>JAUCNO010000082.1:9017409-9030056 GCA_032353835.1 Enteromius viviparus | reverse complement strand
GTCACCTACATCTTGGATGCCATGGGGGTAAGTAAATAAACATCAAATTTTCATTTTTGGGTGAACTATCCCTTTAACTGACAAAAATGTTTGTGAACCCCTGCTATAGTTTACATTGTTTAATCTACAATTTTTATCTACTTTAAAAAGTATCAAAAGACACGTTTATAAATGAATGAACACTACATAGTCTGAATTTAAACTATAAACAATGTTGATTAAGCTGACAAAAAGACAGTTAGCATTAAAAATCCTTAGTAAATACACACACCTTGCTCCTCCATGCGTGCGATGTGCACCAGGGCTCTGTTCTTGGTACTTTGTAACAGATTGGTCATGCGATCCAGGCAGGCTCTCAGACTGTTTTCTAACGCAGGCTGAGCACCGGACTCCCGTAGTCTCTCACAGTACCACGCACAGCCCTGCAGGAGCCAAACCACGGTACACAGCATGGCACGGCACAGACCGATACACTCCTCTGCCTTTCCAAGGCAGCTGCAGGAGAGAAACAACAGAGGGAAACATTTTTTACCTGCATTCTACAAAAACTGCATCTGACTGACTAATGGATGGATGGAGGAGCACCTGAGTCGGTTGGAGAACATATCCATGATCTCGAGCAATGATTTGATACACAGTTCCCGAGAAAAATCATCAAACTGTAGGTAAACAAATGGAAATAGCGTGGTTATGTTATTTTTGCCAAGTAAAACATTGTTTAAAATGGAAAATAAATAAATAAAACCACTAACCTTGCTGATTGCAGTCAGCACACTGGAATACGACACCATCTACAGGCGGGAAAAAGAATATCATGTCATCAATATAATGTCAGCAAGTTGTGCTGGACCTATTATATACATATACTGACACCTAGTGGTGTTGTGCTGCACGTTTACAATTCCTGGTGGTGTCGCAGAAATTTGCTATTAGCAAGATGTTTGCAATCATTTATTATGTGAGCATTATGATACATCAAGTGGCATTGGTGATTATAAACACGCCAAAAAATAATAAAAATAATAATAAGAAGAAATAGGCTGCTGATATGTCTTGTTTTCACCTGTGAGCTGATGGCATACTTCAGGTAGGACAGGATTAGAGGGTTAGGTGATGGGCCAATCATAGCCTGCTCCAGAAGAGCTTCTGTATCAGGAGAAACAGTAATTACACCTTAACAACTACAGTACATGGCAGGTACTGTATCATGTGTTATCTGGAGGGCAGTTCTGACAGGGTTTTGTGCAGCAAAGAAATAAAGCCAATAATATTAAAAATAAATGTGCATATCAATTTAGGAAATTCCTCATTTTATTTTATTTATTTATTTTTAATTGAAATAATTTATGATGTAATATTATAGAACAATTCTGAGCCCCTGGCAGTTAATGGGTATATAAAATATATGTTTTTTTTATGTTTTCAAAAGATTTGTGGCAAGTTAAGAACAGTATTATTGTGAAATATTATTACAATAAACTAACTAAAAACTATAAAACTAACTGTTTTCTATTATAATCAATGTTTTTGCTGTTTAATATTTTTTGTGGAAATCATAATATGTATATACATGGGTGAAAGATGAAAAAAAGGTTAACCATAAAAACAAAAAGTGCAATACTGCTTTAAATTTGTTGTTGTTTTTTAAAGAAATTGCAATTTCGGTTTTTCTGAGCTAAAATTTAACATCACATATTTACAACAAATTTATGACACATTAAAAGATTAATTACTTTCACCATAAATACTAATTCGTTTTTTAGTGTTTTATTATTTACCACTATCGTAGGTTTCGCCCATTCGCCAAGATGAACCAAGCGTTTTTACTTAATTTAAAACACAACAACATATTCTTTTATATATTTTAATATGTACATGTTTGAATTTACACTGAATAACAATATATTGTGTTACACTGAATGGCAATCCAACATTATTTTTAACCACATTTTGACATTTTATTCTCCGAAAACATAATTGAATCCTTAAAAGTTGACACTTTCCTTACACTTAACATGCTTTCTATGGACATAAAATCACTTTGTGAATTTCCTTTGATGCAGACATCTTAATGTATTTGACCAAAATATGTATATGTACAATTTTAAGACTGGAGTAATAGCTGCTGATATATCAGCTTTGCCATTACAGGAATAAACTAAATTAATTTTTTGTTTAAAGAAACAATTATTTTGATTTGGTAGTAGTATTTTACAATAAAACCGTTTTACTGTATGTTTAATAAATAAATTATTTAAAATAGATGAACTAAAATACATCATAGCTTATTGCATTGTCCTGTGCATATGTCCTCAAAATAAATTACTCCCAAATGGCTAAAACTGGGTTGTTTATATTGTGGTACAGTAATGTGTCTACTGAATTTGAGGTGAAACATTTAGATATTACCTGCGAGATTGAGATAATCCCATGTTGCCCCTTTAGGACAGTTCTTCTTGATGTTAATAGCCCATTGATAATCACTCCAGCGTTCTTTCCAAGCCTGCAGGATAGCCTGCTTCAGATTCACCACCTTCATTCTGTCTGTTTTTTAAACTGTAATCAAAACATCAATTAATCAACAACATAAATTGATTTTAAAGTCACATATCAGTAAATGACAGGAGAACGTCAGATATCGGCTCACGAAACTCATGATCTCCAATCTTACAAAAATAACACATATTTACAGTATACTGCATATAAATAAAGAGGAAAATGTGATAAAATGCTAATTAATAATTTCTTATATTTAAAATCCCACTTACCACAAAACAGTCCGCTTTATCCAGTAAATGAATCAGGTTTTTGTTCATTTACAATTCCGTACACCCCAACGTCGCCATGTTGGTCTGTAAGAACGCATCTTCTGATTGGACGAGAGTGTCTGTTTGCTGCAGTACAAATCAATCCGATTGGGTAGTCGGATGTAGCGTCTCTTGATTGGACGGGAGATTGTGTTGAACTTTTAATTGAGAAGAAATTCTCGACGTTTGAAAGTTTTGACTAATCATCATGTATGTAATATCACGAATTGCTATGTTTTGAGGCGACACCATTGCGATACCATGGTTTTCTTTGATGTAAATACATATAATACGTGTATGCTGATTATAATTCAGAATTAGGGTATAAGTAGCACTAAAATCACTGTGCTCCACACTCTTAAATATACAGGGTTCCAAGGGCAGTGCTATAATGTAAATGCAACTTAAAAAAATAAATTAATAATAATAATAATAATAATAATAATATATATATATATATATTTTTTTTTTTCTTTTTTTTTTCTTAATTATAAACTATGATCTTTATCAAAACTAGCTCATAATAGTTTTAGTACTATAGTAATTGTTTACTATTCTTGAACCACTCTATAGTAAAGTAATTAATTTGTTGTAATATACCAACTATAGTAAATTACTTTACCAAATACTGTACATTTTCTACAAACTAATACACTACAGTTTAGTAAAAAAGTATACAACAATATACAGTTTATCAGTTCACTATAATAAATACAACATTATGGTGTAGCATTCTTTAATGGTGTAAAATGGTGTAAATACTATAATGTATATAGTATAATACATTTTACTATAGTATGGTTTAAAAGCACTATAGTATTTGCTATAAATTCCAATGATTTGTTCCGTAATGTCATTGTTCATAATAAAGGTGTTCATTTTACATTTGTACTTGAGTAAACGTTTTATATAAAGTTTTATATATATATATATATATATATATATTTTTTTTTTTTTTAACATTCTTAAGAGGCTTCAGTTTTACAGAAAAGCTAGAGCTAAATCTGACATTATGAATTATTGTGTGTTAGGATTGTGTTGAACTATTCCCTTTACCAAAGCATTGAGTGGTGCAAGCTGTTTTTGCAACCTGCCCCAAGTTCACTTTCTGAACCAAAGGTCTTGAATAGGTCTTTATGTGAAATGTTTCAGTGGGTGAGCAGGTATGGAAATCGATGACAAATAATAATTTTTTGGGGAACATTGCTCAAGATATTCTAATTCATTCTGGCTCATTTGTTCGGGCTATTATGTCAGACTGTAGATTCAGAAGCAGGATCCCAGGACATAGATTTTTTCCCTACAGTCCCACAACATTTCAAACACTGTTATGTCATCCTTGTGCCAAAGGCTTTATCCCAGAACATTCAGCTAATCTGTAACGACAGATCTAATGATAAAGGTGGCATATGAATGTCCAAATATTCTTTTGAATATGAGTTATGCTAATTTGTCATTCATATTTTTAAAGTGTAAATCTGTCAATAAGCTGGCTAAGCTTGGTTTGAAAAGTGCCTTTCACTTCTATGTCCAGCTGTTATCCATAATCCAGATTTTTTAAGCATATAAAACTCATAAAAAATGATTTAAAATATTTTTGTAAATGTTTTCATGATAAATATGCTGGTCTCATTAATGTACAGTAAATTACAAATAAATTACAAAAAAAAACTTATGATACAACAATGCCACACTTTACCTTGCACATATTCCTGAATCAGTTATTGAATAAAATATATAAATGAACAAAGTTTGCAAGTTATCTTTATTTCTATATCCATCAATAATACATTGTGAAAGCCAACGCAATGTTTGACATTAATAATGGCACCTGCAGCATATTGTATTCAGTCTTTCAGAATCGCCATCAAGTGGTCAGTAATTTTTGTCCATCTTCACTGTGTCCATTTTTCCCGCTGTCCCGTTTTCCGTAAACTCCGTTCTGTCTCTCTGTCCTATCTTTACCAGTAGCAGAAAGCATTTTCTTTTTAAAACTGAAATCTGTGCCACGGCTGCTTTCACAGTCATTCTGAGAAGAAATAAAAATTGACACAGAATAGTTGAGAGCAACAGTTTGTTTTTCACAAGGAACAAAATATATTTTGTAACATGCAAATGTACCAAATGCTTTAATTTAGCATATTGAAACAACACAGCAATTGATTCACTGAGCACAAACTGAATATGCAGCACAAACCACCTTTAATATGATTAAGCTAAAGTGAATCTGTTTCACTTCAATATAATATGACTGTCCTTGCTGTGTAGCAGTGTGTCAGCGCCATCGATCTCCAAATGTTCCTCTTTGCCTTAGAGAGGACTGAAACAGCACTTCATGAAAAATCTATATTAATGTTCTACCTGTATATTAAGATGTTCTTGCAAGTAGTTCTGCAACTTTCTGTCCCTATTTGGATTTAGCAATAAATAGCTGCATTCTTAGGTGTATTTATATACATACACTTAATAATTAATACATAATACATTAATACTTAATACATTAAATGTATATTAAAGACTTATTCTCATAAAAGGCTGCATTTATTTAATTAAAAACAGCATAAAATTACTGTTTTTACATATTTTAAAATTTACTGTATTCCTCTGACTGCAAAGCTAAATATTCAGCATAATTATTCCAGGCTTCAATGTCACATGATCCTTTAGAAATCATTCTAATATGCTGATTTGGGGCTCATATATTATTAATCATTATTGGTTCACAATTAGTAATAACGGTTCTTATATTGCCAATGTTGCCATTTTTACTGCCTTTTTTGTGGAAACGGTGATAAATTTTTTCCAGGATTCTTTGATAAACAAAACATAAAAAAAGAAAAAATAATTTATTTGAAATAGAAATTATTTGGAACGTTCGGAATGTCTTTATTGTCACTTTTGGTCAAATGTAATGTGTCCTTGCTATATAACGGTATTAATATTTTTATAATTGTTTAATCCCTACTGTGCCCAAACTTTGAAAAGGCATCACGTTTCCACAAAAAATATTAGCAGCACAAATAGTTTTAAAAAAATAATTGTGATTAATCACATACAAAATATTTTTTTTTGTTTAAAAATATATGTGTGTGTTTTGTGTATATTTATAATGTATATATAAATACTCACAAGATACAGTATATATTTAGAAAATATTAACATGTATTTCAATATTTATATTCATATACTTTTATTAAACTAATATATAAACACATACACAGTACAATATACACAGTACAAATACATATAATATTAATTATATAAAGCTTAATCTTTTGACGGCACTTCAAAAAAATTCTTAGGCATCAAATCAGGATAGTAGAACGATTTCTGAAGAATCTTGTCATTCTGGAGTAATGGCTGCTGTTTTTTTCAGTGGTCAAGTGAGTAATTTCAATAGTAGAGATTAAGTTCTGTTATCTCACCCCATCTGAATGCTCTGGGAGGGTCTGATAGGGTTGTGATGACTCGGTCTTGCAGGGTCTGCTGTCTTCCAGTAAACCCACTGAAGAATCAAAGTCCTCTTCAGTACTGGAGCCCTTGAAGAGAGAGGAATCAGCATTATAGTGTTGTGATACTCCATAATTGGCTTTTTTAAAATCAGTAATTAATCTCTGTCAGAGAGGCAATTAATGTATATATTGTGTAGAAATTGCAGCGTGGATTATTATTATTATTTATTATTTTTTTTGTTGTTGTTGTGAACAATCATGTAACATAACATAGCATAACATGCTCACTCACTGCACTTATTTATTTGCAACTGCAAATTTTTCACCCCTCTCTCTCTCTCTAACCTGTACAATCAATTGGCAATCAATCATCATTACTGCAGCACCCTATGTTTCCTTATAAAACAATAACAGATCTAGTGGACCCTAGTTAAAGTTAAGTTACCTGGGTAAAAGGTCTGGATGGGGACTGGATGTTCTTGGGGGAGCCAGAACCTCTTAATCTTTCACTGAACCAGGAGAAAGGCACAAACGGTGGACCAGAAGAACGTGAGGTCCGGTTCTCTGCTCTCTCTGAATCCCTGTACACAAACATACAAAATACCTCACACATCTGTACAGGCATGCAAGGAATCACTGGTGCCTCAGATTACTGACACTAGCTGAATAAATGCAAGACAGACTCACACACATACCGATTTCCTGCTGATAGTCTGTTGGATCTGTCTTTCCTGACCTTTCCATATGTGCGACGTAAAGTGACCCTGCCCACAGAAAAACAAGCAGATAACCTTTAAACACCCATTCACACCAAGCACGATAACTATAAAGATAACTATAACTATATTTGCATCCACACCAGCGAACGATATCGTCTGTTTACTATAAGCTCAATTATTGTAATAGTTGTATTGTGGACACTGCAATTCTTTAACATTGAGAACGATTTTTAGAACTATATCTTTATCACTATCATTATCGTGCCTCGTGTGAACAGGCCTTAAAGCACAACTCTGGCCACTACTACAGCATCTGTGCTACTGCTCTCACATACAGGACAGTGTTTACGGTTGTCAGAAAGTACCTTATTGAAAAATAAATATACTAAAATATATTTAAAATGTCATGCTACATATAATGAAAATACTTATTGTTATGTACTTATGCAATTGTACTTAATATCCTGAACTGGTATACTTACAGTATGCTTAATTGGTACTAATTTTGTACTTAATGAAATAAATTGCGCAAAAGTAGGGCTGCAACTAAAGAAATACTGAAATATATTTGATTGTGCTAAAGTGGAACTATTGCAAACATATTTCAGGTACACTTTAAATATCTTGCATTTTAAGACCAATATTATTCAAAGATTAAACAATCCTTATCAATAGTGACATTAAAACACATTTTAGGCTTAAAAATTAAGACATTTTGTATTTAACTTTTTTATTTGGGGTATATCTAAACATTGTTTAACTAACTTGTCACTGTTTAAAATCTTCCAAATAATGTTTAAAGACAAAGTTTTGGGTAAAGACCACATCTAATACATTTAATCGCTGAATTTTTGTTGCTTGAAACTGTAGGATACTAACCCCAGATCTAGAAAACGTCTTCTGGTTTTCTTGTCCAGCAACACTGTTGGACTATCAGGTTCATCAGGGCCTGTGTCATGACTGTCATCTAAAAACAGATCATCAAAATGAGCATCAGAATCTGGACCAGGTGTTTGAAACATTTAATATGTATCAGAATGATGTTCTGCTAACTAGGATCAGTTTTTTTAGACAGCAGATGTGACTGGATAATACATACTACCAATTTTTAATTTACAAATCTGAATTTCCAGAGCTGTAAATAGTAAGACATATTTCAGAAAACATATTTCTGCTGTCAAATGGGTTTTATATCTTCATATGTGCAAAAGAGAAAAAAAGAATATTCTGTGATTAGATCACATAATCCAGTCTTGGTTTTGATCTGGATAAGACCTTTAGTGTGTGTTGTTTGAAACTTTTTAGTTAGATTTGGATACTTCTGATCCAAAACATCAGTATTATATTGGTGGAGTTCAGGAACAACATTTAAAACTTCAATCCTATATTTTGATACGTAGTCCCATTTAGAGCACAGGTAATCTAGATTCAATGATCTGGAAAAGTTTGTATCTGGACCATGGTGATGGTAATGTTGCTTTAAAAAAAGCACAAATATGTAAGAATGTTTATCTGATTCAGGATAGAAAAACAGGGGATACTGATCTAGATTAAACGTTTGAAAAACTGGGCCCAGAACTCTAGATCAGAATCAGAATAGAAGCTCAAAATAAGGATCTACAGTAATCCAGACCAGTGTTAGTCAGGATCAGAATCACTTTAAAGGAGAACTCCACTTTTTTTGAAAATAGGCTTATTTTCCAACTCCCCAAGAGTTTAACAGTTGAGTATCACTGTTTTTGAATCCATTAAGCTGATCTCCAGGTCTGGCAGTAACACTTTTATCGCAGCTTAGCATAGATCATTGAATCTGACTTGATCGTTAGCATCTCACACTTAAAAATGACCAAGTTTCAATATTTTTCCTATTTAAAACTTGACTCTTCTGTAGTTAAATTGTGTACTGACACTGACAGAAAATGAAAAGTTGTGATTTTCTAGGCTGATATGGCTAGGAACAATACTCTCATTCCGGTGTAATAATCAAGGAACTTTGCTGCTGTACCATGCTTGCAGCAGGCGCAGTAATATTACACAGCGCTGTTTGCACGAGATTGGGGTCTCTGCAGAGCAAAAAAAAGTGGGAGTTTCTCAATTTATGGGTGTATTTATACTGCTGGGTGTTTCTTAATCATGCAATCAAAATGATCCCCCTGACTTCACTCTACCCTTACTATAACGTCAGCCAATCAGGTAACATGGTTTAAAAACACCCTGATGCTCTAGCTCCCTTTACCTTTCTGCAGAGACTTAAGCTGTGTCCTAAATGGCGCACTATGTACCATGCACTTATGCATTATGCACTCAATTGTATTTAGTATAGTCCCAATGGAATACTAATGGTTTTTACTAACCGGAAATTCAAAACATTTCAAAATCTACGTAAGAAGCTGTGGAAGTTAATTCATTGCTGAGCGAGAGATGCTAACGGTCTAATCAGATTTAATGATCTATGCTAAGCTGCGCTAAAAGTGCTACCACCAGAACCGGAGATTGGCTAAATGGAACTGAAAACAGTAAAACCCAGCCGTTTAACTCTTGGGGAGTTGAAAAATGAGTGTTCCTTTAATCAAATAAATTTTAGAATCAGAATTCACATAGTCAATGATAGTTATGATACTCTATTAGATGGGATGATATGGAGTTCGAACCTTCGCTCTGTGAGTATTCTCCATAGTGTAGAAGGGGCTGGCTGCCCTCACGTGATTTGAGGTGGTCTGCCTGGCAAAGATGGGCTGGGGAAGATGTCTCTGAATGGGCGCAGGGTCTGGAGGGAGACTTAGATGGGGTGAGGGGCAAAGCCTCTTGAGAGGTGGTGTTCAGGAGGTGCCTGTAGCTCCGTCTTTCATCTTGTGCCTCCCTTTCTCCAACCACAGTGTAGGGGTCAAAGGTGAACGTTCGGTCTCTCCGTGAGGAAGGGGAGGAAAGAAGCAGGTCAGAGGAAGGGGAGGAGCAGCGAAAGGAAGGGTGGACTGGAGAAGAGGAGGTCTGCACGGAGCCACCAAAACTCTAGAGTGCAGACACACAATGACATATCATATTTTATTAAGCTCACATGCGTGTTTTTAGGGTCAACTGAAACTAAAACTAACTAATTAACTAAATAAGTAACCAAGTAAATAATAATAATAATAAAAATTGTAACTTTAAATAAAATAAATATTAATGAAAAAAACATTTTTGAAAAACTTCTTGTAAACCTTTAGTTAGTTGTCAAAGTAACATTTCTCATTTTCGTTTAGTTTAACTTGATATAACTAACAATAATAAAAAAAGCTATATAAAAAATAGGTAATACTAAAAATAAATAATAATGATAAAATAATAATAAAAACTATATCAAATAATAAAAATAATAATAAATATATATCTGTGTATGTGTGTGTATATGCTGTTATTTTTTTCTGCGGAACAAAATATATATATAAAATAAATAAAAAAATCATGCAAATCTTTTTTTATTGAAAAGTACCAAAAAAAGAACAATAAATATTTTAAATAAAGAGTGGTAGTGGAAGGGAAGATTTTTAGTGAATAATAAAAACTTTTTAAACTTTTATTTAAACTTTTATTTAAAATAGAAATAAATTGTAATAACATTCTTTATTTTTACTGTTTTTACTGTATTTTTTTAGCAAAAAAAAAATGCTCTGTATCTAGTGCTTATCATGACATCTCAATTCTCTTCTCACTTATAGGACATTAAGTGGATCAGGACTGTCAGGAAAATAAGTGTATTGTGAAGATCCTTATAACAGCAGAGTTTGAAACGACAAGAGGATGAGTAAATAACATGACACATGACAAAATTGTCATTTTTGGGTGAACTACTCATTCAGTCAGATGCATGAAATCTATAACATTCACAAACCATTCTATCAATGCTGTCATCTCCATCAACTGAGCTCACACTGTCTCTCAGCCGGGTTCGAGAGGGCCGATGTCTCCTGGTTTTGATTGACAGTTGTGCTTTGGCTTTCTGTAGACTGCTGTCAAGTCGTTCGGTCTCTGGAACCGCCTCCGTCAAATCTAATGTGGCATAAAACACACAGACATATGTTTACTCCCTGAGATCATTTGAAACTGAGCATCTGGAGATAAAAGCCCAATACTCAGAAACAAACAACACAAATATGAGGAAAATCCTGATAAAAGACTGCTGCACTGCTCTCAACACACACTCATGCACACATTAGTGTTCTCGTAACAATCCATAAAATGCAGTGACACCGTAAAGCAGGCCTGAAGCTCTATTAAGCTGTCAACAGCCTAGATTACTTATATAAATGATGGGCAGCCATTCCTCATGTACACCCAAGGGGTGTGTTGAGGGTCAATGAAACAGGAAGTACACAAACATACTCTAACAAATACACTAAAGTGAGAGACCCTTTTTTAAATTAATAATTATAAAGTTTTCCCTGATTTACTACATTTTTCCACTAAAATGTCATTCAGTCTAACAATTTTTGTAAAAAAAAAATATATATTTTTTTAAGTTGTCATTAACATTTATTTGTTTTTAATTTTGCCACTATCCTAGGTTCTACCTATTTGTCAGTGATATTGCCTTGCTCATTTGAATTGAAATTGAAATTTGCTCACACATTAAAATTTAATATGCTTCCTTATTTTATATATTTTATTTTATATAAAATATTTTTATAATTTTTTTTATATATATTTGTATATATTTTACAGTTATATATTTTAATATAATATTTTGTGCTTGTTTTAAAAAATGCACAAATCCATGTTATTATATGTATAAGTATACAAGTTTCTGTGATTTGAATGTCTATTCGAATCAAATAAATATAAATTGTGACAGTTGGGTTCTTTATACTGTACTGTATTATTTAAAACAACAGTATTCTAGTAGCGGAATTGTACTATTTTAAATAATATGTGCATATGACAAATGATTAATTTAGTTAGTACTATGTCAGTACAACTTTGCTGGCACATGACATCACTGTTTGTCACATGAGCTCACCACAATTAATTTTTAATGGTGAGTGGCAAGTAAAGGCAGTAAAAGTAGCCAAAAGTAGTCAAATGACATGGTCAAGGTCAACTAAGAGCACTGGACTGAGAAATAAAACATTATGAGAAAACATTGAAATTTTTTTTTAGAAAAGCTGGGATGGTGCCCTTTAAAAAGGAATTACTATACCACATTTACAACATACGAATTCATACCCTCAGAATATGTACCTTTATGTACCCTTTTATGAGTAAATAAGATACTAATTGGAAGGGTACCATCCTAGTGACGGCAGTTTTTTTCTGGACATATGCTGTGTTGTAGTATTCCACGTATTCCATGCCTACAAAAATACCATATTGATTTTAAGACTGCATCCTGTGAGAGACTTTAGAATGGCTATTATTACACATTAATTCAACTTTTTTTATACATACATATTTACATAGAACATTTTTACATCCTTATTGAAGTCAATGGCCACCACCAACTGCTTGGTAACTAGCATTCTTCAAAATATCTTCTTTTGTTTTCAGCAAAAGAAAAATAAATATATACTGGTTTCAAAAACTTGGAAGTGTCATGAATCAGCAGACGAGACGTGCGAGTTCAGGTGCAGAGAGCTTTAATAAACAAACGTAGTCAGACAGAAGGCATTCGGAAAGGGGCAGATACAACAATG
>JAUCNO010000082.1:8950201-8974782 GCA_032353835.1 Enteromius viviparus | reverse complement strand
CGCATGAAGGCGTTCCCCATAGCGTCTTCGGACGCAGTGTTCGTTCCCTCAAAGAACCTTGGTTATATTCATAACCTTTTCGTTTTTGTTACATGAGAAATATGACTTTCAAAAAACAAGTTGCTGTCTAATATAACACCCAGACTTTTGACTGTAGGGAAAGTAACAGGATATCCATCTAGTTGTAAATTGTAAGTCAAAAGATTGTGTGTATTGTTTTTTGGTCCAATAAGTAGGACCAAAAATTATTTGGGTTATTATTTGGGTTATTTTGTATAAATATACAAAATATATTGTGAAAAGGACGGGACCAGAAACTGAACCCTGAGGCACCCCAATTGTTACACATTGAATAGTAATATATTAGGTTGATTTTGAGCCCTCCAGTAACCCAAATACTCATACCTTGAAAGCATTACATGTGACTTTTTGCAGGGCAATGGGTTTACAACATATATCTAAACTAAGGTAGTTGTCACGTCCAGCTGGAGTGGCCAACTAGAGACTGCTCATAGCACTCCAGCTCTCCATGAACTCTGTGTGTTTTTGTGTCTGTTTTTATACCTGGACTCATTTAATCAATGAACTCATGTCTCCGCTCACCTTGTCTGTTGTCTCGGTTGTTCATTCATGTCTCCACCCATCTTGTTCGTTGTCATGTTCACTCATCTGTTTCTCCGCCCCTCTTTCTTGTATTTAAGCACCTGTCTTTCATTGTGTATTCACTCGTCAATGTTGGTTGTTCCCCCTTGTCAAGCCCTCCATGTTTTCCTGTGTTCCTGGTGTTTTTTTGTGGTTCTATGTCTCCCTCGATCTGGACCTAAGCCTGCTCTAGGACTCTCACTCTAGCCTCGTCCCTCTGGACTCTGTTTGCCTCATCGCCTGACCCTTTGCTTCGGACTCTGATTATTCTCTTACCGTTGCCTTTAATATGCCTGTCTGCCGTTATCGACCCTGTCATCTGTTTTACTCTGTGTGTGTGTGAACAATAAACATTTTGCAAATGGATCTGAACGCCTTTCTGTGTCTCAATCATGACAGTAGTTTCCTGGATAGATAGCATAGCAGCCTATTTTGGAATAGAGCTATGGTTTGTCAGAGTTAAAACATACTTTCAGAGCAATTTTTCACACAGATTGAGCTGTCATTATGTTGACCAGAGACAATGTGTTGCTCTCAGCCAGCAGGCCTTTTCCAGGCCAGGCTTCAGACTAGAAAGATGAGTGAAGAGCAATCCCTGAAAATTCCAGAGTTTTTTTACCCCCCTAGAGCATGGCTGATTACCTGGGTCCCTGCCAATACTCTCGAGGAACAGCCAAACAGTGGCATGAATCATAAATAGAATGTAGTTTTAATCTTACTTTCTTGTATATTCCAAGAAGTAAGCTCAGCACAAATGAAGCTCCTAGCTGCTTCTGTGGTCATTACGAAGAATGCCAGACATTGTTCTTGAACCGTCAAGACTAGAAGTTTAAGTTTCAATTGTTCCAGAATTGATTGTTCTCTCGCCTCTCTCCGTCTCATGCTCTCTTTTTATCAGATTTGGACCTTTTCTTACAGTGTGATATACTATTTACAGATGAAAAGGTGTGTTATCATTCCGATAGTGTATTCTCATCTGTCATTCCCTCCCTTGTTTATTCACAGCCGCTGCATTTCATCTTCATTACACCGTTCATCATTGCCTGACAGTGTCTGACATTCCTTTCTCATTCTGGAGGAAAATAGTTGTCCAATTCAGCCCGAAGACTCTTTCTCTACAAACACTGTTCTGATCTTCACTGTTCGCATATATTGCATTACATATCCTTAACCATGTCACAGGGGTTTTCAAACTTAACTGAAGGTAAATGGATACGGGCCTCTCAAACTCCAAAACAACAACAAGAACAACAAAAAAACATACACACAAAACTAACAAAGAATCATAAATTCAGGAGTGTTCACAATAGAACATTGTGGCAGGTTTTACCTGGTAACACTTTTATTATGCCCAGCTGAAGTTGCCAGCTAGAAACTGCATGGCGCTCCAGCCCCCAGGACTCCGTTTGTATCTGTTTTCTCTGTTTGCAATTTTGAGACTCTTATGTTGAAACTGTTATCCCTGCCTACCTTGTTTGTCTGCGGAAATCATGTAGCATAAAAGCCCATCTGTGTTTCGTTTTGTCATGGTTCGTTTTACACTGTCACCCTGTTCCTGGTTTTCTTATTTGTGTTTAGTTTTTTATTGTCTTGTATTTTTGGATTTCCCACTGCCGACCTCTGTTTCTCCATGGACCTTTGATTGCTTCTTCCTATGTACTCTGTTTGCTGGTAATTCAACCCTTGCCTGTAATACGTTTATGATTTTGTCTTTGCTTACGCTGTTTCTGTCTCCCATTGCTCGATCTTATCTGTCTGACCCTGAGCTTTTAATAGACCGTTGCATTTGTCCCCGAACGTTTTTATCCAATCTGCTCCTGCTCCCGAAGTGTGACAACTTTACAAAAACAGGACATGAATTATCATGTACTAATACATGAATAACAATTACTTGACTATTAACTAATGATGAGTTAAGACATGTATTAATCAAGAACTAACTTAACTACGACACAACATGAATTACTGCATGAATAATGCCACCTTAATTACATGCCAGTTACTGCATGTTCATTAATGTATTAATTAACTATTTATTGTGGTAATGTAAATCCAACATGTTTTCATGGCACAAAGTTGTTTAAAGATCTGCCACCTGCAGCTGTCACAAACATCAGTGAATGACAGAGAACCCTTCTTGCAATATTTACATTTAACCTAACTCATCCAACAAACAATAATGCGTTCATAATTAAAAACAAGTTCATCTCATCCTGTTTTGAGTGATTCCACCGCTGCCATCGTAAAATAATGTGTTCAATATAATTAACCCGACACAATTTTCCTAATTAAAATCATAGAGGTTATGTTATCTTTTTGGATATGTTATAAATTAATTTACTGTCAATATACATTAATAATGCACTGAAGTCAGATGTTTCTCTTGTGCTCTTGCTCTTCTTTTGGGCCACTATTGCCTCCTTAAAATGTCAACTTTTTTTCTTCCTACTGTCAGGTCCTTCTCCATCCAAATCTACAGTACCTCTGCTCTTCCACTTCTTTACAAACCCCCGAAAAGCACCAAATATCTGATTTAGACGAGCTGAATATGTATAAAAAAATTTCAGGATGTTAACAAGTCATAAATTCATGTTATTTTATGAGTAATTAATGACGAGTTAGTAATGATGTGTCACCCCCCAAATGAAAACTCATGACATATTAACAACTCATGAATTCATGATGTGACTGCTGCAGGCGGCAAATTTATGAACAATTTTGTGCCATGAAAACATGTTTGATTTAGATTACCACAATAAATAGTTAATTAATACATTAACTAACATGCAGTAACTGACATGTAAGCTGTCAGTCAAGACAGGTGGCATTATTCATGCAGTAATTCATGTCGTAGTTAAGTTAGTTCTTGATTAATACATGTCTGAACTCATCATTAGTTTATAGTCAAGAAATTGTTAATTCATGTATTTGTACATTATAATTCATGTACTGTTATTGTAAAGTGTTACCTTTTACCTTAAATAGTTTAGAGTTTGGCTTCAGCAAACCTTCCTGGAAGTTTCTCTTGATCCTTGACGACCTCTAGAAACAGGGTTGGACATTCCTGCTCTATAATGCCATTCACTATATAGAAAATGAATAGAAATTATTTTAGATTTTCAGTTTTTTGCACTCTTTAAAAAAAAACAAACAAGGCCAGATTCTAGAGAGAATTTGACTGGATAGAAATATGAGTGCTGAATGATGTCCTGGGTCCAAGTCAAATGTTTACTTCTTTTTTCTCATTGAAAGATTACAGTGAAAATTACGTATGATTATCCTGTTCTAAAAGGTTTTACCACTGGCTCTTAATGCTTTTTTTTTTCTATTTGAGCATCAGTAAATGTTTTAACCGTTGTGCAGGATCTGGAGGGTTTTTTAAAGAACTGTGGGCAGCTTAAGTGCTCACAACTAACTAGTGACTCATAAACAGCTCACAAACCAACCAACAAGGTAAAATTTGCTTACTTTTTCCACAGCACTGTGAATGTTTAATGGAATGTGTTTATAAAACATTAATGATTTTAATTGTGTCTGAACATTTAGTTTGTTTACATGTGACTTTCCATGAAAATCAGATCGTTGTATGACTTATTAAAGCAGAAAACCAACCAATTCCAGTGGCTTTGCATACTTTTCTTGCTACAGTATATGAACGTGTGAACTTGTGATTGTAGCTTTGGATTATCTGATTCATACTAGTGAATTGTGAATTGAATTTGGACAGTCATAAATGAACAGATACACTGATTCAAGTCCATAAGTCTTTTTGTCCATTTTAAGTCTTTTTTTTGTAGCAGAGTATTATGTTTATCAGCATGTCTAGTTGTTTAGCTTAAGCAGTAGGCTCTTCTTCTTTTTTTTCATTATATTTAGTGTCTTATATATTTGTAAGACATTGCTCTTCAGTAGCTTCATTAAACCGTAAGGCACTTCTTCACAATGGCTAACTACTGTACTTCAGAATAGCTTCTCAGTTTGTTTTTTCCCTCATTGGTGATTTCCATTAATGGATGGGTGGGGGGAATATTCAAAAGCAGGAAGGAGAGAATTGATTATCTGTCTGTGTCTATCAGTCAACTCTCATCTCTAGGCCCAGTTTCATTCAGCTAGAAGAATGTGAAATCTTTGTTTTTCGGTCTATCTGACTAGCATAGAGTGATCATCAAGAAAGAGCACATTGAACCCAGTGGGACAGCACAGAACCACACTCACTCCTGTGGGATTTCGGTCTGTGAGGGACTCTCGACTGATCTATTCAGGTCCCCCTACCCCCCAATTGTCAGTCTTCAAATGTCTCTCTGCCTGTCAGCTTCTACAACTAAACTAAAGCCAGAATCCCCAAACCTGTTCAGAGAGCAAACAGAGAGAGAAAGAGAGTGAGAGAGAAATTGTGAGATAATGGGAGTTCTTGATAGAGGGGATAGTGTAACGATTTGTTAGATAAAGAGAGATTGGGGGATGCTGGGAGGCTGTATTAGGGTGGGCGGCTCAGTGTCTTGTCTCTCTCAGCAGTCACACACACTCTACTCTGAGCAGGATGTTAAAATTTAAAATGTCTCCCGCTGTGATGTAACAGCGTGTCATGAAACAAAAATGAGAGACAACTTGATCTGCACGCACACACAAACACACACAAACGTGTTCACACACACACACACACACATACTGTACACACATTCGTGCACCCTTTTCACACTGTCAGCCCTACTAGTTTGCCTTACTTAAATAATTATATTTATTTATTTAAAAAATAAAAACTCCTGCTATAGGTTGCTTAAGAGAACATTTAATCGTTACCTCATGCTCTGGCACTGTGAATATAAAAAATGAATATAGCAAACCTGCATAACCTGACTATTGTTGAAATGTGGGTAAACCTCAGTTGGTCCCCAAATGTGACTCCCAGGTTCCTTTTTGTCCTGTTTGGTTGCTGCTGTCCTCCTAACATCTCATCACATCTGTTTCGTCGTCTTCACCCTTACATCTTTACATCCTGATTGACTTCACTTTGGCAAATAAACATTCATCCCCTCTGATATATGTCTCCCAACATCAATCCAAACTTTCTTCATCTGCTCCTGAGACCTCAGGAAGGGCTAGATGCATGACATCATACTGATGTCAGAATTTTATGACTATCAGTTGAGGTCATCTGTAAATATTGACATATTAGAACTATGAAGACATGTATTAGATCAGTGGCTCTCAGATGGTTTTATTTCAAGTCCCCATATTTTAGATACTGTTTATTCTGGCATTAAGTGTCCCTAACTAGTGACGCAAGTGAAAGAGAAAAAGACAGCTAGATGCAGCACAGAATGAAAAGAAGTAGGTACTGTATATCAGAATACATTTTCCATTTGAACGTCTTTGTCTTTTAAACGTTTATGACAGCAAACAATCACATTGTCCCAAATTTCTACCTAGTGCAAGTTAAAGAGTTAGTTCACTCAAAAAATGTTCATTCTGTTTTTATTTACTCACCTTTATGCTGTTAAAAACTTTCCTGTAGATGATTTTTTAAAGAATTTTGACTTTTCATCATTGTATTAACTCTGCAAATCTATTGCAAACTCTCATTTGTAGCCCTGTAGAAATGCATGCCTGTAAACCCTTTTACATTTTTAGTGAACCTTTGCCATGGTTCTGGCTTGAAACCACAATTTTTAAGAAATACACATGCATACACATTCATATTCACTTTGCTTGGTCTGTACCATCTGTCAACCTCCTGAGTTTCTGAAACGTGATTTTATGAAGGGATTATCTCTTCAGGCAGACCAGTGCTGCCATCTTTCACAGTGCCAGCTCATGTACCCAGCACCTTTCCCATGTCTCAATCTCACCCTCAGTCATGCTCGTACAGGTGTCACTCCTAAAGCCAGGAGCCTCCCCCGTCCTCACTATATCTTCTCTGTGCCAACATCCATGCCAGTCCATGTGCCCACATGACTGTAGTGCCAGGGTCATACCTGCTTTCTCTTTAATCCGGATGGTATGTTCAGATGCCAGCTCTACTAGATACTAATCTGTGATCTCATGTGTGAAGGGCATTCAGTTCACTGCCACATGTCCACATCAGATGTTACTGAAAAATAGAAAGTAAGTAAAAAAAAAAATGGTTTTATTTTTTAGCAGATTGTTTAAATTGATGTTGTATGATTTTAAGATCAAGACCTCTATTGTAAAACATGGAAAAGGTTGAAAATTGAAATTGCATTGAAATTTGAAAATGCGGCAGACCTCATTTTAGTTTGAAAATTCCAGAGTAGCATTTCCATGGAAGCGCGTTTTCCGCCACTGAATAAAAAATGTAAAAAAATTTTATCTAACAATTCTGTCTTTTTTTTCTCAGAACTGTGAGATATAAATTCGCAACTAGGAGTTATAAAGTTAGAATTGCAAGATAGAATCTCAGAAGTGTGAGATATAAAGTCATAAAAGTGAGTTATAAAGTGAGAATTGCAAAATATAAAGTCAGAATTGTGAGAATATATACGTATTTTCCACTCATAATTTTACCTTATAACTTGCAATAACTCGAGTTTTCACAATTCACAAATGATTCACAAAAAAATCAGAAATGTGAGTTATAAAGTCAGAATTCCAAGATATAAAGACTTTATAACTTGTAATTGCGAGTTTATATAACGCAATTCAGAGAAGAAAAAAAAGTGTGGCAAGTTCGTAAAAAAGTCAAAATTGTGAGATAAAAAGTTGCAATAAATTTTTTGCAATAAAGTTTTATTCAGTAGTGTAAATAGGCTTTCATTTGTTTCATTTTAAACAGACCAAAAAGGAGATTTTTGAAAACGATGCTCTGCATATCCTTGATGACGATGTAGGATGCAAAATAGGATGCTTCTGTCCCTGGGCGGGGGCCTGGCGAACTGAATTGCAAAGCCGAGGTGTACCAACCGTATCAACCACTGCACCAGGGGTATCAAGGGCACAGTGACAGCCAGGCGTGACGAGTACGGGGCTCGCCACGACCTGGTCAGCTCCTCATGCACCTCCGGGAAGAAAGGAACTGAGGAGGACCAGGACGGGCCGCAGTCCGAGAACCCGATCACCTCGGCGGCTCGAAGGAACATACCCGAGAGCTCAGCGTCCGCCTGGGACAGAGAAGCGACCGTAGACGGCCTCTGTCCCACACCGGCGAGCGCTTCACCCCACCCGACCCGCCCTCTGATGCAGCGGAAGACATCTCAACCTTTTGGGATGTTCCAAAGGAGACGCTCAGCCCGGTGGCATTCGGGGAAGCACACTGCACTGGAAGCACCACCATAGGACTACAGGGTGCGGCAGAAATTCACAGGGCTTTTACCCCCACAGGAACATTCTGCACAGTCACCATGCGATCCCCCAGGCACCCCTCCAGCTTTGTTAGCTAGTTTCAAGGCAAACTGAATTAGAATTGTAGTGAATGAGTTAAAAAAAGGTCAAAGGCTCAGTAAGAGCATGTGGTGTCCCACCAAACGTTGTGGGTTTACTGATTTGAAATTGTGACCGCATAACTAAACAAACTGTAGACCACCAAAATTATTTTCTATTCATCTGTTTGCAACTTGTCATACAGTTTTGAGTTAATGTAATAAATATCTGAAAAATATAATATAGATATATTAAAATATAAGAAAACACAACAAAATGATTGTAGCTATAAATTAAATGAAATAATACAAATTATTAAAAAATATTTTTTGAAACAAAACAAACAAAGTAATATAATAGAACTATTTAGTATAATTCTAAAACAACACTGGACAGGAAGACACAGCACTGATAGATTTATGGGGAAATATCCTCTCGAGTTTGAAGGGAGTGGCACTTACTCCGGAAGCACAGATACGAAAGAAATAACCCATGATTCAAAACACCAAAACCACAAGGTTGCACACCACTGATGTTATTCTAACACCTTCCGAGCAAACATAAATGTTCAACAGTGCTTGTTCCTCCCTTTCTCTTTTACCTCTTTCAGTTTTCTTTTTTGAAGTGCTAAACCACCAAACAAGGTCATAGTGTTTTAACTGTGCTGACTTTTATTTCTTAAAGTTTATCTGAGGTGAATATCACTATGTAGAAACAAGAACGTTTATTAAAACCATTAAGTGTTGTAAGCTCCCTTAAAGTGATGCATGCATTATTGCCCCATAATATATTGAAAGTTTTATACATGCATATACTCTTATTAAATCCATATACCAGATCTCATTACAGGTAAATTATTACAAAAATGTTAAGTTAAATTAAAATGTGGCTATAAAGCATGAAGATATTATTATATTATTATCCACATGAAATTTGTAGGCCGACTGTGAAAACACCTAAAAAACGTAGCATAACACTATGACATAAAACCTCAAATAAAACTTAAAATCGTCTCAACTGACAATCAATCAGTCTTCACTATTAGATAAAAGAGCTTGAGACATGTGCAAAGCCTTTTTTGTTGTTAGTTTTTTGGTGTATTTAAGACTGTATTTAAGCAAAAAGAGAATTATTGCTAAGAATTCAAACGCATTCTTAGGTTTTGAGAGAGCAGGATTCCTTCTAGCACTTGCTGTGAGTTTCATCAGCTATGTAGTTATTATTGCCAGTGAACTAGAGATAGGAGGTTTGAAGACCCCAGAGTCTGTTCTGGAAGCATTCATGCCCAATCTGACATGCAGATGTAATCAACAGCCTATTGCGTTAATCAACATTGATTTAATTTTGATCTTCTGTTTGGGAAGGACCAGCATTTGTCTGGCCTTCTTAAATGGTTCATAGTTGTGCTCTATTCTGTTTTTGGTTCACTCTCAATTTTTTCTTTTATTTCTACTATTTATTTCCACTATTTTTTATAGTCTGCCATTTCCACTAAATTAGTGCCCAGGGTTTTAATTGTAGTTTACGAAGACCATTTGTTAGTGTACAAAGAGAGGTTGCATGTGCCTGTTTGTCTCTTTGTGTTTAACAATGTTGGGCCTCATCCAGCCTCTTTTTTTTTTCTTTTAAAATTTTTTCTGCAATAGTCTTTATTTTTTCACCATATGTGTTGCTGCCTCTCACCATCCAACTGCAGTTTTTATAGTTAATTAGCACTTCAAACCCCAAAACCAGACTTCCTCTGTGTGACAATAATCCAAGTGCTATGGTATTGCAACAAAGCTAAACCTTTGCCAGTCAGAATGTGAGAAGTGTATTCTGCATCGTGTATTATTTTACATATTGTATAAACTTAAGAGATACAGTCGGTACAGAAAGTATTCTATACCCCCTTAAATTTTTCACTCTTTGTTGTATTGCAGTCATTTCCTAAAATCATTTAAGTTAATTTTTTTCCTTACAGCACCCCATATTGACAGAAAAACAGAATTGTTTGCAGATTAATGGTCCTAAGTATTTGTGGACAAAAACCTTTTCCAGATTGCTCAGGACCTCAGACTGGGTTGAAGGTTTACCTTTCAACAAGACAATGACCCTAAGCACAAAAATAATGAAGGAGTGGCTTCACAACAACTCCTGTTCATGAATGGCCCAGCCAGAGCCCTGACTTAAACCTAATTGAGCATCCCTGGAGAGACCTAAAAATGGCTCTCCACCAACGTTTACCATCCATCCTGACAGAACTGAAGAGGATCTGCAGGGAAGAATGGCAGAGGATCCCCAAATCCAGGTGTGAAAAACTTGTTGCATCTTTCTCAAAAAGATTCATGGCTGTATTAGTTCAAAAGGGTGCTTCTACCAAATACTAAGCAAATACTTAGGACCATGTGATATTTCAGCTTTTCTTTTTTAATTTATCTGCAAAAATGTCAACAATTCTGTTTTTCTGTCAATAATATATCTATCTATCTATCACTGTGTAGCAACTCATCTTTCCCTCTGCATCCTGCTCAACTCTCTCTTTTTGCCCCCCTAGAGGCCTCTAGGACCCTGGAGGTTAATTAATAGTTAATTAGATTTGTTGAGATTGATTAGTGATTTTGTCTTGCCGCTGTTGCTGCACATCATTGCCTCCTGCAGAGACATCATTAATGTGTCTTAATTCCCTAGGCTGTCTGATCACACACACACACACATACAGACACACCATTGCCTTTGGAGGGCAACCGAACTGAAGAGCAGGCTCTCTAAAGTATCCCAGAGGGAGGGAGAAATAAAGACAGATATAATAGGGGGAAAACATGAAAAAATGAGAACAACAGAGTGAGGATAGACAATTACTCTCATCACTCTTTTTTAAGTTAAAAAGGATACAATTTTATGCTTTCTTGACATTAGCATAACCAGGAAAAATACAATAAAAAATATGAATGTTACAATTTTCAGAGAACATTCAGAAATAACATTTTCACAACTGAAACACAAATGTTCTCAGAACATATTTTTGTTATCTGAGTTTGTAGACGGTAGACGGCATGCAGATTTTCTCTGTAGGGTGGCAGTTACAGCCTCTCTTTCACTAGATTTAGCACTTCACTAGATTTAGGAAGGACAGATACAATGTCAACTCTGAGAGCCAGCTAATCATTTACCCGCTGTTTCAGAGAGTTTTTACAACACCTCGGATTGCAGAATTCGCAGGATTTAATAAAATCTTTCACAGTTTAACAGTACATGAGAAGTCTCCCGTGTTGCCCTCACACTTTGGGAGATGTGATGGTACCACAACCTTTATAGCACATTGACACTAACATTGACACTTTGCCCTGTCGTTCCAAGCCTGTGAAAGTTTTTAACATCTTCAAAACACAATTTTTTTTTCAAAACACAACGCATTGCTGATTCTTTGAATAGAATTAAAGTGTGTGTATCAAAAGGGAGATTTCACATACGCACAAAAGTTTTCAAATTTACAAAAACCATGCGCACTAGAACCTGTGCAAAATTAAACAACAACATGACATTTTTTATTTCATTCATTAATACCACTCCAAGGAAAAAGTTTGTGCACATGGGGCAGAGTTTGCATGCATGTTCGCAAACTTCCCTCTCAAGTGGCGTACACATCTTTTAGCCCTGTTTCGGGCATATTGTGGCAAGCCGCCCGAGCACTCGTCAGTGTCGCCCTGGCAAAGGACTCATTTCAGCTGCACCTCGTCAGGACCGGGCCGATCAGTCGCAGCTGAATCTCTTATTTAATAAATCGACCCTCCGGGGCCTTTTTCACCACTTCCCATGTTGTGTAATTCCTCATCTCGCCATAGGTGGTGGAGAATGCGGGCAGAGTGAGGAATTACCAACCACACAAAAAAAAAAAAATAAATAAAAAATTGACACTTGTTTTCTCTTCCCCCTTGCTTTCAGTTACCCCACGTTGTGTCATCCGGACCTTCTCAAGTGCCTCTCAGATGTGAGCATTCGGCAGCAACAGATCGTCAAGCACATCGTGACCCGCCAGGACCAGATCATAGAAAAGCGGTGCGCATCACCATCTATCGGCTTCTGTGAGCTCTTCCTCTGGCCACCAGGCGGGCCGTCGGGATGCGGAACCCTGCCACACTGTCCGAGCTGGTGGAGTCCATTGAATTGGCGGAGACAGTGCAGCACCGAGAGGCTGGAGAGAGAGCGCCATCATTCCCCCGGAGGGTGGTCCAGGAGCGGCGCCCGCCGGAGGGTATCCCGCAACACAATCTCAGGTCGGTGGCCCCTGGTCCAGTCGACAAACCGATGCCCACTGAAGATCCAGTCCCGCCTGCACGTACCTTGCTGGCTGGCTGTGGGTTTCATCGGGAAACGCACCACGGGGCACCTCAAGTGACAGTAAAGATAAATGGACGCTCGACGGTGGCCCTGCTGGACTCTGGAAGCTCCACCAGCCTGGTGCAAGCCGCCCTCATGCCGCCTCAAAAGGACTTCCGAAGATGCCTCCCTATCACCTGCGTCCACAGGGACACGCAACATGTCCTAACTCGTCGGGTGACCATGGCTACAGACCCCGGGTCCTGGCAGATCGAGGTGGGCATTGTAAAAGAGCTGCCAGTCCCCGTAATCCTCGGTCGAGACTACTCCGGGTTCGAGAAAAATACAAAAAAGTACAAAAAAGGAAAAATAATTCACCAAATCCCCCTTTTCCATGAGAAAGAACATGTAGAATTGGTCTCAAAAGTGCATCTCTCCAAGGTACAGTGTAGGGAAAACACTCAATTTGACAGAACTGTACCCCTTATCTAAAAATCACATGGTCTGGCCGTCATAACCTTCCACAGTGTTCCCAGAGCAGCCCGACCGGAGGATGACCACCTCAAACATTGCTGGGCCCGAGTGCAATTCGTGGAAGGAAAAGATCACCAGCCAGCGCCCCATCCTCTCCCGCACTTCATTGTCTGAAATGGCCTGTTGTATTGTGTTGCCGCGCGGAAGGGGGAGGTACCGAAATCGAAAACAGACACCGTCCTAGCTTACGGCCACCTGGGGGCCGCAAACACAGCACAACGCCTCCGCGACCGCTTCCACTGGCCAGGTCTCGACAGGGAAGTGAATCATGCATCCTGCTTCGCAAAGCCACGGCCAAAGCCATCGCCAAGGAGGTCTCCCTCTTGTGTATCAGAGTCGGCATCCCAGCAGAGATACTAACTGACCAAGGGACCCCCTTCATGTCACTGGCTCCACGATTTCTGGTGGTCATGGCAGTATGATCGGAGGTATCGGCAGATCTCCTGGATCTTACGCTCAGTCTGGCCGTTCGTCTGTGGATGGTATCCCGAGGACAAGCTGATGGATACTCCTAATAGGCGGAAGAATTCTTTTCAGACCCTGGACGTAAGTTGCGTTCCTCGATCCGAGACTATATCCTCTGGGATTCCGAAGTGCCTGAATACGTGAGAGAAAAGGAGCTGTGCAGTGGTTATGGCAGTGGGTAAACCGGGTAAGGGAATTAACTTGCACGATTTCGAAAATCGATCCACTACTACCAGTATTGTTGTGTATCCATCTGAATTGGGTAAGTCTGTTGCAAAATCCACTGCAATATGACTCCAGGGTCGTTCGGGAATGGGGAGAGGAACCAGCTTGCCCTCGGGGAGACAGTGAGATGTTGTTGCCATGGCACAGACGGAGCAGCCCTTAACATACCGGTATGTATCACGTGCCACGGTGGGCCACCAATACTGGTTCCTGACCAGGTGTAGTGTCCTCTTGCCCCCTGGATGCCCTGACCCGGGTGAAGTGTGAATAAAATCAAGTATAGACTTTCGTAAAGGTTCTGGCACATACCTCTTGTTCATGGGACCACCTGGAGGACCGGATCAAGGTTCGTAGCCTGTGCGATTTGTGCGTCTATTTCCCACTGAATGGGTGCCAAAAAGGTCTCTCGAGGTAGAATAGTTTTGGGGGGTTCAGAGGTAGGATCTGGCTGGTGCAGTCGGGAAAGGGCATCCGCCTTCATGTTCTTGGTTCCCGGCCTGTATGATATTTTGAAATCAAAGCGGGTAAAAAAATAGAGCCCATAGGATTCAATCTTCGGGCTTCACGAAGGTATTGAAGATTTTTGTGGTCAGTGATGACCGTGAATGGATTTACTGCCCCCTCCAGCCAGTGACGCCACTCTTCTAACGCCAGTTTAATGGCTAACAATTCACTGTTCCCCACATCATAGTTTTGTTCAGAACTAGATAGTTTGTGTGAAAAGTAGGCACAGGGATGTAAGATTGGGGGATTACCGTATTCCTGGGAAAGCGTTGCTCCTACGCCCGTAGTAGCTGCATCCACCTCCACTATGAACGGTAATTCAGGGTTCGGATGCTTCAAGATGGGTGCAGAGCAGAATGCGGATTTCAGGTGGGTAATACAAATAACCTTATTGTCTCTTGGTGAAAGATTCCGATGCGGAGTTTCAGATCCACAGTGCTCGTGTGAATGGGTCGGGCATCCAGGGGTTTTCCTTGGATAGTGATAATTCAATAGGCGACATTGCTTTCTTGAACAGGAATCTGCAGAGAATTCACACAATTGGACGAAATGAAATTTCCAGCTGCACCGGAATCTATGAGGGCTCGTAATGAGTACAGGTTATTATTTACACACAATTCCATATCCACTAAAGGTAGAGTATATTTGTCAGCTTGTCCTGTACTCACCGTCATACGAGCTGGTTTGATGGGACAATTGGTGATTACATGTGAAGATCCTCCACAATACAAGCATAATCCTTCACGAAATCTTCTTGCTCTCTCTGGTGGTGATAATCGGTAAGTGTCAGTCTGCATTGGTTCCTCAAACTGTGTGGCTGTGGGTGAATCGAGAGTTGGAAGTTCACATTCATTCAAATGCTGTGCTATCATTGCAGCCCGTTTCACAAAAGCATCCAAGCATCCTTCTGCCCAGTTAAGTGCTCGTCCAGACAGCAAGGTGATTATAAAAGCAACTTTACTTCTTTCATTTAGGAATTTTTCAGGATTAGCTTAAAAAAATAAAGAACATTGTAATAGAAATCCCTCACAGTTTGGCTGATCTCCCGAGAAGATTTGAGGTTTTGATACTGGGCTGGTTGTGCTGACGGTGGCTGTTGGCGTGGAATTCTTGATTTCTCGTCATATCTGAAGAAACGTCAGGTAAGACTCAGCGATCGTTGTGGGTTCCTCCTGTTCCATCTGCTCCATATAGAATTGCTGGGCTGAGCTTCTGTCACGCTCAGATAATGGAAGACAAAAGAGGTGAGTTCAATAGTAAAAGTTTTATTGAAATCAACAAGGAATTTAATCATCAGCGATCTTTTCCAACAGATGCTGTGTGAACTCAAACAGAAATATAACCAAGGACATTGCTAGAAAGTCTTTTAAGGTGAGTATCTTCAGGTAAGTGCACAATGTCAACAAAGAGTTCACACAGTTAGAGTCCAACAGGTAAGTAACAGGTAAGGGATCTCACTTTACTGTTTTGAGTCAAGTTCAGTCTTTATCCAGCCACAGCACATAGAGGGGAACCAGCCTGCCTGGGAGATAAAGTCAGCGTGGGAGCAGGTGAAACTGCAGGTAGGGAAGAGCGTCCAACCTTGAGCTCAGCCATTGAGGAACTGGCTGAGCGATCTCTTAAAGGGCTAGGCTGATTGCGTTCAGGTGTTAGAACTCCGGTGACCTAGATCTGGCTGATTGGATATGAGTGTGGTCTGTGGTTGCTGACTCTGGAACAGATGTTGCTGACGGCGTGACAATGCCAATGCAGTACACATCAATATTTACACTGATAGTCATATCCAGAGTGTAATTTAGGCAGATTGGGTGGGTGAATTCTTCTGACTTATAGAGTACTATAAACTACCCCTTTGAATTTGCAGTGCTAACGCTGCTTAAAATCGACCAGTTTTTCCTGGCTGTATTTGCCATCTCTTTGGATGCAGCTCATGCAAGCTTCTCAGATACAGAGGCTTAAGAGCACAAGACTAACTGTCTTTTGCTGTTTACATCCTAATACAGAAGGATGAACCTGTTAGAGTAGAAACAGGTTGCACAGGCTTGTGTTTCTTTCTCTTGGCTAAGCGCCCCAGTGCTTCTGTCCACACTTACTATTGTGCTGTTTTCTGTCTACAGCCTCTGCAACGTGAATAGACAGTCTCTCCCAGCAAGAGGCTATGTTTCACCGCTCTCCTCTCTGCGATATGAAACCACCAGCTGTTTAATGCTGCTTAGAAAGGAACTCAGCACTTCTTTATGGGCTGGGATGGATCTGAGGAAGGTTTGTGTGCGTGTGTTTATTATTATCAATGTTGAAAATTAATAGAAATATATATATATATTAAAAAAGAACATTTGAAATAGAAATCTTTCATCACATAATAAATGTCTATATTGTCAGGTTTTCGATGTAATCAGAGAGCTATCTGAACCTCCAGCAATACAACTGAGATGTTTTTAGATCCAGAAACATAGTAGTACATAAATAAGTCCAGTTTTACACACTAGGAGAATACAATTTCTTTGCATAAAGAAAACAAAAATAACATAATTTAATTAACCATTCTTCTCCCCTGAGTTACGTCTTTTGCTATTTTAGAGAGCATCGGAAGAGAGGGGTGGGGTCAGCAGAGATCATTAGCATTTAAAGCTACATGGACTAGAATGGCTTGCTGAAAACAGATTTTTAAAAGGTGTTTTTTAAAGTATGTTATAGAGTTTTCATTAAAACCCTAAACAATCATATCAACTTCTAAAGACCCCTTTTAGTAGTGGTGGAAAAAAACACCCATTTTACTCAGACTGATGAAGGCTCATTTAGGGTGGGTCTGAGGTAAGACACCAGTCCAGTCTGTGTGAAACACAGCTGTCAATCAACAATCGTGGGTGGGGCATCCAACCGTGTGGCATCACATAGTCAAATGGCTCGATTAGGGAAAGGGGAAAACAAAGGAGATTGCAAAAAAACATTTTGATTTTAATCATTATAGGGTAGTTGTGTACACAAACTGCCAACACACATTTCATTTTAAACGACTTGTAAAAGTGCTTCTGGCATTATATGACCCCTTTAAAGCTTTATTAATTACACTATTAAAAAAATGAATGACATTTTGAAATATATATATAAAAAAAACAAGTCTTTTCAGTTGTTTTAATATTTCACAATATTCACTGTTTTCACAGTTTTTGAATTAAATAAACATTTGACAGGTACTGCTAAATTAAATATAGTATATTTTAAAAGTTTAAAGCATTTATCTCTTTTAATCTTTTATTTTTAACTAAATTGCTTGTAATGCGTATTAGTGTGTAATAAGCATGCAATTTATATTTCCTTGTATTAATATAAGAAATGCCAGCTGAGTGAATGGGGCAGTGAGAAGTGCACACTGCTCAGGGACCCTTTGAGTTGTTACTCTGCTTACATGTGTGATTTTCCTGGAGTTGGTAACACTAAATGATTATGTCTCTTACTAAAAAGCCTGAGTCCTGAAAGCAGCCTGGCTGGCACGATTACTAGTGTGTTGGACAACTGCTTCACAAAACACTGATCCAAGACAAGAGAGAGAGAGAGAGTGAGCAGAGACTGGGGTCACTTGAGTTTGTTGCTTGCAGGATATCTATCAGCCCCATGTCTCCTCCCCAAAGCAGTGACGCTATTAGTTTACCTCCTTCAACCTCTCCAGACCCCTTCTTTCTCAGCACTCAAATCTTTTACCACATGGCCGAAAATCATTACAAAGCCTCAGCGTTGATCTGACCTGATTCTTTTAAAAACGGACAGCATAACTGCAAGAATTTAATTCTTAGTTCTAAGAAAGACTGAAGTACTGATATTTTGCCACTAGCCTTTCATACTTCAAACAAGAAATACTGCAAGCCTTTATATATGTTTATAATGTGCACCAGAAACAGTATTTCTGTTCCAAATCCAGTGTATCTATACATCATTTTATACATCATTGTCGGCTTGCTCCCAATATGAAAGCAGTTACAACCAGAAAATGCCAATGCTAAACTACCGTATTTGCAGATAACATATCTGAACTGATAAGGCCATCCCAGAATGCATTGCTACGAGGAGTGAGATTTAAAAAGAATTCAACCAAGATGTTGTTTAATACTGATCATGACAACAACAAGCCACACTATTGCTAGACTACCTGTGTACTTATAAATTAAATTTACTGCAGTTTTCAGTTAAAATGAGCACTAGAGGCAGTAAAATACAAACAATGTTTATTTCTGATATAATAAAATGGGTGTCACCAACAGTGCCTCTGTGGCTCTCTCCGACCGCCAGCAGCGGGAACTGTCGCCTGAGTATTATATCATACCCAGACCCTTTTGCCTGTTTGGCGATGAGCATTTCTGTCTGTTTATTCTAAATAAAAACCTGCAAATGGATCCGAACAACTCTGAGCCTTTGTCACAGAAGACTTTGCCAGATCAGGATCCAGCGGCTGTGTTCAGAGTTATCAACGAGGTCTCCCGGCAAGCCTCTCAGTTCGCTCGCTGCCCAGCTTTAACAGCTGGACAAACAGACCGTCATGACAGTAGATCTCGTCCGCTCTGTACAGGCACTCACAACCGCCATCGGTCGCGGTCTGCAGGAGAATCTCCAGTTGGAATTGGCATGTCATGATGAGGGAAAGACTCTGGAGGAGTATATGGATACGGCCATCAAGGTGGATACCCTTCTTCGCTCACGTTGAGGCTGACGCTACACCTCTCAGCCTTCATCCTTCTCCAGCACACCAACTGAGGAGCCCATGCAAATCGGCTTTACTTGCCTGACAGAGGAGGAACGTGAGAGGCAAATGAGGAACCATCAGTGTCTATATTGCAGTTTGCCAGGACATCTCTGCGCCAGTTGTCCCTCCAGGCCTCCGCGCATTGCAGTTCCCTGGGTGAGGCCGAATCTTTACTCTTCTTGTTTACTGCTTGGGGTTTGTTTTCTGGTTAAAGGACAGAGCATTATGACGGAGGCACTCATTGAATTGGGTGAGGCCGGGAACTTTATTGTCCAGGCCTTTGCTAATCGTCACCATCTCTCTTTCATTCCATGTACCCCTCACGTCGCTGTGGAAGCCCTCGACGGCCCTTAGGATCTGGCAAGGTCAGCAGCCTGACTGAGAAACTCACCCTCATCACCGGCGCACTGCACAAAGAAACCATACAATTTCACTTGATTCACTCACCCCATCACCCCGTGATCCTCGGACACCCATGGCTCACAACACATGATCCAGTAATTTCCTGGAGGAGAGGAGAGATAATGCAATAGTCACCAGCTTTGCTTTACATTTCCTCAAAGGACCGAGCATCCTTCTCCAGACACTATGGGGGACACTGAGCACTTTGACACCCTGCCAGCACCTTATCACAACCTACACCTCGCCTTCAGTAAAACACAAGTTATACAGTTGTATATTGACGATATTTCAATTCCCTCCGAGGACCTGCAAAGCCACATTGAACATGTCCACGCAGTGCAGCAAAGACTAATTCAACACAAGCTCTATGCCAAACTACCTAAGTGTGAGTTCAACCTCTCCACAATCCTCTTGCTGGGGTATATCATTAGTGCAGGACTCTGAGCCTTTGTCACAATGGGAAAGCTATCAATTAATCGTTCCTTGCACAATACAATGACCTTAAAACATTAAGATCAACTTGACCAGGCTATGAGACCAGCTTGACCAGCCTAAACAAGCTAAGACCAGCCAACCAACTGGTTCTCCTCTTTTTTTCCCAGCAGGGTTTGTAGCTCCAGGATTTTGGTAAACTTTTTCAAAGTAGCTTCCTTGACACTAGTGAAGATACTAAAATGATTTGTGACAATACTGATGACATCTGTGCATGCAGATTCTTGGTGGGTCTATCTGTAAGTGTTAAGACATGCACAGTGCGAGAAAGATGGCTCATAAAAGGAAACACAAAAAAAGAGTGCACAATGGAGATTGCTTATGTGGAAAAGGATTGTGGATAAGCCTCTGTCATCAGTCAGCTCTTAGCAGCCCAAGCGTCAGCGCCTGGAGATGTAGAGTAGCTCTTTACTACCTCAATTTGCAAACTGCTTAGTAGCACAAACACACATAAAAGCAAAATACTTTTATCGCTGGCCGCATAAAACAAACCAGACACTGATGTGTAATCGCATCATAGCAAGACACGTGATGCAATGCTTTTATAGCAGCATAAAGGCTAATTAGCATCCAGAGCGGTTGTGGCGATTCCTTTTTTGCAGAATTTGTCATTCCCCTGGGAGGGTGTTGGGAAAGAGTTAAAGCTGTCTAACATTCACATCTGGGAGCCATTTAAAACATTCCACAAGCCTTACCACATGTTTTTAGATGGACAAGATCCCGAAAGACTCGGCTGTCACAGGGGTTGATGGGCGAAAGAAGAGAATGGAAAGCTAAAACTGAAACTGCATAATGGTTTCTCCTCCGCACAGGTGGGTGGTGGGAGATACAAGAGAATGATAAAGAAATTTGTGGTGTGTGTGTGTGTGTGTGTATTGTATGTGATCGGTGTGTTATCTCAGATATTGTGAAGTCTGTCTGGTATCCTATGACTCGCCTCTGTAACCACCTCCAGACTTTGCTCTGATAAAGATCTCTGCTGTATGTTCAACCACTTTCAGCTCTGAATTAAATGCAATACACAAGGGTGGAGCACCACTTCAGTCTGATTCATGCATGATTTGTCCCACATATAGCTCATTGGATAGACGTCATGCAAATACACACAATGAGTATCACCTTGCATTAAAAGTGTTTAGGAGATCCATACTGTTGTGCGTGTTGTGATGTCAACTTGACAAAATCTTGTGCATATTAAGTCAAATTAACAGACTATATTGGATTTTATTTAGATTTGGAACACATATGTTTGCAGTTTGTTTTGTGATTTTGCTTGAACGGCTTGTAAAGACAGGTTGAGTGCATGAGCGTACATGGGGACCCATTTACTAATTACACAATGTAACAAAAATTAGACACACTTAAACCTTTTATGGTTCTTTTGTAATTCTGTGGTTATTTTTATTGGTCAACATTTTAAAGTACTGTACTGTAGTTAATGAATAACTACACAGGAATTAATAATGCACTGTCAACATTCACCACTATCAACTAACATGAAACTCTGAATAATGATTTAGTAAGTAATATTGCTCAGTTAAAACTGGGAGTTAACTATTAGCTAATAAAAAACTCATATTTAATCTTATATCCTAGACATACTAGACTACTATAAACATATTCAAAATGAATTTAAATTAGGCATAATGTACAGTATGTCATTATAAAAAGTGTATCTCACTAGTAATGACATGCATTATCAAATCCTTCTAAAGGAACTACTTATTTGGTATATTTTTGATTGTAATGTTTTTGAGATACGTATATGTAAGGTTTTGGATAGTAATGACTCAAGTGTTACTACATTCTTCTGAAGAAATTACTAAGTATTCTAAAGTGAATATCAAGGCAATCCACTAATGGTTTAAGTGTTATGAAATCTATCATAATTAATTACTTACAGGAACCTTACAAATACCTCAAAAGTTTACAATGACATTGACAATGTCAGTAATTACCAGGGAGTTATCATGATCTTCACTTTGAATACTGATCCAAATAATTAGTAATTCCATCTGAAGAATTTGGTAAAATGTGAGTCATTACACTCTCAGAAATAAAGGTACAAAAGCTGTCACTGGGGTGGAACCTTTTCAAAAAGAACATGTTTGTACCTAAAGGGTCTGTTTTGATACCCTAAAGGTGCATATTAGTACTTTCAGTGTACATATTTAAACCTAATAGGTACAAAAGTGTACTGCCACAATGACAGCTTTTGTACCTTTATTTCTGAGAGTGTATTAGTGGGTTAACATGACCTTTAGTTTAGAATTAATTACACATTATGCATTGTTCATATTAATTATGAACATGTGTACTGTAGTTTTTAGTAGTTCTTGGTGTCACACCCAGCTGGAGCTGCCAGCAAAAGTGGATGGCACTCCAGCACCCAGCAGACTATGTGTGTTTTGTGTTTATGTTGGACTCCATTCCCCAGAATGCACCTCTCCTCTACAGCTGTTTCTAGTTAGGTCTAATCATTCAATCATTATCACCTGTATAAATACCAGTCTGTTTGTTTGTCTGTCACGGTCCATTTGCACTGTCAACCTGTCTCCTTGCCACTCCGTGTTTCCAGATCTGTTGTTTTCAACCTCACCTGTTTTGACCACTGCCTCTGTTTTTGCCCTTTTGATTGTATTTGCTGTGTACCGAACCACGCCTGGACTCTGACCACTCTCTTGCTGTATCTACGCTATTCCTGTCTGCTGCCTATCGACCCTGCTTGTGTGACCTCGCTCTTTAATAAACAATCTGCACTTGTATCCGAACGCCGTCTTGCCTCTCCAATGTTACAGAAATGGACCGTCACGGAGGATTCAGCGATTGTTTTGATCAGCGCTACACCCAAGACTACGCATCGCCTCGCAGGCAGGATTATAAGAAGGTACCAGAGACATTTTTACGTTCCCTATTTCAACGCGGACGCCACATTGATGATTACGTCGAGGACTTTATTGCTGTGTCTCATTGCGTGAAGGTCAGTGAAGAGACTATCAAAGCTTACTTTCTGTCCGGACTAGATCTTGTGGTTCTACGTGATTTGCCCGATGAAGATCCCAGTTGGACATTAGAACAGCTCATTGACTTTGTACTTTTATGCTGTGGTTCACATTTCACCGTTGGGGAGGTGAAAGATGACAATCGCGCACACGGTACCGAACAGAATCACTGCCGTGTCGCAAACGCCAGATCGAGCCCGTGGCTTGGCTCCCGCCTCGCTGTTCGGCGAACCCCGCCTTCACACAAAATGGCAGACGCTCCCGAGTATGCATGCGAGGTGGTTGTCGCGTCTGGATCTACGCCTAAAGTGGCCGCCGCATCGGAGACTGCTTATGAAATGGCCGCTGCCTTGGAGCCTCTGCACCTGTCGCCAGCGATCACGGACGCCATTCCAGGCTTCATCGACGTCGTGAGTACTGCATATGGGGACAGCAGGGTTCATATGTTGCATAAGGGGCTAATTTCATGCATAGCAGATCCACAAGTGGTGTCTGTAAAAGCATGTGGAGTTTTTAACATCACCCCACAAGCTAATGTAGAGACTGTTTCACTGACCACAGCGCTGCCGGTGATGGCGGTCGCCATAATGAGTGTGTGGGCCGCACACTGTTCCATAGAAACCCCTCGTGCTGTAGCCCTGTCCTGGACTAAACCCCTTGTGCCTGCCTTCACCTCTGAGTCCGTTGCTGACGATGATTTGCCATGGCCAGATACGCCTGAGCTCACTGAGGATCTTGATTTGCCGTGGCCTGATCCACCTGAGTTCGTCCCCCTGCCTCAGCTCTGTCCAGACCCCGCTACAGAGCATTCCCCAGTGGCTACACGATTCTCAGAGATGTCGACCCAGGTCGTGGATTCTCTGGGGTCCCCGCTGGTGGCTGCACAGCCTCTGAGTCGGTCTGTTGGGGGAGTTCAGGAACTCAGAACAGATCCTGAACGAACCTCCATTGCCTGTGAACCTGTGCCCGGTCCTGAGTCGGCCATGGAGGCCGTTGTTGAACTTTTGCCGTGTACAGAACCGATCATTCAGGACTTTGAACTTTCATCTTGCCCTGAACCGACCATGGAGGCCTTCTTTGACCCTTCGTTCAGCCCGGGACCAGCCAAGGAGGTTGTTATTGCACTCACGCCCTGTTCCGGACCCGCCATGGAGGTCGCTGAACTGTTGTTCTGTCCTGAAATTGCCCCAGAAGCAGTCGAAAGCACCTTTGAACCTGACCTGACTGCCGGGACCACTCACACCAAACAAGTTTCAGGTACAAACTCGGCCGTAAAGGCCTATAATAACCTGTCTGTGCTCCTTTGTACAGTTCCACAGCCTGCTCGGCCCCGGAGGGCGTCGTCGCTGATGGCTCGGCCCCGGAGGGCGTCTCCTCTGCCTGATCCACCCAGGTGGGCTTTGCCCCCGTCTGTGCTGCCTGGGAGGGCATCTCCTCTGCCTGATCCGCCCAGGTGGGCTTCGCCGCCATCTGCGCCGCCTTGGAGGGCGTCTCCTCTGCCTGATCTGCTCAGGTGGGCTTCGCCGCCGTCTGCGCCGCCTTGGAGGGCGTCTTCCCCATTGAATCAGCCCTGGTGGGCTTCACCGCCACCTGCTCTGCCCTGGTGGGTGCCTCCACCGCCCTTGTCACATAAGTGGGTTTCTCCGCCTCCTGCTCGACCTAGAGGGAGGTCTCCGCCACCTGTTCTGCTCCGGTGGGCTTCTCCTCCGCCCGCACCACCTTGGTGAAGATCCTTGCCATCTGCTCCTCTCTGGGGGTCGTCCCCATCGGCTTCCACCTCAGGAGCGTCTGGAAGCCGCTCCTTTAGGGGGGGGCTATGTCACACCCAGCTGGAGCTGCCAGCAAAAGACTGGATGGCACTCCAGCACCCAGCAGACTATGTGTGTTTTGTGTTTATGTTG
>JAUCNO010000082.1:8938925-8950101 GCA_032353835.1 Enteromius viviparus | reverse complement strand
ACATTCATGAGAACTGTTGCTCTGTTACAGGACCTGTGTTACGAGGTTGTGACCAGCAGGTGTCAGTCTGTCCTTCAAGACCGTCCTTTGCTGCTGTGTCCAATAAAGACGCTGATTCCAGGCCAGAATCACTGCTGTCAGGTACTGAGAGAGAGATATATATAGCTAAGAACATGTCTAGTCACTTTCACAAATGTGTGTGTGTGTGTACGCTGCGTAAATCGACCAATGTTAGGTGTTAGATTCGTAAAATCATGTTTGCTATAATTATAATACAGTACATCTATTTAAGTGACCCAGTGTGAAGCATAATGTCCCCCACTTTGTGGCAAGTGTGTTGAGGCAAGTTGGATTAAAACTCTGCAGGACACTGGTCGTCCAGGTCTGAGTTTGGGCAGCTCTCCTAATAGAAAGATAGAGTCAGGTGTGTTTGAAGGGTGTAGATAAGCGCTGCAGGAAAGTGGAGTTCTAGCCAGCCTTTGATCCGTTACATCCCTTGCAGTCCTTGTAGCCCCTAAACATATCCCAGGGATCGTGGTCATGGACACAGACAGGAGCAGGCACAGCCGGTAAGATCTTAACTCCAGCACTAATACTGACCAGCAGAAATAGAGGTTGAGTGAACTTAGCACGGAAACTGTGAATGAGGTCGGCCTTATCATTTGTGGTGTCATAAAAGGACAGAGTTCCTGCCGCCCAGTCCAGATAGACCCCGACTCTCAAGGGTGAACAGTCAGGGAGCCGTGTCTCTACTCCTCCATGAAGAGCATGACAGAATGGTACGGGGAGGCTGACTAAAAAACCCCAGGAATTATTATTAAGTCCAACGCTACAGGCTGCTGAACTTCCTTTCCTGCTTATGTCTTTATAGGCCATTCCTATAGTGGCCCACCTGCCAAACCACTCCAGCTGGAAGAAATGACGTCCTCTGAGACCTTCTCGACTCATGATTTGGGATGGGACTTCAAACCTCTCTGGATGGTGTGGAACAGGTTCTGGGTTTCTGCGATACTCTACAAGAGACTCGTCTTTCTCTAACACCTGCACATTTGAAGAAGAGGTGTTGGGATCCCAAGTCAGCTGGCACATATCTGAAAAAAATATATAATTAAATCGAAAAATCTTGATTTCTACAGTATAGCAAATTTAAGACTAAAATAGAACACTAACATTGGCGTAGAGTTTCTATGTCATGTTGCTCTTCTAGGCCGTCCAAACTGTCAGTAAATGTTAAACAAACATCAGTCAGATTTAAACAGTAATTCATTTCACTGCAAAGAAATCATAAAAAGACAGAACATGAATAATTTTCTTTTGTCTCACATTAATTTCTCTAGTTGGCTGTCTGGATCTTCTAAAAGGGATCTGAGCTGGTCCAATCCTGGGCCTTTAACAGGATTGATGCTTAAGTCTATTTCCCGAATGTTTGATGAGTTTGAAGAGAGAGCCTTCGCCAAACAAGCAGCTCCTGCTTCTGTGATGCTGCAGTGCGTCAACCTTCAGTAAACGGAACTCATATTTACTACATAATACACTGATGAAATACACTACTGTTTAGAAATTTGATGCTATAGCGAGTGTTGCCATGTCCACGGGTTATCCTAGGAACTGAGGTATTCAGGATGGGGGAGTTGGAGGTGTTTATACACTTGACCCCAGGTCAAATCCAAGATTTAGGTGACTTTGTTTCTTCAGTAGACACAAACTAAGATTTTTAACTCAAACTGTTGCAGTCTGTTAGTCATGTACTGGTGGTCAGTAGGCACCAAACGTTTAAAGACCAAACCAAATGAAACCCTGAGGCTCGTGGCGATACATTGAGGTCTTGAGACACCAAACGAAAATAAAGTCACCTACATCTTGGATACCCTGGAGGTATGCAAAAAAACATCACATTTTCATTTTTGGAAATGGAAAAACAATAAATTACTGATAAAACATACAATGCCCCTTTTTACAAAATGTCCCCAGAAAATGTGTGTGATGTTACAGCTCAAAATACCCTACAGATAATTTATTATACCATTTTAAAAATGCCTATTTTGAGTTGAAAGAGGAACACACTTTAAATGCAAATGAGTTTTTGCTCCCAGCCCCCTTTTCCAGAACAGAACTGCGCCATTACAGCTTGTACGTGCTAAAACATCTGTTTTGGTTCTGATCATCATGTCTATTGAGCTAAAATCATATATTTTAAATCATATTAGTTTAAACTGATATATGGTTTTCAGAGGATGCATCCAAAGCACACGGACAGAAAGCATGCAAGCCAAGTACTAAACTAAGTTCTTATTCAAACACGTTGACGTTAAAAACACATCAGTTACAAAAACAGCCGGTCATGTCTGTGTAAGTAAACAGCTGGGAAAGAAGTCATATGCGTAATTTAGATCTGTGTGGCAGCAGCGATGTACAGTTTGTACTCTTGTTTTCTCTGAGGCTAGTGTTCTGTGCTCGTCTGTGCACACAAAGGCAAAACAGTTTCGACAAACTTCACCACAGCATTAGATCTGATAACCGTTGTTGCTTGTGAAATCAAAATGACAGCGCAGGTGGGAATGTACAGATTACACAACAAAAAATGCTAAATAGAAATAGGTAGGAACTAGTGCTGCACAAATAATCATATCGCAATCGCAATTTCAGCCTACGCGATTATATAACGGCAAATGTTGCGATTTTATTAAATAAACGAATGCATTCGTGGACGTAACAATACTTTCATTCTTGCATTCACACCATGTGACGGCTACCAAAGAGAGAGAGTCCAAAAGTACAAAACAGGGGAAAACACTCGAAACGTAACAAACCGAAAAGAGGATAGACGCGGTGATGATTGAATCAACCGGAGAGGGACCGCCTCTGCTGCGTGCGCTCACATCACTATAACATACGGATCTCTTAAAAGCACATTGACATTTTTGTCATAACCATTATTTAACATTAGGTTGGCCGTTACAACCAGAATGAAGTGTTAAGCGCGAGTGATTTACATGTTAAGTCAATACAAAGATGCAATTAGACATCCTGCAGTGCGATTCGCACAAATTAAGAGGTGTGTTAAATACTCGGGTTTTACTGCATGCATAAGCAGGGCGGATGCGGCGCGTATGCAGAGCAAGCGCAGCTTGTACTGCAACAGGCTATAGATAAGCATCTTTATGTCATATTTTCCAGCGTTCTTTTCGAACACCTTGTGCTTTGATTTATGTCATTTGCAGCATACTTTCTTATGAGACTGTCTATATTATAGTTTACACAACAAACTTCAGCAAAGTTTTCAATATGTGTATATGAAAAAATAGTAGCGCTTGTCAGGAAAAATTATGTCTGGCCCTTTTCACATTTTGTAGATAAAATATTACATTCTGCCATGCAACAAAAGGCTTGCATGCAGATACTAGATTAAATAGGTTAAGCTTTGAGATCCAAGACAAATTTTGGAAAGAATTCCAACAATAAAGTGTATTTCGATTGAATTATTGAATTTAAAAAGTTATCTTAAAGCTAACAAATGCTTCTAGTTTTATTCATTTTTAATAGACTTGATTTGAGGTTTGGGCAAAAACTTGTGTAAATTATGTGTTTTGTGCATTTTACTTTTAGCGAAGAGGGATTTGAGAAAATGATTGGCACACTGGACAAGAGATACCAAAAGAAATATACTAAGTATGTTACATCCTGCTTAAATGTTTTGGGACAACATGTAAAAATATAAAAATGGGTAATTGTTTTATTTATCTGTACTTTTGACTTTTAAATTTTATTTTAAAGTTAATTCAATGTAATTTAATTCAGTAATGTAAAGATGTTACTGTTATTTAATTTTGTACAATTTAGTTTTAATTTGAACATTGGTAATATATAATTGTTGCTAGATTGCACTGTATACTATTCTCAGTTGAGAAATTTCAGCGTTATTAGTAATCTGTGTGTGCATTTTCCTTCAAAACAAGCAAGTTGAGTCATACCACTTGTTTATCGTATCGTATCGCAATTGCAAATCGCAATTATGACCTTAATAATTGCAATGTGACATTTTTCCCAAATCGTGCAGCCCTAGTAGGAACCTAGACATGCAGACGTCTGTCATCTGGTGACAAGTCAACTTGAGCTGATGATAACACGTAGAAGTACATGGTTAGTTCTCGGGTGAGTTGGCACATAATATGGGGAGTAAGGGACAGTCTGGTGTGCACATGGCAGGTACAAATACAACACTTGGGTATTATTTTTTATTACCCCTTACATGTGATACATACTCAACTTTTATTTTCAGACTCACCTGAGTATCTCCAGTTTACAGCCAGGTTTGCTCAGTCCAGTAGAGAGCAGCTGCACAGAAGAATCTGTCAGGTCACACATGCTGAGATCTAGAGATTTGAGGCAACAAGATCCAAGAACTGAGGCCAGAGTTTCAAGAGAAGCTGCCTGCAAACGCCTGTTTGGGAAACAAAAAAACAAAATTTAAATATAACAAAATACACAAAAAAGATGCACAGTTGTTATCTGGCATTATTAAGGGCTATGTTTAAACAGGATTAAGTTATTTACAATTTACTTTTTTTTTTTTTTTACAAAACAAAATGTTAGAAAGTTGTACTGCTGTGTCAATAATTCCCTAGTGCAGGGGTGTCCTGCAAAGTTCTACAGAGTTAACATGCAACCAGCTTCAACACTTCTGAGCACCCTCACTAATTTTAGAAACGCACTCAGTTTTTGATTCTGAAATCTGGCATATGAGCAACTTTTTTTGTACTCATATATGATCACAATGGTCTTTCAGCATCTTCAGGTGATCGTATTTATTAAACTAATCCAACAAATTATTATATGTTACACTATTGTAAAAAAAAAGGCACCTCATGTAAAAAAAAAAAAATCGTTTTCAGTTTGTTCAGTGTAATTCTTTAAATGTCAGTTTAAATTTCGTACAGTTAAATTTTCGTAAGAGATTTAAATATCGTCCAGTTTGGTTTAAAGAAAAAATAAACAATTGTCAAAAGTAAAAAAACTGGTATGTCGCAGGGATAAAGTCTGAAAGAGTGTTGCCTGGGTACACATTGAGAGAAAGTAGCTAAGGGATTTAGATAATGGTCTGTTTTGTTCTGAATTTTATATCATACCACTTGGAAACTATCTTCAATGTCTCTAATTTGAACCGAGAATCCGCCAGCAAAGAGAAAAGTTGCTGCATTTCATGATCTGATGAGCTACATTCACGTAGTCCAAGTTCCCGCAGATGTGAAGGGTTCTTTTGAAAAGCAGAAAGTAGTGCTGGTGCTTTTTTCTTTATAGAACATAATTCCAACCTGAAAGAAAAAATATTAAATTTTATTCATGATTTAGAGAACATAACATCATCCCATGAAAATGCGTGTAAAACGTTAATTTGAATAAGATAGTACACATTTTTGCTAAACATTTACAATGATTCAATTTTAATGGAGACAGTAGATTGTAAATGGTGGAATTTTAGAAAAAACAATAAGTTTGCTATTATTTGCCTCAGAACTGTTACTTTGAAGTTGGGGTGTCTGAATGCCTCCGACAGAAGCTGTACAGGCTCATCATCAGATCTCCGACACCATCTGCTCAAGTCCAGCTCTTGTAGACGACAACAACTGCTACAGAGAGCTGCAGCCAAGATCTTACAACTCTGTAAGGTTTCCATTCCTTGTAAACTGGGGAACACGAAACACAAGATGAATTAATGACTGTTAATACTAGCTAGTTTTAAAATTAGTGGTTCATTCCAGTAAACCAATGATAACCATAAAATTACAATTCTACCCAGTTCCAGCAGTTCAACAACATACACAGACACCAATTACAGGTCCTAATCTTTTTTTGTTTTACTAACGTTAGTTTCTCGAGATGACAATCCGGGTTCATTAGGATTTGAGAGATCCTCTCCACTGTCCTGTCACTTGTGCCGATTGAATTCAGCAGCTTCAGCTCTCTCAAATGTTTTGGGTTTAATAAAATCCCAGACAGCAGAGGATCAGCATTCATACGATGACCAAACTGTGGTATGCTAAAGAGAATATTGTAAAGATGCAGGAGTGAGTTTAAAATGTTAAAATCTGGGATGAATTAATGTCAAATACCAACCAATTGTTTCATTTTCATGTAAAGTTCTGTTTTCAGTAAACAATGAATATACTATGGAGGAAGTATTTCAAGGCCGTTTGCAAAAGAAGTTATCACCAGATGTATCCTTCACAAAGAACATACTGCCATCGCAATCGGTCAATAGCAAATGATTTGCCTCAACAGACTTGGAATATTAATATCTTTCAAATAAATTATGACGGTGGTTGTATCTCCCTGCTATATCTTGTGTTTTATTGACAGATGGTAGGGTTAGGGGCAGGGTTTGGGTTATGTGCTCATAAATGTGTAAATAATATCATTTAAATAAAAAAGTTTTGACTGTTAACACAGAAAAATCACAACCCTACATATATGCAATAATGCAATTGTTTTTACTCAATATAAAACGATAAAATGGAAAAAAATATAGCGTCGGTATATTGACGCTAAGAGTTTCCTATTTAAAACAAAGGAGGACCCTTCACTTAAAAGGGGTACCTTGAGCTTTAAAAAGCGACGCAAAAGGGTTTTGTCCAAGCATCAAAACGTGACGAGTCAGAGTGAGACTGTGTTGGATTTTGACTCACTGACAGGTTGCAACAAATGCCCAGAATGTCTGAACTCGGCCACAAGTTGTTCAGTTCACTTTTCTCTGCCTGATCTAATACTGTATCTCCTATGCATGTCTCCTTGTATGCAGTGGATTTACCCTCTTGTGGATTTATTAAAAGTCTCTTCATTTCACTAGAGCGTGACAATTTTGTTGAACATTATTTATGCTTATAAGAACACAGTACCATTAGACTAACAACTAATGGCAACTCTATTGTAATTGAGGCAAATCTCCTGCACACTTCACTACACAATGTACAGTATTTCAATTTAGTAATTTATACTTTTCTGGTTAAGATTAGCCTTAGATCTTACACATACTCTGTGATATTACATGAACAGGGGCTTTGAAACAGATATGCTGGAGGCAGTGTTGAGTTACCAAATACATTTTTACTACAATTCAGTGTAATTAATTATTACGATTGCCACAAAGTGTGCAAGAGTGAACACTATTCTTTTATGGACAGCAGTGAATCAAGTCAATACATTTATAGCAAATTAGTACAGTACAGTAAAGTTAAAGGGACTGAGGATTACAACATGCATTTCTGTGGCTAATACTAATGACAAGAAGCATATTTCCTCTGTACTATGAGCAGTATATATGAGTAGAATCTAATACTTACTGTTGTATAAACCCACCTGAGTATCTCCACTTTGCATTTAGGGCTTCTCATACCAATGGATAATAGGCTCAGGTTTATTTTTCTGTGGGTGTTCTTCTCAATGTCAATCTCTCTAATACGATTGGCTGGTGATCTCAGAGTTGAGGCAATCAGTGCCCAGCTCAGATCTGTGGCCTCATCCAGTCTTAGGTAGAAAGAAAAAATATAGATGAAACAATATTAAATGCCAAGCTAAATATGAATGAGATAACAGGCACTAGAATCTTTTCACATGATCATTATCTCCTAGAACCAAGGTTACAAAGCATTCTCTTTCAATGTGGTTCACTTACACTGCATGCTCTGACACTAGGGGAATGAAATCTGACACTAGGGGAATGAAATCCAAGGTATAAGTATGGAAAAAGCCTTCATCTGAGCCCAGCTCTAAGGTACCCAAGATGAGGGTCCTGAGGTTAACATGGGTCAATAAACATTTAGGCCTGAAATCAGCAAGGCAAGGACCATAAGACTTGAGTCCTCAGACAAAAATGGCTAAAAAGACAGAGTCCATGCCAGAATAGCAGGGATGTCAAGGCTATAGAACCTAGCAAAGGTAGACAGCAAAGACCAGTCGGCCACATAATTGTCTTCAATGGAGACTCCACTGGACCAAAAGCCCAGGAGTAGACCATACCTCTGGTTGAGTGGGCCTTTACGTAATGCCGGTAAGCCACAGCATTGTCAGCATCACATTCCTTTGCTCCGGCTTTTCTACGGTGAGCAGAAAGGCTTCTTTTTTGCGTCAAAAAAGAAAATTATCTACATGCTAAAGGAGAAAAATTCTGAAATCGCACTCATATTTAGGCCAACTTGTAGGCTTTTTTGATGGACTGAAATGCCATGTACAACTGCACAAACATTAACAAATCAGGCTTAAGTGTTCAGAGCATTGCCCTATCATGATAGCAAAGGGAATATCCTAAATATTTATGTTAATGGTAAACTCGTGGTAAACTAATGAAAACTAATGGTATATTTTTATATTATAATTGACTAATATGGCAGTCATCTAGAACTCACATTTACACTGAGTGGTGGTTTTCAGCTTTTAATATCGTTGTAGAAATGTTTTCCATTAAGAAAAGGTAGTGATAAGCTAGTCAACTGATCTCAACATGTCAACCCGTTAGGCAAACTACTCCAGATAAAAACCATCTGAAAACTGTAATTAGTATTTTTTTTTAAACATCATTACATTATTTTTTAAATGTACAACTTATATCTTTAAATGTAAAACTTTGAAAGAACAAATGGTGTAAATTGTCTTAATTCGTTCTCATTATTTTCTTATAATTCATGTTATAGATTCTTGTTAAATTGGTTGTTTGTTATTATTATATAGCATTATAACTGTGATTACAATTATTCATAATAACATATTAATGCATTAAAAATGCCATAATGCATTACACAAAAGGTTATGGTTTCACTTTATTTTCATGATGCCTTTAACACAATCTAATGACTATATGTTACACCTACATATCTAATAGCTTTCATTAGTGTTAATTAAAATATTAGTAGACTGGCAGCTAATTATGTAAGGAATAATTGACGACGGGCCGTTGAATTATTAGAAAAATAATGCACACCCGAGGAGGTGACGCGGTCACGACGCGAAGAGGAGGTGGTTGCCGCACCTCAAGACATCGATCAGATGATATATTTCGAGGGATTCGTCCGGTTTTTATACTTATATTGCTATTGTGAGTAGGATTATTTCTTCCGCATCTCATCTAACGACTCTTTTGCTCGTTCCAAAACGTCATTTTAAAGCTGGCAATGGAGGCTTGAGCCGTTGATATCAGACTAATGCAGTTAATAATGAAGTTATTAGAAAGAGAGCGAGAGAGACAGAGACACAGAGAAAGAAAAACAGAGAGAGAGAGAGAGAGAGAGAGAGAGCTTGAATGAATTAAGCTTCCTCTGTGTGTCCCTGAAGCACCGTCTCTAAACTGTAAGTCTGCTTTAAGATGCATCGCTGATATTACCTCGCTAGTGAGAAATGTCATGTGTAGCCTTAAGGTTGCTGCACTAGGCTAACTGATAAAATCGTCAGGGCAGCGCTGACAACACGTTTTTGTGTGAGTGTGTAACCGTAATGTGCGTAGTTAATTGTGCGAAGTGATATGGAACTGTAATGCGGTCAAGAGAGCTGCCTGGAACTACGTTCGCCGTGCGTTTTCCTAAAAATAATTGCACACATCAGAACGTTCGTCAGCCAATCAGATTCAAGCATTCAACGGCCCTGTAGTATAAACATATATATATATATATATATATATACTATATATATAACCAAATCCAATAATGTCAGCAAACACACTCCCGAAAAAACAAGTCTTTGAGGGACAGATCACTCAAATCAAACAAACATAATTATTATAACTCACATAAATAAATAATATTTTACCCACCTTCAAGTTCTAAAAAAAAATACTTAAGATTGAAAGGTTTATTTTTTTTATTTTTTTAGCAGGTGGTGTAATTGTTATGTTAATTAACTTAATTCATACAATAAATCATTTTATTCTTATAGTATGAGGATAATTAATCCTGTATTAACATTTAATCCTGTATTAACTTTATTTTCAAAATACTACAAGTTTATTCTCAAAATATTGCAACTTCCAACTCTTTTTGCTATCCCTTTTTTCTCTCATAATTTTACTTTATTCTGAAAATATTACAAATAATGTTGCCTCTACATACATTTCTGCAAAACTGAAAAAACGTACCTATACATACAATTCGCTGCAGTTTCCAGTTGAGCACTAGAATGAACACTAGAGGCAGTAAAACTCCCACAACTTTTATTCCTTTTCACACAGAACTATGGTTTACAGGTACATTTTTGATAAAGGCTAATTTTCAATTACTTGAAAAATGTTATGTTATGCCAGCACAAAATTTTTATCATTCTGCATGATTTGAAAACCGATAGTTTTGAACATTGTCGTCACATATACAGCTTCATATGTTATAAGTTTTCATATAAGTTTTCAAATTCAGTTGGTTTACTTGGTAGTGCACTTAGGTGATGAAAACACCGGTTTTAATCCTGTGTAAAATTGACTAAACAGTTAAAATAAGTGCAAGGAATTAAAAACATCATGGCTGCATAAGAGAATAAGTTTTTAAATTACTTTTGCAGTTGTTAACACTATCGGGTAGGTTTAGGTTTGGGTTTGGTGTAGGAGATATTTCCAACATGATAGAGTAATAATCCTTAACGAACACTCACTGGATTTTGAACTCTGAACAGACACAAAACTTACCTCAGGTCGCATTATAAAAACACTGCAATACGTACTGTACCTGTACCAACTTAATACAAACATGCCACGGTTACGTATTAAACGTGTGTTTTAGCACCACTCTCTGGACATTTCACCTTGAAACTGCAGCAAAATGTGCATTAAGGTAATACGGGGTTGCAGAAAGGTATGTAGAGAAACGTTATGAGCCTTGGTTGCATTAATCTTATTGCTATAACTTTCCTCTCAAAATACTGACTTTATTCTTAGAATATTATAGCTAATCTCATATCGCTTTGAGTTACTCTCAAAACACATAACTTTATACACAACTTTATTACAACTTTGTTCTCATAATTTTATTCTCAAAATGTTACAGCAATCTTGTATTACTACAACTTAACTGGAAATTAGGTGCTGGGCATCCGGCCAGAGTAGAACTGGACCCAACTAAGCCTGGTTTTCTCAAGGTTTTTTTCCCCATTCTCTCATGGATGGGGTTTTGGTTCCTTGCCGCTGTCGCCTCTGGCTTGCTTAGTT
>JAUCNO010000082.1:8921393-8934473 GCA_032353835.1 Enteromius viviparus | reverse complement strand
ATTGCACGCCAATATTCATTGGCCTTTTCCAAAGGACTCGAAGGCGATAGGTCTCTCATGCGAGATCCCATATGTAATGTCGAAGTGATTCGACTGAAAGGGTAACCTGCCATTTTTGTATTCCACACCACTGATGATGTCTTATCTTTCACATGGAAAACTGACAGGAACACTGTTCAAAACAAGTTAAAATAAGATTTTTATCAAGAATATAAAATAGAGGACATAATTTTATCCATTTGAAATTTACTGAGTGATCAAATGTGTGTCATAGCCTACTGGTGGGGACAATTTTGACATCAACTGAAAGAAAATCAGGCACAGGAAGATAACATTTTATGTTTGGCAGACAGTTTATCTAAACTGACTTACATTGCATTAAGGCATACAGTTTTATCAGTTGCGTTCAGTGTGAATTATACCTATGACCTTGCTAGATGCATGCTTTATTCTGTGAGCTGCAGACATATTTTTATAAAATAGGCTATATCCTGCACAATAACATATATATAACAGTTAGCCTACATAAAAAGCAATAATGTAATGTAATTTAAAGTAATTCCAGGAAAAATTTAAAATATGAAAATAATAATTGAAAGGCAGTGACAGAGACTGTAAAAGATGGAGATGAGAGAGTTAACGGGACTTTGAGGAAACGGGGCGGGTTCATTCACTCGTGTTGGGTTTCATACACACACACACACACACATAGAGACACACAGCAGCACACATGACTCCAATGGCCGTTGCCTAATACGGGGTTCTTACTCAACTTTTACTAAAACACATCTGAAGGCTGTTATGACGCGCATATTGCTGTTTTCTTAAACGGACAGGGAACTTTACTGCAGCATCGTATTGATGAAACTGCGCGACCGGAGTTGAGGCGGTGAGCGACAGCGGGGGCGGAGTCAACAGGTTCAGGTATTTATTCAAGACCTTCATTTACTCTCCCACCTTCTCTAAACAGCTGGTGAAGATAACACATGCCAGAGATGTTTTATTTATCGACTAAATATGCAGCACGATACTAAAAGATTTACTTTGTAAGTTGCTTTGCACGATTGTCCCGATAGTGCTGAATAGTATTGGCAGCATCTCAAAGCCTGTACTTTACCTAGACAGCATTCTGGGACATAGGCTACCGCTCAGTCTCAGTTGAGATTATTTCATTAGCTAACTTTATATGCTGATAGCTAGCTTATAGTTTTGAATCGAACAGTCAGCGGCTCTTTATTGCAAAATACATGAGAAACGTCGCTTTTGACAAACGGCTATAAATATTTAGAAACAAGATAATGATAATTCTGGCAAAAATATGGTATAGGCTATTTATTGATTGTATTTACTATTCAAACACTTTTTATTTCTTTTCAATTCTATGGAGTATGGTACAGTTACGTTTAAAATATATTTTCATGTGTCGATATATACATATATATATTGATATATAGGCTATATATATATATATATATATATATATAAATTACCATGTTTCTGTCATTTACGTTACGTTTAAATTTGATTGATTGATTGAATGATTGTAACCTTGGTACATGCCTTTCAGTTTTCTATTTCAAGCGCATTTGAACATGCATAAGCATTTTGGCAATTTTGTATACATTTGTACAAATTTACAATTTGTAAAAGTACAATTTGTATGGAAACATAGGAAAAAAAGAGAAAGCATGGAGGACCATGCCTAACCGCACCTCTGTATCTAACCATCAGTGGAGCGTAAACAGATCATATTTTCATATGAGATTGTAAAATTGCACATTAACCATTAATTCACATTACCGTGACAATGTGTTGAGTTTTTTATTGATTAATTCTTAAACATTTTCATCTGGCCCTCCTAAACATTTGGTCACATCCTTGAAAACAGTGTAATTGGCAAAGCCAATTGGCTAAACCAGAGCCAAGGATACTGAGACAGTGACAGCAGTAACACTTTAGAGAACACAAATTCAGAATTAACTTACAAGATTTCTCAAAACACAATCATGTATTAAATGATAAGACAAATTCAGTATGTACAATATGGAAAATTGCTTGTTGTTGCAAAGGCCTTGCTAATAATTATATAACCAAATTTGGATTTATACACAACTTTGTAGTTTGTACAGTCAAGGTTTTATTTATTGTATTTTCCCATTAACTTCATGATATTCTGAAGAAATTATATGGAAGTTAACCAATTCAAACAATTCAAGCTCGTAGATAATTGAATAAAGGTCATAGTACAACACACTCTTCTCACACACAGTGTCCTGTACACTGCTGTCAAGTTTGTTGCGTGGTGTGTGACCTATCCTACTGTATTTACCTGTTAAAATATTCCTTGTTTCATATAACTTATGTATGTGTTGGTTGTTCTGGCAATGATTTAAATCTTTAACAGCTGTTATGTACTGTATTGCTCTTCTCCTGATGAGCAAAGCCCAGTTGTTCTTAGTCCTCTTCTTAAAACGATGAGTAAGGCCAGTGTCAGCATGGGATGGAAAAAGCATTCTGGCATTAAAACATGATAGTGACTCAACATCTCCTGGCAAATGTTATCTGATTATTTCAATTGCTCTGATTTCGAAACTTTATGTCAGTTGTTTTTGTGTGGTGCATGGACCAGATTGTTTTGCTAATTAAATCAGACGTGAATCCAGTATGCTTGACTGTAATATGATAGAGCTTCTGTTATTGTAGAGTATAACTGCTTTACTTCAGGCTTGATTTTTACCTCATTATAGCTCTTAGAATGGAGTTTATTATATCACACAGCCATATTGCTCAAAGAAGCTTTTCTTTCTTTGTTGACCTTGTTGATTGTTCCATTACATTACATGATGTTGACAATGTTTGTAGAGAGCTGTAAAAGAACTATGAATGTAGATATCTGCAAGATAACTCTCTTAAATTTGTATAATGACGCTGATATAGGAGCGGTACTATACTAAATTTACTGCATTTATGCAAGAGCACGTGGTAGGTTATACAACAAGACTGAACACATGCAATGATCTTAAAAAAAAAGTTTCTGCGACTCTGCTAAGATTTTAAATCATTGCCCAGCTTTCTATATGCAGCCCTACATGTAGATTCTGTAGATGTAGATTCTGTAGATTCTGTAGATTCCCGTTTGTCTGAACTATCTGGGTGTATGTGTAAATTGCTATGTCTTTATAGCAATTTATGGTTTATAGTCAGATTTAGCTAATTTGTTTACATAATAATACAAGCAATTGAGATAATGCCCTATGAAAAAATACTTACAATTATATCCAACTTTGTATAAAGAATGTTGTTTGGACTTTGTGATGAATTAATATGTTAGGCAGTGTTTGCTAAATTGCATATATTGTTTTACACTGGTGTGCTGAATATATTTTTGCAGCTGAGATAGAGATTACCCAATGACACAATAAACTAATTGATTCAGCAGTGAGCAGTTGTATGCAGACTGCCTAGATAGTGTAAAAATGTTCTGCATGCATGGAATGCATTAGATCACATTACAATAATACCGTATCCCGCTATATATTGTGGTCGAGTTTGATGAACATGCTTACAATGTGGGATACAAAGATATTTTTATAAGACGGGTTTTTGAGTTGTGTGGTTAAAGCTGGTAATGCTGTGGTGATTTTACTGTCTGAAGCCATGATGCAGCATCCAGTGTCTCTAGAGAGCATGTGAGTGTGGGAAAAGATGGAGAGATGGAGGGAAGGCAGGAATAGGAGCGGGGACTGGGAAGTTAAACCCTTATGATGCCTGGAGTGGAAGAAAGCACTATTAGATAAATTTAGATAAAAATCTAATTTAATTAAAGCTTGTGGGCCGAAAGTAGATGTGTTCTTATCAAACTGTATGATAACAAATATTTAACTTTACAAAACAAAATTACAAATTAGAAATTAAGTTATACTCCAGTGGCACAACCTTTTTGTGATGTGGCATGACAAGCCAAATCTATTTGAAAAATGTTGAAGCATTATGAATCAAAATGCTCTACATATGCTGCAACATAAGCAGTTTGGTCGTCTACAAGCAGTAAGTGACAAAAAAAACACAAAATACTGAATGCATACAAATGTGTCGATTTGAATCATGTAAAAGTTACATTTTTTCACTGAACTTTGCAGTGCATGGTGGGATTGCCTCACTATTGAGGAGGCATGTGAAAATGTGGTCGCTGGCCACATTTTGAAAATGTCCACCCTTTGCATGGAGAGCTTAATTATGATGTCTTAAAATGCTTAGTAGGCAGCTGACTAAGTTTTGGAAATGAGCTGGTGTATGTGCATATGACAAATCCTCATATGGGTTTTTAATCATAGGTGTTTCCCAAAGATATTTTATTGGCCCTACAGGAAAGTGACTTTGGAAAATATTCAAAACTTATATAATAGGGTGGAGCAGAAAATGCATGGAAATGGGAAGAAGCAAAGGGAAAGTAATAGTTTTAGTAATTCTTTTTGACTTACAAATATAGCTCTGGAGATGTGGACTATATCACTGGGTTGCTTGCTTAATCATACACTAAGCAAAATGATGTGTGGAGCATACTGTATAGACTCTGACCCTGCCCAAAATCATGTACTTCATTTGGATTTTGTCCATTTTTTGAATATCCCAATGCAGTGTGATCTCATTGAGTCTGGTGTACATCACTAATATATTGTGGATTGCTCATGATGTCATAAAAAGTGAAAAAAGTGTGCTGCCATAGATGTATCGTAATAATCTCTTAATTCTGAGATGACAACACTAATATTTAATTCGGTGCTGTTCACATCCTCCTGTGGATTATGTTTCTATAGTGACAACAAAATGAACCCACGATAAAGAATGTTACCGGCAGCTGTGAAAAACATAGCTTACATCTTTACATTACATTTGTGTGCTACTGCTAAACATTTCAGACACAGAAAGCGTAAAGTGAGGTAAAAATAATTACTAAATGTTTGATGTTTGTTGTCAATGTGTCATTGCTAACACTTGCATAGTATGTTTTAATATTATTGAACATTGTAGTATCTATATATGTAGCTACATTGTCCCATTTTAGATATACAATAGCTTTCTTTGAATAGCTCTCTGGTTACGTGTAATGTGTAGCGGTCATGTGGAACAACCTGTAGCTTTTAGAAAACGCTCTAGTTCACAAGATATAATTACAAATTCTATGCGGACCGTGAATGCTTTTTACAAGCTGGTATTTCGGAATTACGGTAATTACAATACAGCATGAACGCAACTGAAGAAATCAAATGTTTTTAATGAAAACATCACCTAACAAAATTTTTTTTATTAGTGCTGGACAATGATAAAAATGACCTGATATTAATCTCATTGTTATGCACAAAATTCAATAATGTGTTACAAAGTAGTGTATTATGCACTTTTTTCACTTAAAAGTAGTGCTACATCTATGGAACAAATTCCTTGCCGTAAGTATTTGAAATAAAAAGCTTGTTGAAAAAAATTACATTGCAATTAATAGTGCTTGCTTTTTAATGCATTGTATTTTTATGCGCTGTATTTTAACACGGTTGTATATTTACTTAAAACATTTCACAAACATTTTCATTGTTAAAATTCAGTAATCAATATTCACCTTACAAAGTTTATTAACAAAATACTCTTGTATAAAACAATGTGTTTTATAATTCCAGCAATAATATTCGTCAGGCAACTTTCGGTTAGTTTTATTTCACTTTACAAATTCGCTGATTCGCAAATGGTGCTCGCGGCAAAGCGTAAGGTGAAATAAAACTAACTGAAAGTTGCCTGACGAATATTATTGCTGCAATTATTAAACAAACTGAATATTTTGAAAATGAAATTTGTAAGGTGAATATTGATTAGTAAATATACAACCATGTTAAAATACAACGCATAAAAATGCAAGCCATGAAAATACAATGCATTAAAATGCAAGCACTGTTAATTACAATGTTTTTTTTTTTTCAATTTGTGGAATTTAACAAGCTTTTTATTTAAAAAAATTTTCGGCAGGATTTTTGTTCCATAAACAACATTTGGTTTGCAAATACTTTAAACAAATAAGGTAATATTTCTGAGCCACAAAAGCTATATCGGAAACTTTCTATTTCCCACTTATGAAGTCGCCCCAAATGCTCTCATTGCTTAAGACTCATGATGACATGGTTTGTCTGTATGTGTATTTAGAGCCAGTGATCAATGGAGTTTCATAACAATAATAGAATAATAATTGACGGTATAATTCAATTAATATGTTAACGTGTCAATAATTTATTAACTTGCCGAGCCCTAGCTTTTATATCTGAAGTCTCCCTGTAGATTATAACAACACAAACTTCCTAAACCTAATTGGTTATTTGTTTAATGTCAGGAATTTCCTGCTTATTAAAAATACATGTTCATATTCATTACAGTAGTGGAGATCAGATGAACATAATAAATGACTAACTGCTCATTAAAGATTTATGCTTCATAACGTATGCACATATACCTGATGTTGTTCGGTCAGGAAACAGAATATACACATCACATACAGTATGTATCACTTGTTCAAAAAATAACGTGGACTTTATATGGGATTTTATTTAAAGGGTTACTCCGCCCCAAAATGAAAATTTGATCACTTATCCCAGCATTGTTCCAAATCCGTAAATGCTTTGTTTGTCCTCGGAACACAATTTAAGATATTTTGGATGAAAACCGGGAGGCTTTGACTGTCCCATGGTCTGCCAATTAAACAACACTGTTAAGGTATGAAAGACATCGTCAAAATAGTCCATCTGCCATCAGTGGTTCAATCTGAATTTTATGAAGCGATGAGAATACTTTTGTACGCAAAGAAAATACAAATAATGACTTTATTCAAGAATTCGTCTCCTCTGTGTCACTGTAGCTCCATTTTGTAGAGTTCCCTAAACCCAAACTGCACTGTTCTGCGTCAGCTGCACCACACGGATACATTTATTTACTATGTCCCTTGGATCCAAAATATGGCGTCTTCTAAAGGTTTTTACATAAATGCTTTTTTCAATCAGTGGAAATTAATTTCCTTATGTCATGACCCCTTTAACAATTGTTTACGTGATTTATGTAATTCATCACTGAATCATTTTTAACATAAGGTGTACAGTACAGTATGAGATATGCATTGATAGTAAATGTGAATGTGCACCGCCAACAAAAATATTATTTGTTAAATAGTTACTTTACAAGAGCAAACTTCATAATACATTTGCACATTTTATTTAATTCCTTTAAATAAAAAAAAGACCATAGTGTGTTCCCATAGTGAAGGTTTTCTGAAGTTACTGGTTAAGACATGTTAAGGATTACAGCACCTACTTTGATTGGTGTTGACATGAACATCAACACCACTATGCCCTCAAGACTGTCCCCGATGCATGCTCCTATACACCATCATGGACCAAAGTGTGGACCTCAAGGGGCGAGTTTGATTCATAAACAAGAGTCTGAGCAGTATTTGGCAGCTACTGTAGTCATGTTTAGTTGGTTGCATCATCGTAGGACCTAAATACACCAAAATTATCACCAGTATCAGTGCAGTAAAACACTCAAGCATTATGGTAACATCATACACACTGTAATTAACTAGCAGACCGTAAACTGCAGACAAGCTCTCAGGTTACATTACGATGTAATTACATGTCACACAGCCCTAGGCACTCTACTATAAAAAGAAAGCCAAGCCTGTCCTTTCCCTAATTGAACCTGATAACATTTTCAGAGAAAAGAGCCCTTATTGTGATCAGCAGAATTCCCCACTCCCTCCTTTTGCTGCCAGTATCAGTTTCTCCAGCGCTATCTCCAGAGCTTAGACCCTCACCAGATACACATGGAGCTGAGTGTGCCAAGGAAAACCCAGGCCCTAAAACCCATCTACCCTGCTATGCCTTAGATTCTCTCCCTGTCTCTCGCTCTCTTTCTTTCAGTCTAATATTATCCCATCAGCCTGTGAGAGCTTGCCCTGACATAATCTCAGCAGGCCTGTCAGCTCTATAATCTGACTATAAGTAATGATTGGTGGTGTATTTATGTTCCCCAGGCAGTTGTTAGTGGTTGATGGTGGGTAGGAGCAAATAGTCTCACATACCCAGACTTTTGACTATCAGCATAAAGTGTGGTCCACTTTACAGCTTATTCTAACCTAAAACTGCCTTTTAAACAGGAAGCGACAGTCTGACAGCCAATGCAAATTGAACAACAAGAGTTAATTTGTGTTTTGCTTATTGTTTAGGGGTGGGTAAATGACAAATTCTAGTTTACTTCGTAATAAATAATCAAAACTTTTGATTTTGATTTAGTGCTGCAAAACTCTACTTTATGTGCGAAGGAAAAAAATGACTACCTTATTCTATGATTTCTTAAATTGTTCTCTTGACACAAGCTGATGTTGAACACACTTGTGTTTATGAGCAGAGGAATGCAATATACATGTGTTGTGGTACTCTCCATAAGACAGTAGATGGTCACTTGTAGGAGAATGGTTGAATAAAGTTGTTATTTTTGTTGTCTTTGTGCACAAAACGTATTCTTGTAGGTTCATAAACTGGACCTGGGAACAATGCAGTTGAGTTGCTGTCTACGTTGGATCAGAGAGCTCTGGGATTTCATCAAAAATATGGGTTTTGAAGATGAACAAAAGTCTTAGGGGTTTGGAACGACATGAGGATGAGTACTTAATGTCAGAATTGTCATTTTTGGGTGAGCTAACCCTGCTAGCTGATCAGATTAAAGCTTTTCAGTCTTCCAGGCTTATTGAGAAAGTGCATGTGGCGACATTTCTGTAATAAGGATATTAAAATTTTCTTGCACATTTTATGACAATTTTCATAGTGAAATGTCCAGTGAGTGGCCCTTAATGGGTCGCCATACTTGGCCACACATCACATCCTTACCTTTTTTATTTAAAAATGCGTTCAGTTTTTCCGCGTAATTGAGTGGCGCTAAAATGGTTAATGCATTAGCTGTAGCAATGATGTAATTTTTTTGGGTTTCTTCAAGACTTGAAGCTCTTTTTACAAGAATCACACCTGAGTGCATCGCAAATGCAACACTGTTCCAGGTTAGCTACTGAGCAAGTTACTTTGGAAAAGTCATACATATTGATCTGGTTATGTAATGGAAATGGCAAAATGTATCTGTTTACAAATGATGCACTGGTAAAAGTATTTTGAGATCATAACATAGTGTTATGCAAATAACCACACACACACAAATAATTAATAATCTTTTACTGGAATCATAATTTGTTTGAAAATGCATAAAAGTTATAGTTACTAATGCCACTAGTGTTCATTATATGGGTGTGTTTGGAGTTTGGCTTAAATATTGGTTGAGGTTATTCTAATGAGTCTATGTTCAACTTTTAAACTTTTTCATAAATATATGTTAACCAAAACCCTAACGTTGACAAAAATAGCTAAAAAAAGGAATATTTTTTAAGATGATCATCCTTCAGCATGGAGAGAGTATGTTTCTGTACTACTATTGTACTACTATTTCTACTAAGGCACATATTTATATGACTGGTAATATTATTTCAGTTTAATATATTTTAATCTATGAATTAGGCCTATTTAGTTTTTGTTTGAAGGTGGATTTTGGAAGAGTGATAATGTAATGTTTTTCTTTTGATTTGTTAAATAAAATATAACAAATATTATTTTTAATATTTCATAAATAGAGTGACTAAAGCAAATGGAACATTCTTATCATCTCGTGGAAAATTGCTATTTTGAGTAGCAGATAAAGTAAAGTTTGATGTCCCACACATTTTGTTACATGTCTGAAGGGTTAGTGTTTCAGGTCTTAAGATCACCCCACACTCCAAATCATCTTTTTTGCTGTCTCTCTCTGTTTCCCTGTTCTCTTTTTTTCCATGCCACTGCTCCATTTTTTATTTTCTTATGTCTTTCTCTCTTCTTCAGCTCTTTTCCTGTCTCTCTGCTCAGCACTCTGGGACATGCTGTTGATACTGTATTTCATTTGGAGTGGAGCCGTGCAGTACAGCGCCACTCTAACATTAACTCTTTCCTGCTCTCTTTGGCCTCCGTCTGACTAACACAAAACCACCACGACTCTCACAGCTTTTACTATTCCACACCAATTAGAGGTTTTCTTTCCTGTCAATTTGGTGCTAATTTGCCACACGGCCTCTATAAAACAACCTCCAGGATGGTGAAGCTTTTGACTGTTTTCCTTCTTTTTATTGGTTTCATTTCTGTTGCTCGCACCGCTGAATTCCAGCACGCTCTACATGCTGAGTTTTGGTCGAGGAGGGAGCATGGCTTCATTCTTGTGGTCAGTCTGCGGGGTTCTGCAATAGGATGGGCAGCCGTACTGAGTCACACTCGGTCAAAAACACATGGGTGCGCTTAGGTTTGTTGAGCAGTGAAGCCTGAACAAACTGCTGCCCACTTAAGAGGTCATGTGGATGTGTTGTTGCACTGAGGCTGGTGGTTAGGTTGGACTTTTTGTAAGTCCTACCGTTAAAAGAAAGATGCTGGATGCTGTACAAGTTCAAGGGTTCAAAAATGAAAATTCAACACCTTTTTATCATTTTTAAATGATCAATAGTGATATTTTCTTTCTCTCTTTTTGCTATCCATTCACATGTATGCTTCAAAAAGCATATAGACATATACAGTGCCCTCCACTAATATTGGCACCCTTGGTAAATCTGAGCAAAGGTGAATGTGATCCTTTGATCTTTTATTCAAAAAATTCACAAAATTTTCTCATGATGAAATAGATGTTTTTATCCAATACATGTTAGCCACAATTATTTGCAATTATTTGCCTGAAGAGTTTGGAGAACACCTGATAAGAGAAAAGAGACCACTCCTTCATACAGAATCTATCCAGATTCTTCAGAATACCAGCTCCATGATGGTGCTTCTCTTCTTTAGTTCACCACACTCATTTTCTGCAGGGTTCAGGTCAGAGGACTGAGACAGCCATGGCAAAAGCTTCATTTTGTGCTCAGTGACTAATTCTTGTGTTTATTTTGATGTTTGGGTTTGGATTATTGTCCCAGTGGAAGACCCCAATGCTATGTGTCTAAACAAGATGTCAGGACCTCCAGCAGAAATATAGGCCCACGACATCAAAAACACAGCAGTATACTTCATCTATACTACATCTTGAGTGATTGCTGCTAAAAAACTATTTTTAGTTTCATCTGATCATAGAAGCCAGTCCCATTTGTACACAGCCAGTCCCATTCTGTCTGACAACTGAACATGATGGAGATTTTTTTTTGGATGAGTGAGGAGAATTTTTCTTAAACCCTGCTGAACAACATGTGCCGATGTAGGGGCTGTTTGACTCATTTTCAAGGTTTTAAGGTTTTCTGACCCTGAGACTCAACTGTTTTCTGCAATTCTCCAGCTGTGGTCCTTGAAAAGTCTTTAGCCACTCAAACTGTACTGCTCACTGTGTATTAGGATGATAGAGACACACATCCTCTTCCAGGCAGCTTCGTTAAATTTTGTGTTAATTGGAAATTCTTAATTACTTCCCTGATAGTGGAAATGGTAATTTTCTAGCTCAATTATCTTTTGCGGCACATTATAAATATTATTTGTTTTTTCTGTTGTGTTGATGATTGAGGAGAATTTGGGCTTTTGTTTTCCCTTCTATATATATTTTTGTGAAACAAGAAACCATGGCTGGATAATTTTATGTCCATAATCACCCTGGAGTGCTCAAAATTGTGAATATGAATGGGAATATACTTCAGAAATATTTTACTCTGTATTACTCTGTATTGTAAGGGTGCCAATAATTGTGGTCAACAAGTATTGGAAAAAAACATTTACTTAACCACAATAATTTCTCCCTATTTTCAATTGTTTTACTTCAATGATAGGTTAAACGGGATAAACAATGCAGATTTATTTTCACAGCCTTTCCTCAGATTTACCAAGGGTGCCAATATTAGTGGAGGGCACTGTATGTATATGTATATATATATATACAAATATGATCAAATATGGTCAAGAGAACTCAAACATGCTTGGTTCTCACGCATCAAACAACTACAGTTAAATGAAATTCATTCAAGTTTGAGGGTGAGTAAATTATGACAAAATATTTTTGGGTGAACTATACCCTTTAAGCATTTAAGTTTTCTTTTGATCTCATCTGTGAATTGTTTTGTACCACATAATCATCCATAGTTTTAAGACTTGCAGGGGATGTTTATGAGTCAGGTAAAAAAAAAAAAAAAAGAAAACACCAGCAACCTGTCAGTCTTGTATACCCATATTTGGTTGTTCCTGTCCCCGATTAGTTCATTGTGTTAATTTGTTCCCAGACGTTTTCCCCAGGTATTTTCAGTTCTCCCATGATTTCTTGTGTTTAATTACCCTATATGTCTTCAAGTCTGCGTTGTGTCCTATGTTCCTGAGTTTGAGAATTAAAAGACTCTCATTTGCACACTCCGCATCTCCTGTTTTCTCCTTAAAGCATGCATTGTGACACAACCCAATAACATGATAACATGATCAGTACATGATTTGAGCAAGGATACCAGTTCATTCATCTAGAAGAGTAGTCCTACTTTAAATAGCAAAATACACCCTACATTTTGGCCAAAAAAAAGTGTTTAGTGTTTGAGTATCAATAGTGTTAATTTCAGCGGTTGAACCGCTGTGATTTTTACAACATGATCTCATGGAAATATGTACCATTTTTACTTGCCTTAATGCATGTTTCGTTGCAGTTTCAAAGAGAAATATCTATTCAGGGGAGTTAAAACACAGGTTTAATTGTGCAACCTGGCACATTTTATTACGTTGATATAGGTATGTATTGCAGCAGTTTAGAATTGAAATATTTGGTGACATAACGTGATATTCTTCAAGTTATTGTGAGAAAAATTACATTTTATTAATCGAAACTCTGTAAATTTGTGTGAAGGAACAAAAGCATCAAGTGTTAATTTCTTTTGGAAATTGCAGTGATATGTACTTATTGGTGTCACGTTTGGTGGCTCGCTAGCGTGCGTTCAAGGACAGGCAGGAAACGGCAGATAGGATGCAACAACATTTAATA
>JAUCNO010000082.1:8889777-8902006 GCA_032353835.1 Enteromius viviparus | reverse complement strand
CATAATACATTACCATTACTCTGTTGTTCTATTTGATAATGTTCAGTGCTTTGCTACAATCTGTATTGTTAAAAGCGATATATAAATAAAAGTGACTTGACTTGACTTGACTTGAGAGCAGCTGGAAGAAGTGGAGCTATTAATATGTAATGCTTAATGCTTAAAGCTGGAGCTGTTTCACACTATTCTTCTGCTTTGTTAATCCATTTTGTCTTGATGGAGGCTCTTTTGAAGATTGTAAAAAAGGGAGAGGGACAGAGGAAAGGTACCAACCCAGAGTCGGTCTAGCACGATAAACAGGAAACAAAATCGCCAGTGAGTAGGGAAGTAAGGTTAAAGGTCACATAAGCCCATGAACAGAGTGAGTAATCCTGTCACTGAAGATGGAAAGAGAAACAGAAAAGAAAGATACAATATAGAAACAAGACAGAGAAGTGTGTGCAATGAGACTTCTGGGGTTTGCAGTCATAAAGTCAGGCTAACGGATGTAATGAAGCTAGTGCTCCATGTTTATCTGCTCTTCTGCAGGACGATTGTCGATTTGACCCGATTGTCCATTTGTTGATGGCTAATTTTCAGTATCGTTGCATCAGCCCAATGCTTAACCAGCTGCGACAGCTGGAACAAACTAAAGTCACTTGTTTTCCGGCACACATGAACAAGAGACACACAAGCAGTAATATCCCAATTTGTTTGATCAGTGGGAGGAATGCAGCCTGGAAATTCCCCCAAAATCCATCTTATCATGTTATTGATTTGGAACTTTTTATGTCAGCTCAATGCACATTTTTGTTCACAATAAAATTTACAGATATTGAGTAAAATGTCAGGATGCTTGTTGCAGCTTTGATGAATACTTTCAATTAGTGTTCTTTGATTCTTTTACACAGCCAATATTTGGAATTGACAACTACATAGGTGCGATGCTTAAATTGTACTGTCATACTGAGTTTGAAAGTGCATATTGATGAATAAATTATCACTATTCAATAATGGAATAATCTGGAAGGAAAGGTTGTAATGAAACTAACATTGAATGTTTTGGGGAATGGTGAATGGCATTAGGGCATTGGATCACTGGTGACAAAAGCATACAGTAATTAAGAGATGCTTTTCTGTGAGAGTAAAACACAACGCCCAGACCTTCGGACGGTCTATGTGAGAAATGACTTTTCACAGTCACTGGTCCTCATCCTGCTTTATCCAGCGTGAGCAATCTGCCTGAGCAGAATAGATGAACATTCCATTGCCAGGATATAGACTACCGATAAAGACTTACTCACAGAAACCTTCAGCTGTTATTGCTGTCAAATGTGGTGATGCTTTGTGATGTGTGGCAGAAACTCTGTTGAAAACAGCTGAAATCTCTAGATGTTCTTTAAGCCTAAAACTGATTGAAGGCATGTCAAACATTGGTCAATGTGCCTTTTGAGATGAGTGGAACCACTATTATTATTTTCATTATTATAGAATTCCTTTCGTTGCTATTAGGCGAATCTCACTTTCTATCAATTTCAGTTCTGCCGCCCCTGTCTCAATACACTGCACAGCGCCACATACAGTCACATCAGTGTTAACTTGGTGGTAAGTGTCATGTCCGGTGGTTCGTCGATTTAGGGAATCGGGCCGCAAGTCGAAAGTGGGGTTAGGGGACGGCACTCCTGGCCGTCTTGTGCTTTTACTGAGCGCATACACCTGAAATGTCGAGCCCAATCTCACAGCAATTCGTACATATTTTACGAGAGGGCTAATTCGAACAAATTTGTATGACCTCGATTTTTCTAAAGCGTACGTATTTTACAAGTTGCCAATTCTTATACATTTGTATGAATGACCTACACCTAACCCCTGCCCCTAAGCCTATCCGTCAATGCGATTTAAACAAATCGTACAAAATAGTATGAGTGAGGTCGTATGAATTTATATGAATTAGCAAATGTGTCAACTTGTACAAATAAGTATGAATTGGTTGTGAGACTGTGTTGGAAACATTCACACTTAAATCCTGTCAAACTTCACCTGGGTTTTAGTTCGTTATGTGCAAAATTAAAGTAAACAGCTGAAAGAAAACAAGTACGCAACCTGTATATGATACTGCGTTCACGCTATGTCGTAATTACCGTAATTTCCAAGATGAAAACATGCAACATTTTACTCATTGTTGGACTCAGAGGTACTGTAGCACCTAAGTAACACCAAAATTAATCTTGCAGCGGTTACGTGGTACACCTGTCACTGGTCCAAGTTGTAACTCTCAGAATATATGTCACGTGTTATCATCCCAGCAAGTACAACAGCTTTAGATGTGTGCAAGCCTTAAAGGGAAAGTACTAAAAGTGCTGCCGACTTGCATTAAAGGGATAGTTCACCCTAAAATGAATTTCTGTCATTATTCTGTCTCCTAAAAATAAGAATTCTCTCATTTACGCCACCTCAAGTCATTCCAAATCTGTTTGGCTACTGTTTCTTCTTTGTAATGTGAAGAAAGAACACAAAGAAGAAACATTTTCACATTTGGAACAGCACAAATACTTTCATTGAACAAAGATATTTTATGAACTAAGAGTGAATTTTGCTGTGAACATCAGTCTTTGAAGTTATGTATTCTACGGCCACTAATTATATATTTAAGAAAAAAAAAAAATTAAATCGATTTTAGTGTAAGGAAATAGTCAAATGTACCAAAACATAGCATAAGAAATACGCAGTAAGCAGTATGCTATGTCCCGCATATATATTTAGGGTAGAGATTTACCCGTTTACTTTAATAGAACTAGCCCTCGCTGGACCCATCAGTACAATACACGCATTTCAGTGTTTTGGTTTATCTGCAGAGCTCTTCAATTTAGTCAAAATTGAATAATTTCGAACAGACCTCACAACAAGCCTTTTAAACTCAGTAAATGTCAACAAAAATCAAACATTGTGGTTTACAGGATAAGTGAACGGGAATCATAAACATCCGTTTAACATTGACTTCCTATGTCTTCACTCTTTGAGCGTGGTCTTCTTCTCTGATCATGTGAGCTGTCAGATGCGATCTGTGGTCTGTTAAAATCAGATGTGAAGGTTTGGCTATGATTCAGTACACAATATCAGTCTAACAGCCAGCTCAGCGCTTGTGGGAACTCCACAAATAAACTTTCTGCCGTCTGCCAGACAAGTTTGTATCAATTTTGTGTGTGTTTTTAGAAGTGCTATAACATTACTTAAAGATTTTTACTTCCCAGCTTGTGATTGTTGTTTAATGGCAGAAAATGTTGTTGTGGTGTTTTGCTAGGCCTAGGCCTGCATCCAAGACAAATGCTGGAGCATTGTCTGTTTAATGCTCTGTTACATACATATGTTTGACTGGTATCCATTTCCAGACTGTGAATATTAATAATTCTAATAATACACAGCCAAAAAAGAAATAAAATTTTGATGCTAAGATAAAGATATTCTTAATAACACAGGGAATTTCAGTGAAACATAATAAGGAAGATAGGTATAAAGTAGTATAGGATAATGTGAATAACCATTGTTTAGTTTAAAGGGATTGTTCAGCCAAAAATAAGAATTTATTTACCTCTTACAGGACAATAATACATGCAACATCTAACATGCAGTAAAACGTTGCCAAATTAATGTTTATGTTTTGAAATTTGAATGTGAAACATCCAAGAAGCAACGTAATTTTATTTTGCAGAAGTGTCACCACAGGAATGTTTTTGGAAAAAAAAACCTGTGGAATAATTTGGTGTACAGTATAGTGTGTGTGACATAGTAGTGTGCATGGGGGAGGTGTAATGTACTCCAGTTTACAGTGCAGTGTTATGTGCTATTGTGTACTGTAATGTGCAGGAAGGAGCTGTTGTGTAGTACATTGTGGTGTAATGTAGTGTCCAGGAAGGAGTCTAGAATAATATAACATTATGTAGTGCAGTGCATTGTGTATAGTGTATTACACTGCAGTGTAACTGTAATATAGTGCGTAGTATAGTTTGCTGCTGCTCTGTAGAGTTCTGGATCAGCTCCTGACAGGATCTTGGCAGCAGCAAATGTAAACACATTTCTTTGCCATTCCTGAGCAGCAAGACTCTGCCTGTAGCAACACACACACACACACACACACACACACACACTCTCTTGTGCAGCACAGATCCACTGTATGCTCTTAAAGCCACAGTCTTTATTGCTTCTAATTCGTTAATTAAATGAACATTTTATACTGCTTTCAAGTGTTCACTTCCTAGGTAGGTCATTGTGTGTATTAAAGAGTTGTATATACGTAAGTCAAAGAGTGAAGCCTTTAGTCCTAACTAACTCATTACGCTGCCCAGTTCATTCAGTTGTGAATGAAAACTGTCAGCTTGTAGATTTATGAGTTCTTCATTAGCACAGATTCTTTCATATGGACATACAGTACACCAGGCACTCTCAAATATCGGGTTGTAATCATGTTGTAGATCTAGTGTGGTTCCAGCCGGTCTGCCAAACATAAAAACAGTAGCACAATTTTACTGTTTCTACATTTTAAAGTGGTAATCATTTTAACGTCAAATCAGTGGTACCAATCTGTTAACTCTGTATCCTTTAATATTTTTGTTTAGAGCCAAACACACTTCATTCAAGCCCTTTCCGACCCCTTGTTAAAGCATTGCAAAGCTACAGATGACACAGTTATTTACCAGCAGTAGCAGAAACATGGTGAGCAGCAAAATAGATTGATACTTATGCCCAAACACTGCAAGTGCAATTATTTATTTAATCTGTCATGACACCTATGTGTCACTTACGTATATGACTCCAATCATTCAAATAAACCATATTAAAGTTTTACTCACCTTCAAAGCATCCTAGGTGTATGTACCTTTTTTCTTTCAGACAAATCCAATTAAAGCTATATTAATTGCCCTAGCACTTCTAAGCTCTATCATTGTAGTTGGTGGGTGTTTTCACTTTAACAGTCCAAAACATGTTAAATAAAATGCATGCAAACATGATAAAATGTCAGCTCCAGGGGGTGAATAAAGGCTTCCTGTAGCGAATCCATGCATTTTTGAAAGATAAATATCCATATTTCAAACGTAATAAAAACATTTCTCTCACTTCTGCTACCTATAGTAGGCAGGAGACATGTACAGTAGGTGGATGACGTAAGGCAACAAAGTTTTCTTTAGCAAAGGAAAACCGGCCTCCTCTTGGCTTATATCGAAATCCTCTGATATTTTTTCTACAAATCCTCACTTGGTGCTTGATAATTCATAATTCCAGTTTTTTGTTTTGTTCTCTCCCAGTGCTTGTCACTAATCACACAGCACACTAGATCTTCCACATACTGCAGTCAGCAGAAGTAAGAAAAAAGTGTTTATTGCATTTTAAATATGGATATTCATCTTACAAAAATGCATGGATTCGCTACAGGAGGCCTTTATTTACCCCCCAAAGCCATGTGATTGACATTTTTTTGCAGATGCATGTACTTTAACGTCTGCCAAACTAAACACCCGCTTAGTCCAATGGAAAGGATTGAAGGGGTCTGGACAGTTTTTAACATAACTTTTTTAATAAAAAAGTCACATACACCTTAGATGCTTCGAAGGTAAGTTAAACACAGCACAACACAATTAGTATTATTTATCAGCATGTTAAGATTATTTCGTAACAAATAATGTTAATTGGAAATGTTTTTTTGTGGGTAGCAAAGGAAATACAACTAAGAAATATTAGTATTAGTTAACTTTGCTTTCTGCTTATGAGGACAGCATTTTGATTGTCAAGTGCATTGATTGTTTTTGAAAAACATAAAAATGTCCAGACTTCATGGGAAAGTTCCATACATAGATACTGTAAATATAAGTATTTTCTGGACCTCTGCTTAGAAAGGAAATATAGAGAACAGAACCTTTGGAACTTTGAATACTCCTGCAGTACACACATACACACGCATGCACACACATTTGTAGAAATGGAAAATCAAGTAAGAATCTGGCTGCTGATTTGCAGTCCAGCTGAGGACACAAAAGTCAGAGGTTCATTTGTTACTGAGCAACTTTCTAAAAAACTTTCTAAAATCCATCAAATTCTCTTAAGCTGCCTTTTATTCTTGCTTAAAAGGTGTCATTATCATTTGTATTATTCAATATTTCCCTCAGGTCCACTTATGTTTAATAATGTTAACGTCTTTGTGCCAAAAGTTAAGTTTTTGACTTATTTCCAGTCTTTCTTAAGGGCTGTTTGAAACTGACAGCTGTTGAGTTAAAAAAGCAATTTTAAAGAGATTTCTGTTGCCAATTGGACATTTTCACAAAGTGAGTGGTGCTAAAAGTGCAATCAGTTTTATCTCAAATAGATGAACATGAATCAGTTTTATGTTTTGTTGCTGTATTTACTATATCACTGCAATTTGAAAATGTCCAGTTATTTGCACTTAAAGGGAAATATTCTATATAATTATTACTTTGTGCTTTTGCATCCTTTTCAAAGAATGAAAGCTTCTCGTTTCATGCCTTTGTGAAATTCCTACAGTATAGGTTAGGAATGACATGATTTATTTTTCGATGAACTATCCCTTTAAATAGCTTTAGTAAGCTTTTTCTCAATCTGTGATGTCGTGCCTGATTTCTCTGCTGCTCGACCGCTGTTTGTATCTCTGTTATCTGTCCTCAATGTGTCTTTGTCCTTCTCTATTCTTCACCCTCTTTGCTCTCATCTTTTGCCTCTTTGTATGTGTTCATGTTGTTCCCCTGTCTCTCTGTAAGCTTAGAACACTGGGAAGAGCACTCTGTCTGTAGCACACTGCTCTTATTGTGAATATTCCCCTGGTATCATGCCAAACCCATAGAAACCTAATCACTCTAGCAGAGAGCCCACAACTGAAGGACTGTGGGTAGGGAGGCAGTTAAGTGATTATCCGAGCGCTGTGGAGACTGTGCGCTGCAAAGCTTTGTTTGATTGGCCAGAGACGCTTTTTGGTTTTCATTGCTTTTTCCAGATTTGATTTTTATTTTAGACAGTGGTATAGAGCAATTTTGGCACCTCCATGCTATTTCATAACAACTGCTAAAGGCATTTCCCGGACACTATAACAGTCCTGTGTCTTCAAAACACCAATTTTCATCCCTCTTATAATGGTGAAAGGACGGCTTACATCTGTTGAAAAGAAAAAATGTGTTATTTAGTTATATCTGTAGAAATTCTGATTCATTTATTGTTCAGTTATCACAGAGTCTGGCTAATATTGGATCTTTGTTGTATGTGTTCTATATGAACAGCAAATGACAGATGACATCTGATTTTTTCCAAGTCTGATTTGACTGCTTCAGATTTAGTTGTAACTAAAATACGTAAAATACGTACTTGATAAATAGTTCTCTGATCTGTGGAATCTGTAGACTTTTATTGCATTTTTTAACACAGTCTTACGACCAGTTTGTATGTATTTTACGAGGTGGTTAATTCATACAAATCCGTTCCGTTTGAACAATTTTATATGATTGGTCTAAACCCCAGTGAAAGTGTATGTCATTTGTACAAAGGCATACGAATTGGCAGCCCATTAAAGCTTTGTTTGTCTTCAAAACACAATTTAAGATATTTTGGATGGAAACCGGGAGGCTTGTTCCATTGTGTCATGCTGTAGGCGTTACCTTGTGTTTGTGTCTTTATGTGTCCATGTGCCTGTGTTTATGTTTACCTTCTGTCTCCCTTGTGCTGATGTCCTAATCATCTGTAACCCCGCCCTTGTAATCAATGTTCACTCCTTGCCAGCCGTGCGTGTGTCCAGGTGTTCCCCATTATCCCTTGATTGTGTCTAGTATTTAAACAGTGTCTTGTTCAGTGCCCAGTTGTCCGTCGATAAAGTTACATGTGTTTTGTCCAGCTCTGCGAAGCTCCAGTCTGTCCCGGTTATGCACCCTGACGAGCTGCTGAAGGTCCTTGCGGTTCCAAACCCGCAAATCAGGGATCCCACTCCCGTTACACGGTACGAGGAGCCGTGTGTTACTCAGTCTGTCCCAGTTGCACAGTCTGACAAGCTGTCGAAGGCCCTCACGATTCCCAGCCAGTCTGTATCTGGTTCTGTTCCTGTTACACGGTATGAGGAGCCGTGTTCTACCCAGTCCATCCTGGTTATATACCATATACCTGTCTTCCCGTGCCTAAAACCGCCACTGCCTTGGAGGGCCAATTAACTGTTGTGTCGGCTCAAGAGAGCACGTCACCTGGCGAGCCCAGGTGGGCTGTTCGGCCATCTGCTTCACTCCCAGGACTTTTTTGTTGTTGTTGTTGTTGTTATGTCTAGCATCTGGAAGCCGCTTCTTAGAGGGGGGACTATGTCACGCTGTGTCCAGGTTTTTAACATTAGTTATGCTGAAACTTTTTTTTGTCTAGAACTATAGTAACATCATGAACTTACAGCATGCACAATGCCTCTAAACTTACTTCGGATTTCTCTCAAGATGGCAACAGGAGAGCTCCCAGTCAATAAATGGGAAACAAAGTAAAGTACATGTTAATTCCATAACCCAGGTTCCCTGAGACACGGGAACAAGTACTGCATCTGATAAGATGCTATGGGAAAAACTTATTTTTCCTCCTAACTAACCAATTGAAGGATATCCTGCAGCTCCTGCCAAAGCTCGCCTGAGGGGCAGGTTCGCGTCAGGACTTCAGGTTACTTCGAATGAAGCAACGGGTAAATACAATGCGGCATAGAACGCATTACTTGTTTCTGTGTCTCAGGGAACCTGGGTTACGGAAGTAACCTGTACATTCCCTTTAGATACTCCACTTGTACTGCGTCTGATAAGACGCTATGGGAACTTAGTTCAATCCCGCCGCGCTGTATGTGAGGGACTGGGTGCACAGTCACATAAGCATGCAGAGGAAAATGCCCCGTATATATGCATTCATATCGTCCTAGTGCTTAAAGCGGTCTGGGCGTGTGTGTGGCCAGACACAGCAATAAGGTTACATGACCAAAGGCTCGCGCCTGAGCTCGCTGCTTGCACATGCAATGGGCAAAGGCGTTGAACTGTTGATTGCACATACAAGGGCTTGTGTGCCCAGACTCGCAGTTTGAGTGTTCATAGCCAAACATAGTGGGCCGGTAAAGCACTTTAAGGCTCGAGAGACTGAGCTCGCTGTTTGGGCGCGCAGTGGCCAAAACAAACTGAAAGTTTTAACCCATCTACAAGCCATTGGAAAGCCTTAGCTTCAAGACCGGTAGCCCCTTGGAGCAGACGTCGAAGCAGACTAAAACTGGTCAGAGCATTTAAGGAGGTCGACCACCCAATTTAGGTTCTTAATGCCCTGACGGGGTAGAGAGGGTTAATGGTCCCGACTAAAAGAGCTGTCGAGAAGGGGGGAACGCGAGAGCTGTGCTGGCGTGCGTGCCCTCAAACCGATTGCTTAATTATTAATTTTGCTCTGGCAGCCAAGGAGGATAAGCCACTCGAAAAGTGCTTATTTACTCCTGCATAAAATCCGGCAGAACAAAGACGAACCCATAGCTCTACTGTTTCGGTCCCGAACTCTGTGAGAGACTGGAAACAGGAGCGGGGTAACAATAAATTAGTCTTACCTGCTTTTAGAAGACTTTCTCTCTCGCCGGATGCCGGCAGGGGAACTATCCAGCTGCAAGGGCGTCCTCAAGCTTAGTAGAAATTGCTCTTTAGATGCCGGATGGCGGCAGGGGAATCGTCCAGCTGCAGTGGCGTATTCAACAGCGTAAGGCTTGAGTCAGAGACAGCAAAGATGCACGTCACTAAAGGAGAAGAAATCTGAAGTCCTGGCGCAAAGCTGCCCCCTTTATAGGCCCCCCGCCCCTCAGGTGAGCTTCAGCAGGAGGTGCGGCCATTGGTCGGCGTAGCACAGCGTCCGCCGTTTGGATAGGAGGAAAAAATTGCGTTACTTTTGCCCTCAACACTGTGCATAAGTGTTTCACACTGAGGCACTATAAATGACAACTTTAACAAATTAGACAAAATATATATTCAAAATATGTAAGGTATGGGGAATTTGTAAAAAAAAAAAAAGCTTATAAGGCTAGTGACTATTAGTAGTGTGTGTTCACAACTGATATAAACAAATACTGTTCAGTTTCAGTGTTTTATTTTATTTATTTATTTAATTTTGGAAACTAAAAGGACCACTTACTTATACACAAGAATCAGTTCTTGGTTCCTGACTCTGCATTGCGTATTAAAAGCAGAGATCCATTTGGGCTGTGTAGTGCCATATTGTAAACATAATTAGATGGTCTTAGTGATTGCAAACAGATGGGACAAAAAATTGGATATGGTCAACAGATCAAATCTGGGGATTTAGTCTTGCTGTTTAAATCTCCATAGAAAGAGCTTTGTTCAGTTTATTTACTGTCTTAAGACAGCAAAGTGTGATTTCAAATTCAGTCTGGTCATAAAGTGTTTTGCAACCGAGTAAAGGCATCATAAACCACTGATGTTAGAATCAGATCAAACAAATACCAGACTTTCCAAAACCACTTTGTTTGCTTTGAGGGAAAAAGGTTCAGTTTTATTTAAGTTTCTTGTTTGTTGCTCTTGTTCTGCTGCAGACTGAGACTGATTGTTTCGTTGCCACATTTTAGAGGTTGTAAAAATTGTAATAGAGGAAATTTCCAAGAGTGCCTTATAAATGGAGAATGCGGCAGTATTTGGTGAATATCTTGAACAGTCCTTCCATGGATGATGCACAATCTCACATTGTGCTGTAAATGTCAGCATAAGCATCCACATCCACATCTCTCACCGGTAAATATCCAGCCAGTCTCCCTTTTACTGGCTGCTTTCTTCTTTCCATTTCTTGTCTCTGTGTGTGCTGACAGCTTGTTTAGGATTGCCTGTTATGTCTGTAAGGCATCAGGCTTGTGGTTTTCACCTGGAGGACAATAAAACAGATGAATAATTAGCCATATTTACAGACCCAAATATAATACTAAGGGGTGGGATTGCAAATGAAATGTAATATCTACTTTGTTAAGAGGTTATAAAAGTGATTGGATGAGCCTCAGGGGTAAGCAGAACAAAAAGCAACAAATTCTGCAAAATGACCCAAAAAGCTGATATGATCACTATGAGGCTCAGATACCAGTGAGCCACAGATCAAAGGTCAAAGGTTATCTCCACTTCACAGTAGCACAGTATTATCTTTAACAGATTGAGCTCACGGGGAACATGACAGAGTTTGGATATGAAACTGTTTTACCTAAAACCAAAAGAGACAGAGTTTCTTTTTAATTGTAACTTTTTTTTTTAAATAGTCATAATTTCTTAGGCTCACTGAAGTTAGTGTGAAATTCCATTTATAGAAGAATCCACAGGTGTATAAGCAAGAAAAGAACATGGAGGAGGCATAAAAAGAGAGGTGAATTAAAAAGGAAGGGGAATAGGACTGTCATGTGAGGAAAACTAAACAGAGGACGAAAGAGAGAGAGAGAAAGAACAGGATATTGAGAAAGGATGAAAAATATTGATGTGGACTCAAATAAGCACTTTCCCTGCACTGAGTTTAGTCACACACACCTCTCCGTAATGGGTCTCTATTGATTGCTCACTCCCTGTCTACAAACTGATAGACCTTCAATCCCACCCTGTCATGACTCTCTGGAGACCACTTTACCTGCAGTGTGAAATATGGTGTATGTGTGGCATGAATGTCAGAAATCTGCTGCTTTTAATTTAACCCTAAAAAGCCTTCGGCGTCATATTTGCTAGGTAAATTTAAACTCTCCCTGAAAAAACCTTCCCTGAAAATCCTGTTGTGCACAATCCATTACATTCCTTTAAGATTCCGCAAATAGTTATAAACATGAAGTAACAAATTAAATTAAACGTAACATTTAATACTATAGTATTAAAGTACTATAGACTTATATCTTATATTTAATATTTACAGTTAATTTTTACTTGCCATATTACTTGTGCATGATGTACTTTTCTTAATATTAAGTATAAAATGTGTTTTAATGTTGCTTTTGTTGGATTCTATGATCTTTGTTTAATACTAAATAGGGTATGTGCATAAATAGGGAAAAAAGACAGATATGTTCCACTGCTGTATATTTTTATACCACAGTGAAATATATCTCTGTAAATTCTTCACTAAAAAAAGTAATAATAATAATAATAATCAGATGTACAGTAATTCATATTTTAGGCAAGGCAAGTTTATTTATATAGCACATTTCATACACAGTGGTAATTCAAAGTGCTTTACATAAAAGGAG
>JAUCNO010000082.1:8873901-8889677 GCA_032353835.1 Enteromius viviparus | reverse complement strand
AACATAATAATCACTTATTAATCATTTGTGAATGTTTTGTAGATGTACATTTCATCATTAACTAATCTCTTATAAATAACTTATAACAATCCGCTATTCTAAAGTGTTACCGATTAAAGTAACTGTTTAAATTTACTTATTGGTGAAGACGCTGGAAGTATTAATTAACTAAGTGTATTTCATGTTTCAAACTTACGATAAACTGCTATCAAGTGACTCTTTGAGCTCATTTGCACAGACTAACCATAGAGCTAATGTAAACGAAAATTTTAACTGTTAGGTACTTCCCCTGAATTGATTAATTAATTAATTTATTGATCAGTTTACCCTTTAATTCTTACAAGGTCCATAATTCCCCAAGCTCAGGCCACCCAGGCATCAACGCCACCGTCAACCTCATCACCAACCACTTCTGGTCAAGACGGATATAATTAAATTCATACAGAAATGCCAGACATATATATAACCAATTAATCTCATCATAAACCAGCAGGCCTGTTGCAACCTTTACCCAAACCTCAATGCTCCTGGTCACACATAGCCCTGGACTTTGTAACCGATCTAACCAGATCCCACAATTTCATTGTCATACTCTCCATAGTAGACCATTTCTCTAAGGCCTGTGTACTCATTCCCTTGCCTAGTGTTGCTCAACAGGTCTTTTGGTACTATGACCTTCCTAAAGACATTGTGTCCGACTAAGGTCCCCAGTTTACTTCACAAGTCTGGCAAGTAATTCTGTCTACAACTAGAAATCAATGTGAGTTTAACTTCAAGAGACCATCCAGAGGCCAACGTCCAAGTAGAACGGCTGAATCAGGATGCTTCCTTTGTGCTTACTGCTACAGCAATCAGGCAGACTGGAGCCACTTCTTTATTTGGGCGGAATATGAAAAAAACAACTCCCTGCGCAAGCAATTAACTGGTCTCACCTTTCAAATGTATCCTCGGCTTTCAAAAATTAAAAATGTAGTGGCTAAATCAGTAAAATCTTTTATTTGGACTATTTTTCACAACTTGTTATTCACAACTTGGCAGAACTCATTTTCTTATGTGCAATTATGACATATCGATATTGAACTTTTTTTACTTTCATTGTCAGTTTCTGGTCTCTATACTGTACTTTACAAACATAATTTTTCATCACAGGACGTTTTATTTGGAATGGTAATATTCAAGAACAAATCTCTTTTTTCATGACAATTGGTTTGGTAAAGGTTGGTTTTGGTAAAGTTAAGTGGTTAAAAATCAAAGTAATTTCTCTCCAAATGATAAATACCTAACCCCCCCAAAAATGTGCTAAAGTTTTGGGAGCTCTCTTTATTTTACAAAATAAAACTCAAGCTGATTGAAATGACATTCTCTTTTGAACTAAGGAAACAGTGGGGTCCGGGTACTTTTTCGTTCATTCATTATTCTATTTTGGAAAGAAAGATGAAATTTAAAAGAGGTGCAGCTTGGTTTTTTGTTTAAAAGAAAAAAAAGCAGAAATGGCTGTATTTTCTTTTTCAAATGTATTGTTGTCATCAAATAATAGTATTAGAAAATTGGACGCATTTCCGATCGTTTTTTAATTTGTATTTATTGTATTTGTAATGTTCTGTTTAGAAGGACAACAGGACAGGTGTTGAGAGTCAAACTATTTGTTTATTGTCCAAAATTGTAAGGAATGGAATTAACTAAAGAGGTGAGTTGAATGAAAGGAAAAAGCGCTAGTGATCCGGTCCATACCCCTCCCAATCAATGAGGTATTGCAAACAACCTCCTCGTCGTCTAGAGTCTAGGATCTCCTTTACCTGGTATATGGTTTCTAATGAATTTATCTCTGCTGGAGGTGGTGTTTCAGGTTGCGCTGGAGTGGTTCCTCCGTGACTGGCTCAGGATCCTGCAGATGTGAGAGGGTGTCAGTTCTTTGTACCTGAGAAATACGTGATCTTGTAATTGAACTGAATAAATCCCATCGAGCTTGTCGAGGGTTTAACAGTTTGGCTTCTCTCAGGTTATTGCAAGTTCTTGTGGTCAGTGTAAGATATTAAAAGGTTATCAATAAATAAATTTATTAATCCACCTTTTGGGGAATCTTACGTTTAATTTCTTTGTTTAATTAGCTCTTTGGTCAATTTACGTAAATGAAATCAAAGATTCATTTAAATATGATTATCCTGAATTGGAAATATGAAATACACTATTGACCAATACGACCAGCGTTTAGCACAATAAGCATATTTTAAACAGTTTGCCTGACACGTGATCAGCGAGTCAAAACAAAAGTTTAGTGTTTTAGTTCTTAAGAGCGGGGTAGCTCGATCTAAGCAATTGTTGACCTTTTCAAAACACAATACACAAACAGATGTTTCTTAATAATGAGAATACACTTTATTTGTTGGAACTATTCTACTGTACAACACTAACCTAGGATTACGTAAACAAACAAACACACACTCACATACACATTCTCACTACTGTCAAAGGATGTAAAGTTATGAGCTTTGCTCAAAACAATTGCTGCCAGTTTCTAGAACCATACCCGTGAGAAACCAAAGAAGGAGTTTAGCTTGTAGCTTTACGTTCAATTTGCAACATTCAGCGAGTAAAGGAACTGTTGTGTTACCGGTCTCTCAGCTGATGCGTTGTCTGTAGCGAATCTCTGCCCTCTGATTGGCGGTTTGGTTTCCTGATGGCAATGCGGTCGCTTTCTGATAGGTTCTTAGAGTTTGTTTGCAGGGCGCTGTTGAAACTTCGGCGTTGAGTTGAACTGCTGAGGATGATGTCTGAAAGAGAGACGCGGAGCGGTGTACGGCAGAGAACTCAGGAGAGTTCTCCTCTGGGTTCGCCGTTCCTTCTCTCTTGATGCGTTGGAGGAATGGTGATCTCTGTTGTTGAAAAGATCACCAAGTAGATGTTCCTCACATCTTTTCAAGATGATCCAAGCCGAACATCCAAGCACACTTGTCAACGCAAACAGATGCTTGGGTGCATCCTGGTTTTAATGTGGAGTTTGTCCTGCCCCCGAGGGGGGGGAACAGCCAATCAGTCCGATGCTGTAAGGAGGGTCTTAACCCTGAGTGGTCCCTTGTGGTGAATACATTAAGCACCCATGTGACACCAAGGAACGTAAAGGCATGTCTCAACTTGAGTATAACTTTTATGAAGTTTTATAACTTTTATAAAAGAGGAGAGATTCCCTGTATTAACAGCTACCTTTCCATGTCAAGCATGCCTAGGTAACCTACTGTTTATGTTCATTCATTCATTTCTTCATTCATTCGTCATTCGAATACACAGATACACATTAAATGACAAAACACAGAACTCATGAATGAAATACTTGATATACACATTGGCCTCTGATAGACCTAAAACACATTTAGGATTCTTTTCAAAATGTTGCGCACGTTTTCTCTTTCTCTTTGTTCATAAGACTGAGAAAACGTGGGCTGTTCATGTGTGTGCGTCTGAAGCTCTGGTTTGGTTAATCAAGGGTTAGTTAACCTTAGCTAATTTTGATTGTCGGGATTCTGACAAGGGGGTACGTATGTAATCTCAAACGGTTGCTCAAGTTCTCAAGTGGCTCTAGGTCAGCTTTGCTACAATGGACAATTTTCCTTTTGGGGCATCCGACATCTCTTTGAAAAAGACTCGCGAGCGATCTTCACTTGTTTGTGGAGGAGGACAGCAAGGGTCAGAGTCAAACGATAGCGTATGATAGTAAAGATGCAAAGCGCTGCGTTAGCTGTAGACTAAGACCAAATAATTGGCACACCTGCAGGTGGCAGTAGCGATAGCCTCTAAGGCGGTATCGACCCGGTTTGGATTACATTGCGTTTGTTACCCTTCGTTCTTTTGTTCCTGTTCTGGATCGAGGAGGTAGGAAGGCTGTTGAAGGCCTAATACTCATCGTCAGTAAGGTGATGTAGAGCCAAATCGTCAATGTGGAGACTCGAGCCCTTATGGTGCATCGTGGGCATGTGTCAGCCTCATCCCCCTTTTGGCCCTGTGGTTCTACAAGCCTTGGCGTAGTGAGGGGCTCAGGGACATAAGAGAGTTCACAGTCGGTTAGATGCAGCATGGGCTTGATAGAGTGTAGGCGGCGGAGGTCAGGGGAGTGGTCAGATGGAGAGATGGGAGCAGTCAGAGGGTTCAGTATGTGAGAGTTGGTAGTTCGCAAAGCTGGATCTGAAGCTTGTAGCCTGATGAAATCGTCAGCAGCAAACTGAGGTGAAAGGGTGGCACGGGTGGAGGTGAGGTTGTGAGAGCCAGCGGCGTGGTGGCGGCGGGCAATGGCAGCAACAGACGGGTTGGGTGGGTGGGTGTCACAAGTCTGGGACTCTCTGTGCAACGCACCTGTTTCCGTGGTGGAGTGCAGGGTAGCCAATCACTGAGTGCTGATTTGTGGCTTTGAGCATACTCGGGCATCTGCTGGTTCGGCTTGTGGTGGTCGACGGCGGGTCGCCATTTGCCATTGAGCTTTGGACCGGGCCACATCGGAGCCAAGTTTGTGTTGTTACCCAGTTTGATGTCCCACTTTCCTAGCATGGAGTCACTGACTGTCTGAATAGGTTCATATGGTGCGATGGGAATCTTGTTCTGTCGCACAAATATCGGTGGCACACCTGGGTGTTTCGGCCTGCTTTTAGGGACATGTGGCAAGTTCGGATGTTTTTGCTTAGATGCTTTGAGAAGCTTTAGGCTGCTGGCTGAGCTTTCTGGCCACAGAGCTAGCGTCAAATCTGATACTTGCGTGTCCTGTACATTTATGGGGGTCATCTTGCATAAGTCTGGGTCAGAGGCTTCCAGTGAGCAGAGGAAAGGAACTTGGGTCTTACTGCTTGAAGCTGAGCTTTAACTTGAACTTGACCTTGGCTTTGCATCACCAGTCGGTGAGAAGGGGGCGATGTCTGTGACACTGCGACTCATGGGTGTTTACTGGCTGGAGAGGCAGAGGCTCGCGGACTTGAGTCCACATCTTGAGTTGTTTAAAGTCTATCAATGCCTCAAAGCGATTAAGCAGGTCCTTTCCTATGAGAAGTGGATATATCTCTAGTGGGGAGATGTAGACTGGATGAACGAGGTTCATTGGTTCATCTGTCTTAGCTGTAGCCCTGTGTGAGATTATGCCTGAAGGTTTAACTCACACCTTTGAAGTCGGAGGGGGCCGTGAAGCCTCTCTGTTCTTCCTTGGACTTCTTCCAGAAATTCTGTTGACATCAGAGTGATATCAGCTCCCGTGTCGAGGAGGGCTTCAACTTTAATGTGACGTTCGATGATGATGGGGAGGTAAAACTTTTTTGCAATACCTTTCTCGATGAGATTCCCCAGGAGTTGAGGGATTGGAGCTTGGGCTGAGAGAGGGTGGATGCTGGATGCTGCAGTGATCTGAAGCATCTGTGTTGGAGTTCCTGTAGAACTCGGTGGTGGTGTTTTCAGGTAGGATTTTGTGTCCATCTGAAGTTATGGCTGTTCTCTGTGATGACGAAGTGCTGTTCTCTGTGCTCTGCTGTGGCAGTTGGTCGCTGCTTACTTGTCCGGCGGTTAGTCAGGCTGAATCCGGTTTTTCTTTCTTTTCCCATTTCCAATCCTCCTCCATTTGTTGGAAAAATTCTCTAACCATCATTAACCATCAGCGTGTTTGTCGCTTACCCCCGTAGATTTCGTTTGACTCCCATGAGCTTTTCCCACTTTTGTTTCCAGATGGGGCTGACTGATTCCACGATCCTTCCCACTGACGTTCATGGGGTCTTGGTCGGTACCATGACTTTTCCCAGTGGCATTCAGGTGAGTTTTGTTGTCCACGTGGTTCATCCCAGCGGTTGTTTCTTTGCTTGGGACGAGTACCTATGTGAAAGTCTCATTCTCTGCTAGGCCAGGATGCGTTCCAGTCTCTGGGTGGTGACTTGCTGCTGCTTTCATATGGAGCGCCCTCTAGTGCCAGTCTGTGACTTTGAGCGTTGAAGTCGAGGATGGTTGGGTTATGGCGCTCTTTTTGACATTCATCTTCTGCTTGCCATAGGCTTTGTGTGCCAGGTCTCGCAACTGCTGAATGTTCATTGTGCGTGGGCATGCTAGCACGCCCAGGTGATGGCTTACACTGGGATGCAGGTTTCAAAGGAAGAGAGTCTTAAAGTTCAGGTCTTGTTCCATGTCTTGCTCGTTACGAGTCCCAAAGTATGCCCGTCTGAGTCGGCAGTAGTAGGCCTGGGGAGGTTCGTGACGTCCTTGTCTCGTCTCCAGTGCAGCCACCAGTCCTTGTTCTGACTCAGGGTTGGCAAATTCGTTGATGAGGGCATCTCAGAGCAGGTAATAGTCAGTCTTTGTGTGCGCAGGCTGCCGGTAGAGGAAGCTGAGTACTTCAGGGCTAGATGTTGCCCTGAGTAAATAGAGTCTATCTTTATCTGTGTCGTTCGGTCTTACTTCCAGGTGGAAATCGACGTCCTGAGCTTGGCGCCCTTCGTGTCCTTGATGGCTCTGGGCGCAGCTCATAGGCATGCTGGAGTTCCTCTTTGACACTGTCGGACTCCTCTTGGAAGTAGTCTAGCTGTTGCGCTAGGCGGCTGATCTCGTTTCTCACCTCGTTCAGGTGGGCTTCGAGTGCTTTGATTCTGCCATTCTTGTCTCTGAAGTCAGTCCTTGCTTTATCCAGTAGCTGTTCTGCATACTGTAGCTTGTTTGTGACGTTGTTGTAGTCCCTTTCGATTTGTCTCCGCTCTTGTGTGGTGGATTTCAAAGTCCTTTTGAGCATGGTGACCTCCTCTGCATCCTGTTCCACTTCATCCGACTTTTCCTGTCGTTCCTGAGCCTCCAGTTCCAGCTGTTTGATGCGTCGCTGTGCGTGTTTCAGCTCCTGTTGGAGATGGCTGGTGTGCCTGTCGTCAGTTTGAGGGTCGCAATGAGTGTGTGGCTTAAAGAGCCGGTCACCTTGGCCAGTTCTTTGTGGCTGAAGCTTTGACTTGGATCCTGTTGCATGAGGCTGGCAATGTTTTTATCCAGCTGGTCTTGTGTCTGATGTTTTACTGTCTCTGCAATCTTTGGTAGGAGGCTGCTTGTTACGAGGCTAGAATTTCCAATCCATAATTGTGGTTAAAGATTAAAATTCAAAGTTGTAATTCAAATTGAAGATGCAATTATAATTAAATTGCTCAGCCAGTGAAATTAAAATTTCAAAACAGTAATGGCAAGTGTTGATTCAGGTTTAATAAAGTTGTCATTAAAGTTTTACAAAACAATTCTCAACACATCAGCCAGTGGATGTTGTAATGCTAATAAAGTGAAATGTAATTTCATTTAGTAAATGATATTAGGATTTCAAATAAAAAATGCACAGATCCCTGGTTACTGCAATTGATAAGAATAATGCAATGGTTCAATGACAAATTATTGTTGACTGAAACAAACAAATATTGATGGCGATTTAAACATTTGTCAACATTCTTTCAGTAAAAGGAAATGATATGCAAGGCAAGGCAAGGCAATATATAGCACATTTCATACACAGTGGTAATTCAAAGTGCTTTACATAAAAGGAGTAGAATAATCATAAAAGCAATAATGAATCAAAGAAGAAAATACAACAATTATAAAAACAATGATTCATTTTAATAAATATAATTTTGCTGTTGTCCAGATAAAAAAATAAAAATTAATAATAATAATGCGAATGAAATTAAGTTGACTGAGAAACCTAATGGAGTCCAAAGTAAGATCTGAGTCAACGTTATGGCCAGTGTCACTTCATCTACTTATTTGGTTCTTTTAAAGAGCACTTGAGTAAAAAACTAAGGTGCTTTTTGAAGAGAGTTTGTATTTTATGCGTGCCCACACACATACAAACACATACACTGAACTCAGTTCATCTTTCAGATAAGCAACATCCCATCTTCCCACAGTGGCTTGAGCAGGCCGGTCTCAGCTCGTGCTGAGTTGATGAATTATCCCGGCCACATTAAGCTGCGCTTGTTATTGTTTGGTCCTGATTTATCGAGGGTTTTGGACCCAGGTCAACTCCCAGTCCCTCCTTCCGCCACCCCCTCTGTCTCCTCCCTTTGTCTCTCATCTGCTTTTCTGTTTGGATTGAAAGACATTTGATTGATGACCCCAAGACCCAGAGGTCTGTCTGAAGATCGTCAGTAAATAAAAACACATGTGCCTGAGACAGGTCTCACAGAGGGACAGAGAGCACTATCTTCATTTTTCCTGCCGTCACATGTGATCTGGTTTTGTTGGTTCAGTCTTTAATGCTGTGACTGTGACTTACCACTGGCCTTTAGTTCAAGAGAAGCACAGATCATTGGTGGGAAGCAGTGGTAACACACAATTCACTGCTTTGCAAGCTTAGAGTGATTCAAAGTCTGTGTGCACATACATGCTAATGGAACTGTTGAACTAAAAATGATATAATCACTTGCACACCCACATCCTCTTCCAAACCTTTTTTTCCCAAACCTTATTTTTTAAAAACTTTAATTGCTTTCTTTTCTTGACATTGGCTGCTGACTAGAACAAAGTGTGCCTCTACTTACATTATTGCAAATTACCTACAGTTTCCAGTTGAAATTAACACTAGTGGCAATAAAAACAACAACTTGTAATCTTTTCACACAAATTCTTATTACGAAGCAGATTATTGATTAATAATTATTACTTTTTTGACAGTTCCGTGCACAATACTGTAATGTAATAACCTCAAAACACTTTGCCATAGTGTATATAGTGTGTACTAGTGCATGTTTACAACAGCTCCATATGAATGGACTTGGCGTTGCTTTTGTGATGCGGATCACTCAGGTTCGATTCCTGTTTAACATGCCTTACAACACTCAATTAAAGTTTTGTCGAAGCAAGCTAAAGTATCGTGGTTGCTTCAGCACATGCATTTTTATCTCATGCTTGCCTTTGAACCTGTTTCAGGCTAATTTGAGCCTTACCAAGTTGCAAAAAAAAGCGCAAAAAGAAATGTAATATAATTTTGCAGAAATGTCACTTCAGCTAACTTTTTTTTCTAGTGAGCCTGGGTTTTGTTTTCCAGATAACATATGCACCCAGGTACAAAAACAACAAAAAAGCATCATAAACATAACATAAAAGTAATTCAAATGACTCTATATTCAAAATCTCTTGAAATCATTTAATAGCATTTAATAAACAGAATAAAGTAGTTTGCCAAAAACATTGCCTTTTGTTAATTTCATTCATATACTGTATGCACATATTCAAACCTGGCATAATAGGACGTGTTGCACCAGGTTCGACGTCAGCTGTTAGTTCTGTTTGTCATTACTACTGGTGTAAACTTGTGGAGCAAAAACAACAAAGAGAACAGCAAGATTTTCTGCAAATAAAAGAGCGAAGAATTATTGCGCTGCCAAACAGATGTGCTCAAATAATTATTTTTTGATGAATTTGCCAATGGTCAGGAAACCAAATAGTCCTGCCATAAACTCATTCAGTTGTTCATCCAGAAGTTTACATTTTTACATCGTTGTACTCTGAACACAAAAAAAGTGTTTTGCGCAAGACTTTTAAACAGCAAACCTTCCTTGGTTTAGATACAACCATTTTATTTCCAAGATCTGTGAGTCATCTCTGGAAGGCTGAGAAGCTTTAATGGTCTGAAAACTTGTCGTTTTATTAAAGTCGCTTTCTTCAACAGTCTGAAAAGGCATCTGATGGTCATAAATCCCACACACATGAAAATGGCAGCCTATGTGTATCCACTCCTATGTAATGTGGCTTTCCAGTGTATGATTTTATTGCTTAGTGGTTGCTCTTGAATATTTCACAAGACTTCATGTTCTCATTAGGAGTTTCTATTAAGATCTCTGACTTTTGTTTGAAGATTTGGAAAAGTTCTGCAGTTTGAGATGTTGGTGGAATCTCTTTAAAAACTTCAGAGTTCGATTTCTGAGAAGTCAGAGAAGCAGAAGACATCTGTGTAAGTCTCAATTTGCCATTAGAGTGCCTGAGCACTAGACAAAATGGGTGAAGACGGTGCATTTGAGGAAAAGGAATCCATTTGTAAGATCCATTTGTATCTGCGTATTTCAATTCTAAAAGCACATTTCAAATAATTTTTATTAAAACTTCAATAAAATCTATGCATTCACATTGTAAAGTGATGTTTTGTTAATTGTTTTTGAGCATGATGGCATGACACATATTCTTTCCATGTTGTCATCTGCTGATTTTGCCTAGCTTTCTAACAAGTGACATACTGTAGATATTTTAGAGTTTTACTAGATTCACAACCTTTTATGTTAACAGTGAGAGGTAAGGAAACAATTTCACTGCTTATACTCCACTTAGAGAGCCTATTTTTTATTTTTCTTTATCCTAACCATGTACAATATATGGTTATTTGTATTTGAAATTTCCCTCTTGAGCCAATCAGAAGAGATCTTGGGCTTGTTTTTGGGTCATGACACACCAGTTGATAATCATAGCTCTGTTGTTCTGTCTAAGAGAAACCGCTGAGAACCCTTTCCAATAGGTTATCTAGTGCATATATGTTTCTAAGGTGATATAATTTTATTTTATGAAGACTATGTGTTAAAAGGTATTGTGTGTGTGTGTAAGCTTCAGGCCTCATTCTGCACCACAAGCTTTTGATCACACTGCTTCACTGTTTTGTGCATATTACATAACGATCTCTGCTGGCTCTCTCTCTCTCTCTCTCTCGCACGCTCTCTTTCTCATCTTCATTCTGTCTTTTGTCACTGTTAGTGCCAAATTCCTCTTTTATTCTGCCTCTATTTCTCCCTTATTGTCTTTTCTTGTCTATCCAGAGTCTTTTGTGTTTAAGGGGATAGTTCACTTAAAAATGAAAATTCTTTCAACATTTACTCATCCTCTACTTTGTAAACCTATATGAGTTTCTTAGTTCTGTTCAACATAAAATAAGCTGTTTTAAAGATAATTGGTAACCAATCAGTTGGTGGTTAATTTTCCATAAAGGTTTGGAATGACATTTGGGTAAGTAAATGATAACAGGATTTTTATTTTTGAACGAACAATCCAAAATGAACAAGGACTTCAGTGCTTTTAAGGCTTTTTGACGCAAAAACAAATATCAAAAATGACCCTAGATACATTTTTTAAATAATAGTTTACAATTACAATTCTCCCATCAGTTACTCACCCCAATGATGATCCATTCATTCATTTGTCATTTTTACAATTTTATGTAAGTATTACTGCTATAGCCAAGGTTATGATTAACTTTGACTAAAATGATTTTCAAAAACAACAACAAATGTATAAACTTATTTTGTTGTAACTAGTTGCAAAGGCAACATTTCTAATTTCTGTTTAGTTTGTTCCATTTAGTCTAAATATACAAAAAAAGTAGATGTTAAAATAATTTAATTAATAGTATTAATAATAATAATAATAATAATGAAAAAACTAAAACTTTAGCTAAAATTAAAATACAAAAAAGTAAAAAATAAAATGTAATTTAAAATATAAACAAACTGTAAAAGTAAATCCACTAACACTTGCTACAACATGTCAGAAAGTGTTCAGTGCACATTGCCGGCACGCTCTGTTTTGATTAGCTCAAGTTTCAACTGCTGTCCACTGTGCTGGAATGACTCTCAGCGCAGTTGACCCTTGACCCCTGAGGGTCATCGTCCATTACCACATGAAACATAAATGTCAGCAGCCCTCCTGCTATAAGCATTTGTCTTCTAGTGGGTCATCGGTCACAGCCCACCTGCTTTTACCAGGTCTACCTCACATACAAACAGAGATAAATGCATTCGAGCCACTGAATGCCTTCCAGCGGCTTTGAACTACAGCAGACACGTGTTTAAAGTGAAAAGTCCTGTGGATTGGTCTTGGTAGTACAGTAACAGACTAAGCAAAAGTGAAGAATTTGTCAGTGTGAGATTTTACGAAAACCGACAAGCCACAGTAATATATATGCACAGAAATCTTCACTTCTACCAAGTGATATGTTCCATAATATCCAAGAACAGATGCATTTAATTTCAAACATCAGGTAATATATTCAGCTTTGGTTTGTATTTTGAGAGGTAATGGATTAAAGTCATCTGCGGAGTTGGAAGCTGATTGGTTTATCTTAACGAATGGCCTAAGAGGATGGAATTACACATGGAATTGCAGAGTATTGCGACTAACGATGCCTTGGAGTGTAGTGGTTATTGACCCATCAATCCAACAAACACTCTTTCCCTGAAGCATGACTACAGTGCATTCACTGTCCATTCATCTGCCTAATGCGTTCTGTCAATACTCACACAATACTACTAGCAGATTGATTTGATTGTTGGAATATTTTACATTCTGTTGCATTCTACATGGTTTCAGTGAATACTGCTCTGACATGGTTGTTCTACTCTGAAAATCATTGAAAAATAAATACATGGATAAGTTATATAATGTAACTGTTCATGGGTGTTTCCCAAAAGCATGGTTAGCCTACTATGGTCACAAGTTTCACCGTTACCACCATAGTTCAAAGATTCTGTGTTTCCTGAAAGCAACATTTTCAATCAACATCACAAACGTACGTGGTTAGAACTACAGCACTGGACCTTTGGTAAGAAGCATAGTTTCTTGTTAGTAAGATATATGGGCTTTAATAAATATGCTCTTGGGCACAAGAAGAAAACTAATAAAGCTAAAAAACTGTTTAATAAAGCAGCATTTAGGAGATTTCTAATCAGCTAAATAGCAAAAGTTATTCCTCCACTACATGCATGACGTCAATAACAATGGCCCTAACGAAGGAGATGCGACTATGTTCGGGAAACAGTCATGTGTAGTTCGTTTCCAAAACAATGCATCGTACCGTGGTGGTTAATCAGCGAATTACATAGTTGTTCAGGAAACGCACCCCTGAACATCAAGTTAATATAATCAGGTAAATTGATTTGAGATTTGAGTTAATGTAGGAAATGCGTAATAATAGTAGTGTTCGTACATGTTACTGATTTTATTGCTCACACAATGATTTGTGTCTGATTAATTTAGTTTGGTTTAGCATTAAAAAGCTGAATATTTGTAAGAAACAAATTCATCATCACAGCATTTGAAGTCACTTCTGTCTCAAAGTTTATGTAAGTCATGCAAAAAGGTTCTTACAGTACACAGACCTTAACAGTGTTTAGACATCAGTGACTAGCTGGTAAACATTTTTCAAGTTTATTTAATTCTAGCTTAAAAGTCCATTTTTTTATAAGTGAACTCTTTAATTAGGAGGTCACACGACAATTACCTTCTTAGTTTTATTGCTTTGTTCAGTCAAAAGGCCACTGAGAAAAAGCTTTATTTTTCAAATGGATTGAAACCTTCGTTCTGGTAAATTTTAGCAAATGACTATTTTTCTGAAAAAAATACAGTAAATTATATTGTGAAGAAGAAAATGTGAAGAAAAATGATTTGGTGTAATTTTATAATGACCAAGAGTGTTCTTCAAAATATCTTCTTTTGTGTTTATGCAGAGGAAAGGAAGTCATGAGTTGGAGAAACATGACGATAAATGACTGCTTTTCATTATTAGGTGGTAGTGTGAAGTGAGAGTTTCATTAGATTTCTTTGTTATCAAGTTTTATTATGTTTATTTCCAGCATTTCCCATCATAGGAAACAGCTTAAAACATTTTCTTCAAACTAACTTATTCATGGTTTAGGAATAAAATAAATAAAAATGACCTTAAGTAAAAAGTAATAAAAATGAATGGGGACTCTGTAACTTGGCAGCTTGGAGTTACCCATGAAGTTTGTCTGATTTTAGCTGTTTAAAGGTTTATTTATTTTTTTTTTTTACAAAAGTATGGAATAGAACTGGTTTCAAAAGAGTTTTTTTTTTTGCATGAGAAAAAACTACTCACAGTCTTTCGGAGTTCTTTAATAGTTATTTAATATCTTTTGTCTTGTTTGTAAGCGTCATTAAATTTCCATTAAATGTTTCTGTTGCTTTTTCTTCTTTTAATGAACAGTGTATGTGTGTGTGTAGGGAGGGGGGTCTTGTTAATGCGGTGTTTAATACAGGACTAATGTTATGGCAGTGTGCAGGGCAGTCTCTGGTCATGAGAGTCAAGACCTCACCTCAAACCATGACACTATTAGTGTGGGCTGGTGATTTAGACTCAAACACACAAATTTCAAATCTACATAAAGCAGTTATCAGCATTCAGAGAGATCTGCCATTTTCAGATGTACACACAAATATGCATGAACATGATATGCAATTTTTTTTTCATGATCATAATCAAGAAATCAGATTGGATATTATCATTATTTTACAGAATGCCACAAACACACACACAATGACCCCAGCATCATTTGTCTGATAGGGTCTGTCAGTGTGTGTTGTGTGTGATGGAGAGGTAATTGTTCAGCCCTTGGCTGGAGGGGTTGAGAGGCAGTTGTGTCCGACACCTGAGGCAGCTGCCTTCCTGCCCAGTTAGTCAATGACTTCACAGGCAGAGTTTTTGTTTTAAGGCTCCTCCTAAGGAAACAGCTTTGAAGGCACCAGTTGGAAGGCATCATAATGTCACCTCTAATGATCTAGAACAAATCCAAGTGGGCTTTAGATATAAACAAGCCAATCTTAAATGGAAACAATGCCAAGGCAGGCTCGTTGAAAACATGTGCCTGTGGCAACATTTCTGCAAAATGATATTATGTTGCTTCGTTTCAACACTTTTAATGTGAAATGCGTAGTAAGTGGCACACAAAGTGTTTTTAGTTTTATCCAGATGAACTTAAAATTGATTCATTACATTGTGTTTAATACATCCTGTAGCAATTCGGAAAATTAATGTTATCTTAATCTAACCAATAGTGTTAACAAAAGCAAATGTTATGTACTGTACTGTAAAATTTAACTTACTTCTTTAAGCTTTTTTTTTTTAATCAAAAGTGCAATTCTGTACCAGGTGAGCCAATGAGCACATTTACTATGTCATACATATGAAGCTGGTTATGTAATGCAAATGCAAATTACATAACACCCGTAATCAAAATTTATGATAAGGAATAAAAGTTGTTGCCTTTGTGTACATTTTAGTTGAAAGCTGCAGTGAAATATAAATGTAAATGTCTGTATCTGTTTTTGGCGTTTTGCACAAATGCAGGCATGTAACTCTAGTCAGGGCTGTACTGGGAGTAAAAATCGGCCCTGGCATTTTATGGTCCAGCCGGCCCACCACCACATATACGCCTACCTACAGCTCTGGAAAAAAATAAGAGACCACTGCAGAAAAATCAGTTTCTTTTGGGTTTTATTCTTAAAACTGTTAACCTCACCCATACAAAACAATGCATATTTGTTTCATTTATTGTGAACAGCTGTCTTTGAAATATTAAGGATAGAAACAACTTGATGCTCACTGAATCCTTGTGCCAGTAAAGCTAGAATTGAGGCCTTTTTTCTTGACTCAAAACCTTTCTTTTCACTGTTTTTGGCATGTTTAGTGATTTCTTTTTTTAAATTTCTAATTACTTTTGAAAGACTTATAGGTTTTTTTACCATACAACTGATCACACTGCAAGAAGATAGTGTTGATTACAGCAGTGCTTTTATACTTTTCCCATTAAATACACCAAATAAGCACCTCAATAAACAGAATGAAGTATGTTTGTGTAGAAATTTAACAAAGACTGGCATGAAATGGTTGTCATACTCATATATATATATCCCTTAAATAAAATATTTTTCAATTAATAAAAATAAGTAGGCAACTGTGTACATATAGACTACTATTATTTTTAATTCTGCCAGTAATCTTCACACTATGGGACAGCAAAGACCTC
>JAUCNO010000082.1:8850402-8873801 GCA_032353835.1 Enteromius viviparus | reverse complement strand
CGTCAGTGTTTTGTTTTCACCCTGGTCTTTATTAAAAGTATTGTTTTTGCAATCCTCCGTGTTTCTGGATCTCTCTGTCTTGCTGAGAGGCACACACGCAACCACACGGCAGAGCCTTTGTGACACCATGTTTTTATCACTTACTGTTTTTGTCTCTTTTAGGGGCCTATTTATTACAATTCATGACCGCTCCCATATCTCCACACTACTTCAGAGCTGGCCAGAGAAGGACATTCGTGTGAGTTTTGCCCATTCCAACTACACCACCCTGTACTATTACACAATGTACCAGAACTCTGACTGTCAGACAAATTAACACTCTCCAGGGTTTCACCAAATCCAAAGACATTGATTCAATCTCACTGTGAAAACGATGCCAAAATGTCATATTAATCTGCTCGCTAAGCATTTAAAAGCTATTAAGGTAATGATGTTCGGGATGGCATGAAATGTAAAAAGGTTAAACATGTTCTGCATCTACATTACAATGTTAACGGAAAAAAAACATGTTGTTCTTGTTTTGGGATCAATTGTGTCCGGTAGTGAGATTGAATTACCAAGCTCATGTTGTTATTTTGAATTTTTTAGTTTATTGTGAATATGTGAAAATGTGATTATAAAAACAGAAAATCTGTTCTTGCTGGATGACGGGCTTACAAGGCAACCTAGCTAAATATAAATGTATATTTTAATCCAAGACAAAAAAGAGGAAGGGATTTAATAATAAAGTGCATACATTCAGCCAGTTATATCTTTGAACTAGTGCATTGTGTCCAAAATACTATATACACATTACTGTTAAGAGGTTTTTAAATTGAAGCCACCAAGGGTGCATCCATTTAATCAATAATAAAGAAAAAGTACTTCAGTCTTGAGTGTCACATGATCCTTTAGAAAAACTTTATTTTTCATTGGAATAATATTTTACAATATTACCTTAATTATTGTCTTGGTGAGCATAGGAGACTTCGAGAAAAAAAAAAAATATATATATATATATTGTCACGAGAGCGAGGCAAGGAGACGTGCAGGTTCATATGCAGGCTGTTTATTTATAACACAGAGCAAAACAGACAGGCTTAAGGTTTTAACCGGCAGACAGGAGTGGAGGAGGCAAGACGCGAGAATGGTCAGAGTCCAGGCGTGGGTCGATACACATAAAATACAATCCAGATATACAAAGAAACACAGGAACACGGAGTGGCAAAAGACAGGGGTTGACAGTGCTAATGGACCGTGAGAATCAGACAAAGACTTCCGGGTTTTATACAGATGAAACTGGGTCAATGGGTGGAGCTAGACAATGAATTGCTATGGTGACAGATAAGCAAGGCGTAGACATGAATGAACCAATGTTACAGAAACATAAATGAGAGTCCGAGATGACAACAGAATGAGTTTGTGAGAGTGAGTCCAGGCACGAAAACAGACATAAAACACTAAAAGTTCGCTGGGCACTGAAGTGCCATCCCCTGAACTGGGCTGGCACTTCCAGCTGACTGTGACAGCACCCCCCTTGCTCTTTTCTGGTTTATCCATTGTTATAGACGGACTGATCTCAAACTCCAGTCGAACTCTACATAGCAGATGAAGGGGGGATGAGGGCTGGACAGGAGGGAGGCAGGGCGTGGCCTAAGATTTCATTGGACTAGCTCAATGCCCTTTAAGACAGTCAACCAATGGGCCGCGATTCGTGTCTCAGATACTCTACCGTTGCGGTAAAAAATAAATTGTCCTAATAAACGTTTTAAAAAATAATAAATTATGACTGACAGCTCCAGCCCAAAAAGTGTGTCGGCCCAGCGGGCAATGCCCGGTATGCCCTATGGCCAGTCCAGGCCTGACTCTAGTCATTTTAAATCATAAGTTGAAAAAAAATCCATTAATGAAACTTATTCTTTGTTGTTGAACTGCATTGTCGGATATCGCTGATAGCGAAAAATACATATACATACATATGTTGATAAAGACTTCTTAGTAGATATCTATCCTTATACAGCATTTATCTCATTCTGGAGTTTGTGTCTCTCCATGTCTGTTTGTATAGTAGTTATGTGTCTGTATTTTGTTTGTGTGTGTATGTGTGTGATTAGATTTCGAGTGGATTGATGGCTGTGTATCAGACTAATGGAAAGCTTTTTAAAGTGCTCATGTACAGCTGAATCAGTAATGCATTTCCAAGCTCTGCATTAACACACATACACACAAACAACACACAGAAGGAAGGAAATGTAAGGCAGTGGACAAAGAATGGAGGTAAAGGAGGAGGATATCGGAGAGCACAAATGAGATGAAATCGTAGCATAAAACAGAACCAGATGAGACTCTACAATAATAATCAGCACAATGATTTGTTCACATCAGCTTGTAATCAAAATTGACCTTTTTTACCTTAGTTTGTGGTCTTATTGCAGCCTAAATGATTCATCGGTGAACATTAATCTAAAAAAGGTTTGCTTTCATAATCTTTTTTATCTAAATGTATGCTTGATAGTAACAATGCCAAAGAGTTTTGGAATAATATTATAGTTGTATGATATACTGTAGTCATTTCTTTTATTAAAGTTCTACAGCACTCACAGTGTATTAGTCTTTAAAGGGCAAATGGACAGAGTAGGCATTTAGTTGCACCTATTAGTTGCTTATTAGCTAATGAATCTACATCCCTAATCCTACTCAATACCTAAACATAACAACTACCTTACTAACTACTAATAAGCAGCAAGTTAAGAATTTATTGAAGAAAAAGGTGTAGCTAGTTAACAAGTGTTACTTTAACTTTTTTGCAAATTACTGTCATTGTCACTTTAACACTTCTGACTAAGCACATGAGACCTAAATCCAAGAAAATCTGCATTACCCGTAGAGAGCTATCCATTACAATCCCATTTGTCTCATTGACAGTTGCTCGGCTGGTGTGTGACCTCCAGAATTATGTGTCCTGCATCGCATCTTTACTTCATCTGCACTTAGTTAACTTCATTTAAACTTCTGTATGTTGCTTGCAGGAATTAAGGTAATGATTTAGAGTACATGCATATTGTCAATAGACGGGGTCTCCATGTGAGAAATAATTGAGATATTGAAGAGATCTTGCTTGTTATTCTTCTTTCCTACGGGTTCACAGCGGTGATGGATGGATTGATGGCGCTGACAGAGGACTGTCAGGACAGAGAAGAGAAAGAACAGGCAGTGAACTAAAGAAATGTGTGTTTGTAAATGTCTTTCCCTCTGGAGAGACGGCAGCTCACTGAATCTAAACCACATGGTCTCACTGACTGGCATCAACACACACACACACACACACACACACACAAACACATATGTGTTCCAGCACATGCTCAACTCCTGCTATCCACCCACACATAAAACCAGCAGCAAGTAAACACACATGTACACGCTCACAGTGTATAATTGACTGTGAGCTGATATATTATTCTGACCTACATTATTCTAAGTTTGTGTGTGTGTTATAGATTTGATGGACTTGGCTTGTGCTGAATGCTGTATAATGCTTCAGCACACAGTCAATTCGGTCATTGTTTGTCTCACAAACACGCTTCTGTCCGTTTCTCTGACACACCTAGAACTGAAGGTCATTTAATTGGGCAATTTTTATTCATTACTTATTTTTTTCATGTTTTCAGTTTTCCTACTGAAATGCCAAGCATACAAATGATCAGGTAAGCTACAATACTAAAGTACTAAATGCTACAATACATAAGCAACAAAACATTTTCAGGTCTTGATTTTACCAAGATTAAGAGGATAAGAGGTTTTAACCACATTAAAATCCTTGCAGACATTTTTTGTATTACATATTAGTGAAGTAATCTTCCAATTAATATCCAAGTATCAAAGTCTGTTGTTAGTTCTTTTGGCATCCCTATTTCTCCCTCTCTTCCTTTTGTGCATGATATATATTTATCTATTGGGGACTATCACTGCAGAGATTGCAAACCAAATATGTTTACCACTAATGCCATATCATATTGGCACACAAACTTGTTAATTCTGTTTTCTGAAACATTGTTTAAATGCAAATGAGGCCATATCTAATTACGTATGCAATTTGATACATTTGCATGCACTTCTAAAACAAAAATCTGAACACTGGATGAATCCAAATCCAAGTGCTGCCATAGAGGGCTATGTATGCAGAAAGAAGTCTGTCTTTGCGTATGAGAGGAACTCAGACAAAGCAACATGCTAGACTCTTTCTCTCTCACACACACACACACTCAGACACAATGGACATTAGTCTCTCAGCTTGTGTCAGACTAGAGGGGATGGATGAATGAATGCTACAAGGGAGGAGGGATGAAAAATGGACCTCGTCCTGTTTTTCTTTTTCCCCAGCCCCCTTCCTCATTCTTTCCCCTGCTTCTTCCTTTTTCTAACTGCTTCGCTGTTGTCTTCTCCTTCAAACATTTCTCTCATACATGCACAAACACATTGTCACCACTGAAATATCAGTGAGTTGTCTTGCTGCCTAAATAGACACTTTTGGACTTTCTGCAGAAGCTTGCTAACTAAAATGAAAACTCTAGTCACTAATTTGAACTGCTGGAAGGAACATCATGCATGCTTTAGCATGTAGCTAAGCTAATAACACTATTAAGCATGAAAACACATTTGAACATAGCTTTAATTAGTATTTAGAATACATTTTTTACCTTAGTATTGAACAATTCTTCTCTCTGCTGCATATGCTGGTTAGGTACATTTTGATGGTGGTTTATGCAGGTCTTTGCAGCTTTAAGCTGGTTCTTTGCTGGTTTGTGCTGGTCACGTGCTGGCAAAAGACCAGCATAAATCAGCAAAAGACCAGCATAAGCCAGCAAAGGACCAGCTTAAACCAGCATTCCAGCATCAAAACATTCCTAACCAGCATATGCTGTTTTTGTCAGCTAGTTTTTTTCAACTAGTTATTCACTATGCATTATGGTATTTTCTTTTTTCTTTATAGCACACTGCTGTTGTTGAATTTGACCAAAATTAAGGCATTTTAGAAGACAGTATAACTGTTTTAACTACATTTTGGAATACCCTTTGGGATAGAATTTAATGTGAAGTGTATTAGTTCATATTCCCATTTGGACTATACTATTTTTGCAAATCTGTGCACATGTTTTAAAACTAGATAAGAGATTACTTGAAAGAAACAACTGAGAATTAAAAAATAAAAAATCTTTCTGATGGGAAACTAATCTACAACTAATCTATAAATATATAGCCTATGTAAAAGTTGAGAATTAAAAATAGTGATTTTTTTTGTCCACTAATTGCAAAAATGTAAAAGCCAATGAACAAATAATATTGTATTTTTTGGGTGTTAAATTCTGGCTTTGTATATAATATTATCCCTGTTCTGCTCTATTATTTCATTATTACAACTAATGCATTACAGCACTTTTGAGTAGTGTACATTACAATACAACCCTACTAACAAAAGTAATGTTGCCAGCTTCAGGAAGCACCACTTTAAAATTTAAAACAATACATCAACATTCATTCATCACGGTTAACACCTCTGGCAGCAATTAAAGCGGTGGCGTCTTAACATTGCATTACTCAGCTAGATTGAAATCTAGGCCACTCCAGGACAAGTGTTTGGAGTTTTAGCCACTTTTGAGTTGTTTTGGATTCAAGTCAGAAGAATATGTTGCTATTGGAATAAGTGCTTCAATTCTATCTCTAGGGTCCAAATTTATATTAGGTGACCTTAACTACTACGTGAGTACAGTGCACTTTTTGTGTTCGTATTCTATGGCAAAACACAAAACACACGGGTAAGGTAAGGGACAAGTTTGGTGAGATTAGTAGGTTTAAGGGTGGGTTAAGGTGTAAAGAATGGGTCAACATTGTAGTTCTAAATATAATTACAGAAATTAATTACAGATGTAAATGCATGCATGTATATTTTAAAATTTAAGTCCTTAATAGTCAAGGGCGCTTAAAATAAAGGTGGACAGTCTCTCTGACAAAGATACTCCTTACATCACTGAATTCCTCATGAAATTGATTGTTTTAGAATTGTTATAAATCGCTTAATGGTCTTAAAGTCAATGAGAAATTAAAATGTACCCTATTTACCATTCCACATGTATATAAAGATTACTCAGATTATTCAGACTCTGTTTCTGAAATTACTTCCTTTTTCTCACGCCCAAGTTTCACATTAATCCAATTAATTTCCAAAACATAAAATCAAGTATTCACTTTTTGGGGGGGATGTGCTATTTCCCTCAGAAATATGCAATAATAAGATAATAATGGGTTGAAAATCTGTTCAGGATTTTTTCTTTGCGACATTAGTGGAATATATTTTCTGGTTGAATATTGTGTGGCATTTGGAAAATATAAAAGTAATTGACTTTTCAAAATTCACCTTCCTAATTTTTTTGCCCTGGTTTCTGAATGGAGGATAAGGACTCTGTTACCAGTGGTAGAGACAGTGTGTACAGTCATGTTATCCCAACTCTTTTGATCTTTTATCATAAAAAATAAATGCCAAACACTCCAATCTAAGCCTTAAAACAGCCCTGGTCACACCTATAGTTTTATAGCAGAATTTTTTTTATTACGGAAAGTTTTAAACATAAGCATTGGGCCATGCAAACAAGCCCTTAGTGAATACTCATATGTGTCTCTGCAGTGCTGTTTATCTTACTACCATACTACTCATACTATTTCTGCAGTACGCAGTGTGCATACTGTTCTCAGTTTGCTAGTTTTACAGTATGCGCACAATTCCCAAATGACTTATATATACAGCAAAATATGTGGTAGACCTATACAACAGAGCAGCCTGTGTGCGATACCGTACCGCACGATATGCTGGAATTTCTAGGACCCACTTTGTATTACTACTATGAACTTACATTAAAATTAATCATGATAAAGTGTACTTATTGTGTCCACACATGTTGTTCTGCAAAACTCTTGTGTGAAATGTCTGTTAATTGGCCAATCAAAAAATGTTTTTTCGAGAAAAAAAAAATATATATATATATCAGACTATTGCCAGTTCTTTTCACACCCTTAAAGCTTTGTTCTATGATACTGATGGAGTTGTGAATCATTTGCTTATTGGAGCGGTTTTAGAATTGCTTAATTTTGTGATATGATCCGGTATTGCAAGTGTTGTGTGCCTCACTCAAATACAGTCGACCCATGCTGGGAGCTTTTGTACGCAATGCTGTGTGTATTTCCCAAAGGATAAGCCGTGCTGTTTGATTGCCCATGATACCGCATGTGTGTAGTAGAGTCACGCTGTGTGTATTGTATGATAAGCCATAATCATAAATCCTAAAAGCTAATCACTCGCCCACTCTGCACCCAATCAAAACACAGCCACATTACCCAGCGCTGGGCGCTATTGAGCTATCCATCATGAGCAATATCAGCGCCCCTGTGTGCGTGAGAGAGAAAAAGAGAAAGATGTTGTTTGTTGTTGAGTTTTTATGGGTGTGTGTCAGCTTGTAGGGGTTAGTTTTGTTTGTTTGTAATGTGAGGTTGTCTACAGTATGTGCCTAACCCAAAAATGTAAACTCTAATGTTAAAAAGTACTTTATATAATGAAAGGAAGAACAGGACATTATATACTAAATTTATGGACAATTCATTGGTTACACTTTATGTTATTACAATCTAATTAAACAAATTAATACTGAATAGGGTTAAGGTTGAAGGGTTACTCCACCCAAAAATTAAAATTCTGTTATTAATTACCCTCATGTCATTCCAAATCCGTAAGACCTCCATTTATTTTCGGAACAAGAATAAAGATTTTTTTGAAATATGAATTTAAGAGTACTCTGACCCTCCCATATACAACAATAGAATCAACATGATAAATGTCCAGAAATGTAGCAAGTAGATTGGTAAAATAATCCAGGTCACATCAGGGGTTTTAATTTTATGAAGCTTGAAAAAACTACATACAATACATTTATTTTTACAGATAAATTACCACAAAAGTAAGATGGAATTGAACAAATGTGTGCGAACTAAAGAAATATTCACCTAAAGGTGTAACAAATCTGTTCAGAGTATTATTACTGAGTGTTAAAATTCAAATGTAGAATTTGACAGCTTACTAAGGAGCTGTTCCACTGTGCTGCTTTTCCATTGTTTTTCCATGTAAGCACACACTAGATGGATGTCTTTGACTGCTGCACTTGCTTCTTCTCCATGACTCAAGATAAAAGAAGTTAAACTTTTGCAAAACTTGTCTAAACCTTGTTTTTTCATTCAACTACCCTACTTCTGGTGTTTTTCCCCCCCAAGTATTCCATATTCCACGTCTTCTAAACCCATATAATTTCTTTGCATGAAAAAGAACCCCAATTTTTTGTAGTCATCCACTGATTATGTTCCCTGTTGCAAATGGAATTTGCATATCCATGTCTAATCACTAAACAGCACACACCAAGTTTGACTATCAACAGTTTCAATAAGATTGTTATTTGCAAAAGAGCAGCACTAAGATTCTGCTAAAACATCTCTTTTGTGTTCCACTGAAGAAAATCATAGAAATTTGCAATGTTTTTGAAAAATATTATGATGACAGAATGTTTAGTTTTGTGTGAATCATCTCTGGTGGTTTTTTTTCTGGGCTTAGTGCAGTTCTGCAGTTCCAAAATACATAGAAAAGTATTATTTTTCTCCTTGGGTGGGTGTGGCTTGAATGCAGCAGTCTGTTTATCCCTCGACCAATCATCTGGCTCATCTGGGTTGGTGCGGGGGTGTACGGGGCGGATGGCGTAATGACAGACGCCAGTGCATGTGAGTTAAGGGTAGCAGTGGCGATGGCAGTTGCGGTGTCATTAGTGTGCGCCCTCAAGGAGAGATTAGTCTGATTTATGGTGAGCGACGCTAATGGAACAGATATGGCTGCTCTCGCACCCTGCCATCCACGCTAATGAAAGTTTTGTGCAAATGTGAAAGAGAGCGGCGCAGGGCTGAGGCTCTCAGCAGCACAACATCACCTCTTTGTTTTAGTGTAATTCAGTCTTTATGTAAGTGACATCAGGTTGAATATTTCACTCTGATAAGTGCTGTGTCCTTGTAGTGTGTGTTTTTCTATCTTACATCAACTTTTAATAACATATGATTTTACTACAGTTAAACGGTTTAAATAAAAAAAGAATACCGTGATAAAATCTTTGCAACTCTGGCAAAATTGTATTACACTTCTTCATATTTCACAACACTTTCCAAGTGAAATGTCCAGTAAGTGGGGCTAAAAGCGTGTTTAGTTTATCTGAAACAGATGAATGTAAAAAATTGAATGCATATTGTGGCAGTTCATAAATGTTAGGTAAGTGGTCCTAAAAGGTTTATGTTGTCTTGTATTCAAAGTAGCACACTGCATACACTAACCCTTTGTTAAACCTATGCCACACAGAATGGAAAAAGCATGTGAGATTAAAAAAAAAATTGCAGCAGAAACCATGACATTTTATCATTTTAGCTACCTTCTAAATGTTTTTGAGCTCCTTGTGACTTGGATTTAATGGAACTTTTACCACAGAACCCTCAGCATTGCAAATAAAGCATTGTACCAGGTGTACCACCGAGCAAGTTTACTATATCACAAAAGCCACATGGAGCTGGTTATATGATGCAAATGTCAAAATATATTAGTTTACCAACTCTATGCACTATGTTCAAAAGTGTTTTTAGTTAAATGCTAAATATTTAATATAGTGAAAAAGGTGATGTATTGGTCAGCTGATTTTAAAGACGAAATGTGATTGGTTCTCATTGAATTTATTGTATGTCTTTTGTGTTTGGAACTTGTAGCCAAAAGTGACTCTTGTGTTGAGGGAACGTGGACAAAAAAGGTGGGGCTTAAAGAATCACACACTTGGATGGTCCGACGGTTTCCAGCTGGATGAGATGCGTTAAAAAAAAAGTTTGCTGGAACTTAAAAAGAATTTAATAGGCTGGGCTGTGAGTGTGTGTGTGTTTGTTATGGAAAAGGGTGGACAAGAACAGCCGTGTTTAGTCAATTTGAGAGTCCTTTGGGTTTTAAGTCCTCATAGACGGGATTATTTTCTCATTCTGTTTTTCCTCATCTGTCTTTTGCACTGTGTGTGTGTGTGATGTGATTTTGGGATGTGTGGGGGAGTTGGACGTCAACAAGGCTGATGGGAAAGAGATGGATTGTCATCGTAGTGTCAGTCGTGGTCACATGATGAGTATGTGTATGTGTGCGTGTGATTGATTAATCTGTATCCTACACAGAAAAAATACACAGACCAAAGCAAGTCTCCATCGCTCCAGGCTTCCTCCTGATTAAAGTTCAGCGCTCCATCCATCTCCCTTTCCACTGCTCTCTCTAGGATGGATGAACCTCACAGAAATGCAATATTGTTTGCGGCGAAAAGCGATTTGCATCTTAGCCGTCACCCTCTCTGCACAATACAATACAGATAGAGACACGAAGAAATGCAGTTAGAGGCAATAAACTGCTGGCCCATCTCTCTGCTTTATCTCTCACATACTTCCTCCATTATTTTTAATTTACTTCTCGCTCATTCACTTGTGCTCTTCAGTTTTCTTTATTCTTTTGCTCTTGCTCTTGCTCTTTCTCTCTCTCTTTCTTTCTCTCAAGAAGATATGTTCGAAACCTACTGAGCTGCCTATCCAGAGAGCACTTATTTGTCAAGGTATCATTTCTAATTGTCATTTAGTTTAAATTCCAATAAAAATTTAAGAAACAATGTAGACACAAAAAAAAAACTAGCAGTATCACAATATTACGAGGCTTCAATAATGTATGTGAAAAAGAAAATGTGAGCGAGACATGCTCCCGCACACCTTTGAATGAAAGTTACATAACTAAAAACCGAAAAGAAAAAAATAATTACGATAATTATATATATATATATATTAGTGCTGCCAAATTATTAATGGCAACTAAAACATTTTTTTTTCCTGTTTATATGATATATGTGTGCATACTATGTATGTACAATGTACTATACTATATTTATCATGTACATATAAACACAAACACATGCATTTATATATTTAAGAAAAATGATACATTTATATATTAAATATATATCAAATAAAATATAAGAATAAATCAAAAATAATATATAAATGTAATATTTATAAAGTATATGCTGCATTTGCTTGTAATAATATACATAAGAAATATACAGTGTACATATACAGATATGTCTTGAATGTGACAGCACAAAAAATAATATATATGTGTGTGTGGGGGTTTATGTGGGTTATGAGGACACAAATTTTTATAATGACATGGGTATGACATAGGTATTACAATATGGTGTTTTATGAGGACATTTTCAGTGTCCCCGTAATTCAAAAGACTTAAAAAACATACTAAATGGTGTTTTTTTTTTAATCTAAAAATGCACACGGTTTCCTGTAAGGGGTAGGTTTAGGCGTAGGGTCAGTGTAGGACAATACCACATACAGTTTGTACAGATAAACACCATTACGCCTATAATAGTCCCCATAAATCATAAAAACCAACATCAGTGTGTGTGTGCTATTAATATAAATTACAAAGATTATCAAATTATTTTTTTTTACTTAAAATTCAGTTTTTTATTTATGTTTATATATTTAAGTTATTTCTGTTTGATAACGTTCATGCATGCAGAAATTACACATAGCTAACTAAAAAAAAAAAAACAATACTTAATTTATAAGAGGTTCACCTAGCAATTCTAAATGGTCCACAACCCCTCCAAAAATAATTCTGATTAAAAAATAAAGACGAGCATAGTGAATTAGAAAAAAGGAAGATGAGAGAAGTGCACAGATTTGGATAGAAGATAAGAGAGAGAGAAATTTCATCCGCATACAGTGTTGTAATCACTCATGCACCGTGGTAAAAAACATTTTACTTGAAGACAGGACGTTTGTCCTGACAGGCCTTAGGTAGCGTCCTGTATGATGTCATCAGACACTCTCGTTTCATTAGCTGACATGAGGGCAAACCTCTCAACTATATGATCTCATCACAAATGCGTACATATAGAGGCAAAATCACATGCATACATCTGTTATTCAGGTCATGCAATCTCCTGTTAAGACAGCATAGCGTTCCCCCTCCCAACTGTGTGTGATCCCTCATGTCTTACACGCACATACACTATATTTTATATACTGCTGAAATGAGGTCATTCTTCTCTCTCATCTTCTCTGTTTCACTTGTTTTCAGTGAATTGTCCCGAGATGGGCTCTCCCACACACACACACACACATACAAAACAAACCAAGAGTTCCTACTTTCTCATTTTATCTTTGGGGAGTCATTCACAAATTACAAATGCATATAAAGCTGTCTTTAACTATACAGTATCATATTTGAAGCACATTTCTAATAACTATGTGGATTCATAAATAGTTTACTATACTGTTATAAATAGCTCACTGATTTATATTTCAACCTATCAGAAATTCATTAAACATTTTGGCCATATAAGTATCAGCTTCTGCACCTGATTGCTTATTTTTTATACTCTATATTTTTATATCATACTACTGCGTATATGAGACTCAAAAATTAATGCAAACTTTAAAGATTTTAAAAAGTTTTTGTTTTGTTTTTCCTAGTCTACCTTGTCGGTCTTTATATGTCTACATGTCTACATTGTATCATGTGTTCCTGAGTTTGATAATTTAAAGGACCAAACTAAAACAGCAATGGAGTTCGCCCACCCACCTATACGCCCTGATCCAGAAGGAACTCTCCCTCTAAGCATTTGCCGAGTAATCTTTTCGGTTGCCTGGAGTGGCCACATTAGCTGATGCGGTCGTCATCCGTCTGCTCCAGCTCAGGGCCTGTTATCATCGCCCCGTATAAGTGTCCAGGCCCAAGCCAAAGCCAGCCCACCGTCTACAGACCTGATAGGAGAGACGTCCCTGATCCCCTGGATTCCATTCCACCATCACGGCCAGGAGAGCCCTTGCAGTTCCCCGCAGATTACATTCGGCATTCATGGCCAGGAGAGCCATTCCAGTGCCCCATGGACTCCATCCAGAGTTCCATTTCTGAGTCACGGCCAGAAGAGACATTCCAGTTCCCTCCGGATTCCGTTCTGCTGTCACAGCAAGTAGAGCCATTCCCGAATCCAGTGACTCTAATGCCCATCCCTCATCAACATTCTCCAGTGTCAGATTCTTTTGTTCCAGATTCATGACCAGGTGTGCCGTTCCCAAAAGCATTGACTCCAGTGCCCATGTTTTGTCAGTGTAGTTGTTGTTGTTGTTTGTTAGGGCGCGAGGATGCACCTTCCCGTAAGGGAGGCATGATGTCACAATCTCTGATTGTGTCTTGGTTTCCCCCATGTGTCCGCCTTTGCCCTTATTTGGTTGTTCCTGTCCCTGATGAGTTAATTCTGTTAATTTGTTCCCAGCCGTGTTCCCCAGGTGTTTTTAGTTCTCCCATTATGTCCTTGTGTATAATTGACCTGTTTTTTCTGTTTAAAACACACAAACATATATATGTATAGTATATAAAGTATCATTATTGCTATTGAGTGGTTGATAATATAGTCTTTTTTTTATGTGTGTTTCTCTTTTAAATGTATAACATTTTATTGTCACCTATTTTATTGTTCAGTCGGAAAAAAATGTTAGTTTGAAACAGACACACCTTTAATAAGCCATGTGTGACAAATTCTGCCAAGAAATGTGGTTAATTAGCATAACTGTATCTGTAGCTGATAGACTACACCTGTTAATTTAAAAATTAGGTTATGTTAGATCAACTACCTCTCAATGACTTGGCTCATCCAAAGACATTTCAGAGCTGAAGCTGTTTGTTACATAAATTAGCATTACCATGTAACATGAGAATGCTAAACATTGTTCTACAATTTTTTGAACAGGAGTTGAAAGGTGAGGATCAAGGTTCTCCCACCCTCTGGTGTGAATCCGTGTCAAAATATGAAACTCAAACAAACATGCACACTCGTGATCTCTCATGTACGTCACGGGCCGTGAGCTGCGACCATCACATTTAATCATGTTCCTCCCAGAGTGTGAGCGACTAATGAGACACAGCCGTCGCCAGAGGAGTTTGACCTGCAATCTGCCGTAATGGCTGCTATCATCAGCACGCTGTACGGATGAGCAGGGCTGACGGGTGGGCAGAGACATCCTTTGATTGATTGATTTAATCGGAAATGTAACAATTCAGATTATCCTGGGGGAGGGACCATATCAACGAGATCATTGGGGTCCAATCAGATTACCAGAGAAGAGAAGTCAGAGGTCAAGATAAGGCTTAATATTTTCTGTGTGTGTGTGTGTTATTCTAACCTTTGATAAAATCTTTGGGATTATAGTTTTCATATATTTATATGGACCCTAGTAATTGTGCAGTTCATTCTCGTATTTTCAGAAAGTGTTGGTATTAATCCTGTTCCCAAATTTGGGAACTACTGAAAGGGTTATATTAACCTATTAAGGGTTAGGGTTATATAGGGTTACATATATATATATATATATATATATATGTAGTATTTACATTTACATATACACACAGACATATTTTTAACAATATTTCTAGTGTAATTTATGATGTGTTGTATTTTTCTTTGTAAAAGGCAAAAAGTTGATCAAACTGATTTTAAAGTAAAATGACCTTAATTTGAATATGTTAGGTGTTGTGCGGGGTAAGTAGATCGAGGATTATCAAAAAATAAAAAAAATTTATAGTCAAAACTAGAAGTGAACATAACCATGAAGAGTTACACAAAACACTTCAACGCTCTTGTTTTGCTGCACTCTCTGAACAAGCTACTGATATGCAGCGACATGACCAAGCTTTATCAGAAATTCTTTGCCTCTTGAATCCCCACTCTCAGACCACAATGGCCCAGCTCGATACTTCACAGTCAGCTTCCTTGCCAATACCTAAGCCCAAGCTGCCACCGCCTCAGCGATTTGACGGCAGTCCTGAGTACTGCAGCGTTCTCTGATCTTTCAACTACAACTTAATTGTTTTCCTATAGACAGCAGTAAGGTGGCATATATTATAACACTCCTTACGAGCAAGGCCCTGGATTGGGCATCAGCAGTGTGGAATAAAATGTCCCTTGTCACCTCCAATTATCAGTGCTTCTTAGCCGAAGACAGTGGAGAGGGACCGACTCCTAAGGCTATCTAAGGGTTCCCGCAGTACTGCTGATTTATCCATTGAGTTCCATACTCTGCTCACCGAGAGTGGATGGATTTCATCTTGACTAAGAGAAATCTTCCACAATGCATTGTCCTCTAAACTTAAGGATGAAGAATCCCCTTCAGACATTGAGTCCCTCATTGATCTAGCCATTCGTGTGGACCACTCCCTTAAAGAAAGGCTGACTGAGAGACAACAGGAGACAGTCATGGTCTGTCCTGAATATATTGTCTATCCCACTCTTGATCCTGAGTAACCTATGCAGCTAGGGGCTACTAGGATCTTGCCTTCTGAAAGAAATTGACAAATGAGGGAGAGGGTAAAGGGAAATGTTGTCCCAGTGTAGGGGTCCCGGGGCGAGAGTAGGCATCATTCCCTGTTCCGTTTTCTCTGGCCTGTCCATCCAGGCAGTCATCTCCCATAAACAACAACTTCACCAGGTGGAGATCTTCATTGACTCTGGTGCGGCAGGTAACTTTATGGACCTCAAGTGTGCTCAAGATCTTTCCCTAGATCTCCAACCTCTGCAAATCCCTCTAAAGATCTCAACAGTAACAGTAGAATGCAACTCACTAAGCTCAGACCAGATCCACCAACGCACCACAGTTCTCCAGAGACTCCCTCCACAAGACTCCCTCCACTTTCACATCATTCATTCCCCCAAGATTCCCATAATCTTGGGACGCCCCTGGTTAGTCGCCCATAATCCACTGATTGACTGGACGAAAGGCGTTGAACTGGAAGTGTAATGGCTCTAATTGGCACACCATGTTTGGCCAGCCAACCAACCGTCACATCCTTTGCCATTTTTCTCTTCCCCTTTTTTTTACTCAGCCAGGACCTCCCAGGCACCCTGAGGCCATCCCCATTGACATTATGATGATTCCCAAGCCACAGATAACTTCCAAGTCATCCAGTACTCCTCCTGAGTTATCCCAAGTTCTTCCTGAGTACTCTGACTTAGCTAATGTCTTCAGTAAGACTCGAGCAATCTCACTGCCAACACACAGGCCTTGTGATTTTCCCATTGATCTTTTACCTGGAATCTACCCACCTCGCGGGAGGTTGTATTCCCTCTCTGGGCCTGAAAAGGTGACTATGGAGTAGTATCTACAAGAGTCCCACTCAGACATACTCATCTTCTCTTGTAACCACCAGGAACATGTGAAACACGTCAGAAGGGAGTTGGCACAACTTTTCAAACATAGTCTATCCGTACAGCTTGAGAAGAGTGAGTTTCACGTCCCCTCTGTTTCCTTTCTAGGGTTCATTATTTCTAAAGGTAGCTTGCAAATGGCCCCCGGCAAGATTAAAGCAGTGCTCAACTGGCCTCGGCCTACCTCTATCAAATTTTTACAGGTGGTTTATAAGAAACTTCAGTTCTATCGCAGATTAAGTTGGTTGAGTTTTACTGGCATAAATATTCATTTCAGCTGGAAACTGCTGTGTATTCTAGCTAGTTTTTGGAGTTTTCCAAAATATATAGTTACAGTATAAACATGATTTCAAATAAGACTATGCTGCAGTTGCACCAAGTGTGAAATATACAGAGCTATGTAACAGAGAAAGATAATATAACAGAACCAATGCTTCAGGATAAATATGTGATCTAACACTCTGAAGTTTCCCTTGTCTTCTGTTCCCTATTGTCTCTCTCTGTCTCTCTCTCACACAGACACACACACACACACACACACACAAATGCACAATGTTAACAGGACTCCCCAGCGCTGGACCTCTTCCTGTCTGGCAGTGCTCCACTGTGTGTCTTTAGAAACTGGTGTAAACACACCAAAATACACACACAGGTCTCCATATCAGTTTGCCTGAATGAACAATATCACTAGACTGATGCAACATTTAAATTGCATACATTTTAATTTACAAAGTTAACATTACAAAGTACACTTTTATTTAATTTCAGCCAAATTCACACCCTACACGTTGCATTGTGGTGATGGTTCCCACAGTATATTGCATTTAGGAATTTTGCAAACTAGGATGTGACAGTCATTTGGTACGCAAGTTGAATAAATATTGGTTGCACATAGATTACTTCCTTTTTCTCAGAACAGCTGCACATTAATGTTTCATTTTTAACACAACACATTTTTTTGAGAACAAGCTTGATCCTAGATGTCTTACGCAATGACTTTTTACAAATGTTTACGGGACATGCATTTCTTAGGCATGTTATTAGGAGGTTTAAAAGACCTATAGTGTAGCATACAGCTTAGCTTGTGTGTGTGTGTGTGCTTGAAGAGCAATGATATTGTTGACTCAATATCTTACAGACAAGAATCAATCAATTAGCTAATCAATAGACCCCTCTTAGAGCCCTGAAGATATGGGAAAAATTGAGTCACACACATACAAGGTACATGGGCTATTATCAACTATATTAAGTGCATCTTTTAGTTAATGTAGAATACATTGTGCCATGGTAACAGTCATAACAGTTTTAAAAGCATTTGCCCTCCATGTTCATAGATTTAAAATAATCAGTCGAGGCAGGTAGTGGTGATGGTTTATTAATATGAATCAACCGTTATGTATGACAGTGGACATTTAGAGGTTGATTGTACCTAATTGTGTATTATTGCTAAAATGAATACTTGCATGTGTGATAGGCATGGGGGTCTTACTGAAACATGTTTTTCATTTACAAAAAGGGGCCTAGTCTTGAGACTATGACGGACTGTGGATACGCCTTCCTACTTTTCCTGGAAGAGTGCATATGTGTACCACAGGTCAGTGCCCTGTTGCTCAGCTGAAAAACATCATCTTTATCACTTCCAGACAAAAACACAAAACATCTTCTGCTTCCAGACCATCTATGTGGTGTGCTCCTAACAAAGAAAAACTTTCCACTACAATCTACACTTTTGCAAAACCCTGTCAATTCCCTATCTAAAGAATAAACACTCACATATATATATATTTTTTTTTTCATTTGAAAAAATACAGTAATATGACCTCAAAACACTTTTAACATAATGTATGATCTGTAAACTAATGGATTTTGATGTGTGCATCACATGTATATATATGTATGATTTTTGGACATGGTAAACTTGCTCGGTGCCACACCTGGTACACCATTGCAATGCACAGTACCTGTGTACAAGTCCTGTAAAACACAAGTCAAAACACTTAATGAAATAAAATAAAAAAAGGAGATCAAAGCTTTATAAAAGCAAGCTTTGTAAACAAATATGTTTTTACTACTTGAATTTTAACACTACTAGGTCAATGGTAGGTTTATTGTAGGTACGGTAGTACACTATGGTGATGAAGCACTTTAGGTAACATTTTTTTGTGCAATACTTACAACAACCAACATTACAAAATGTTACCTAATGACACATGAAATGACAGTAAAAACATGCATTTCCAATTACCTTTTTTTTTTTTTTTTTTTGATAAGCCTGTTGTTGTAGCTTATGATTTTATATCTAGTGGATAATAGAACCGGCAAAAATTCCATGAACACTCTATTCAAAGTTGTCAGAAAATATAATGGTATATTAGAAAAACTGTAAAAAAATGTTTTAAACAACAGCAGTTTCAAAATGTTAGGTTCGATGTGCATTTGTAGACAAGGTTTGCTCTTTCTTTATCTCTGTTTGCTTTCTTTTGCGCTCTCCTCATTTTCACCTCACAGATTTCCTAAGATTTCATGTTAAGCAATATTTTCCGTTCAGCCAGCTGTGTCAATAACCACGCCAACCCAGCATGTTTTAACACACACACATACAGTACACACACTCAATAAGGTGGAGGGGTAAATATCGGAGAGCATTTGACACTCTGTACCTTGTCCTGTTAGTGTGCGTGTGTGATTACATTTCCCGCCTCTATCGCAAACATTGACCTTTTCAAATGAGTACAATATGTGATCTGTGTGACAGCACAAGACTTCGGGTCAAAAGCTCTCTGTCTCATTCTGTGTACAGGCAGCAGAAATCCGTTTTTGAAAGCCTGATTGACATTTCACTGTTTCGATAAAGAAAGCGCTTGAAAGACTAATGAAGGACATACAGAGAAAAATAATAGCATAATTAGTCAAAGTGACATACTTAGCTATGTATTTGTCCGTGTGTGTGTTTCAGTGAATGGTAGGGTTTTTCATTGACTATTACTTTTGTAACAGACCACACAATATCATCTATCCCCTAACCCTAAACTTCCCGCTTACAGAAAACCTGTTTGCATTGTTACATTTTCAGATGAACATCATTTACTATTTATAAAATAATTATTTTCCTTCATGGGGGCTGCAGGCCAGTCCCCACAATGTCAAAAAATTCAGGTTTAACTATTCTTGTGTGAAGATTTGTTCCCCACAATGTAGCACAAACAAATACCAACGTGTTTGTGTGTGTGTTTATACCTGTTTAATTATTGCTAGTTACTTTTATATATACTGTTTTGCTCTCACTTCTTGTTTCCATTATTTGTTCACATAAAGAAATTATGATTATGATTTTTGTGTCGAATGCATGATAATATTTCATAGTACAATTCAAAGGTTTGAAGGCTCTAACTTTATTAAATAACTTTCCTTGCTTATTAAGGCTGCATTTATTTAATCCAAATACAGTAAAAATAGTAATATTATGAAATATCATTTTAGTTTTCTGTTTTGTTATATCTTAATGGCAATTATTCCTGCTATGGCAAAGCTAAATTTTTAACTTTTAAGTATGAATTAATATTATACATATTACTATTATATATAAATAATAATTAATAAAGGCATAGGTATTGATTACTTTAAATAAATAAATTAATTGCACCGCTATTAGTACAGGGGATGCTGATGAAAGCTTCTTATTAATATATAATGCACAATTTTATCCAGAGCTGCTAAATTCAGTCTGGAGTTGCTAAATTCAATCCAGACCTTCTGTATCTGGTCCTGAGATGCTGAATGTTGTCTGATGCTGCTGAATTTGGTTCAAAGCCACTAAATTCCTTGCGATACTGATAAATTCAGTTCAGAGCTGATACATTTGGAATTCCTGAATTCAGTACTATTTGCCTGAAAAAGTTGAATAAGGCTCCCTCTTTTTGCTTATCAATACCAAGGTTGCCTCTAAACCCCTAGTGACTCCACAGCGACCACACACACATTACAGATTATGTCGAGTGTATTTCTGCAGGTGCATGCGCGCTGGCATTTCACATAATTAAAGGTTGACCTTTCTAATAGAGGCACAAATGTCAAGGGGTCCTTCTCATCTGACAAGCAGGAGTGCCTAGAGGGCAGTGTGTGTGTGTGTGTGTGTACGTGTGTGTTGAAGATGTTGGCAGAGCTTCGAGATTTCAATGCCCTATATTCGCACTTCCTGTCTCATAGGCACTTTCGTTGATTATAATAACAATCACAAACACACACAAATGCTGGAGTGCAGAAACATGTGCAAACTATATAAAAACATATGACTCATGTTTGTTTATTTGATCTGAACTTCATGATATGCTGTGTGTCCAGTATTCTGGCTGAGCTCTAAACATAGCTCACAGTGTGTTGTGTGTGCACACTGCACAGAGTGTGTCCTTGGCTCTGATCTGAAAGTCTTCAGCCTTGTCCAAATGAATGAAATACAAGTTTGCGTGAAACTGTATATAAATGTGGCGTGTGAGTGGACGGTTCCCAGTAGACACAATTTGGACGCTTTTGCATTCTCAAGGTCTGTCGGTGGTATTTTAATTACAATTTTGGCTTTTGCTGTGTTACATCACTTATATCAACTTACATCAGCTCGACACACTGTCTTATTCAAATAAATATAGCTTAATTATTTCTCATTCAAAAAAACATGACCAGACTGTTACATAAATAACGTGCAATAGTTTCTTTCGCAGCATTTTAATTCAGTGCTTGTTTTCCAGAACTTGAGTTCCCTAATAAGAATTTGTAAGTAAATAATACAAATGTGCAAAAAATATGAATAAATATAAAAATGGGAATACTCACACTTACTATACATTTTATTTCAGTTAAAGTGTATTTCTAATAACAAAGTATTTACCATTTTAGTTTTTTATATACATATAATCTGATTACATTTATTTTAAATCAAAGGTGCTTGGCTGATAAAAAGTTTGAGCACTAGAAATAGAATAAAATGATGAATCTTTATGTTTTATGTAATTACAAGTTTGAGTTGTTTGACTAGTAGTATAGCTTCTCACATAAAAAGACAGGCCCCTTAACAGCCTATAAACATGTGCTCAGAAATAATGAAATATCTATAGCCACAAACATTAAAAGAGGAACAGATGACCTGATGTCCTATGAACATGTGTGAGGCTGAGATTGGCGTAAGCACTCTTATGAAATGATGCGGTATTCCGTAGAGAAACAGCATCTGACGCATCACACAAAATCGATTTACATCATTCAATCAAAGGAATAAGATCTTTTTGGAAAACAGAAGGAGTCTTTAATTTCTATAAAATTCTCTGGGTCCTGTTTTGTGGGGATAGCGTTAAGGGATCTGAAAGTGAACCACTACTTTACCTTGTGCAAAAGCATTCTAATTAATCTCACTCTCTCTTTTTTCAACCTGTAGGAATTCTAACAAAAGAGGAAAGTGGAGCACATCACAAATGCCGGCTCTTGGATTCATTAAGCGGAATCAAATCTTTTTGGATATAAACTCAATGGGCCTGTGTGACATGGGAAACAACCCCTACAGAAAAAAACCCTGGCAGTAAAAGAGAGTCACTCGTCTATTCATCTGCCTAGACGCACCATTTTCTACGGAATAAGCACATCAGCTCTCTCTTCTGCATGCTCTTATGGGTAACTAAGCCCCAGAGAGCGTTTAATTTGAACGTCGTTTTGGATTCTTCTGTGTGATCGTGGGCGAACTCTAGTGGTAGCCATGTCTGGTAAGGGCCACCCCAGCCCACACCTCAATGGCTTCCCAATGGCCCACTTTTCATATTACTTTCCGCACATGCTGGGGGGGCTTTCTCCACCCTCTCTGCCCACCCTACCCCTCAGTGGATACAGCACACCGTCACCAGCCAGTGAGTATAACATCAGTCCTTGATTAGGATTCCTTTTTGTGTTGAGTGCTGAGATGAAATTAAACGAATCCTTTTGTCCACAAGAATTTTTTTACAGTACTTTTTTCATTAAGCAGTATATTTCCTAAACTTTAAAATGTTTTAATATAATATTGTGTCTGGAGTCTGAGTTCACATTTTCAAGGTCTTGGTCTTGCCATGGACTCTGGGGCATTTGAACTTGACCTTGGTCTGTGATGGTTTGCATGTCTGAAGCGCAATGTTGTGTGCCCTGTAGAGGTTTGCATGACATTGGGGTGAAACTAGCCTTTTTTTATCCCCAGTGGAACGTTCCATTCATTATTGATTTTTTAAATTATGAAGAGGTCTTGTCTACATCTTTATGATAGCTTTCTGTATGCTTTTAAAAAATAAAGGTTCTGTATTGTCATCTGTGTTTCTATGAAACCATGGAAACTTTTAATTGCACAGAAGTCTCTTTATAGTGGAAAAGGGTTCTTTAGAATGTTCTAAATGGTAAACTAAATGGTTATTCAATGGCGGGTGGTCAATTCCTAATCACAGAGATCTATCTTCATTCAAAGTTAAGCCCCGTTCTCTTAAAATAGCAAAGCAACGCCATAGAAGATAAATTTTTGGCTTCCCTTTTCTGTTGGCAATTCTTTAAAGAAACATCGTGTGAAGAATATTGTTTAATCTACTGGTGAATTTATACTTTGCAGGTATTGTTTGATTAAATTAAGTAGGTGTGTGATTGCTGCCTCCAAACCTTGGTGCACACCTTTTCAAGAGGTCTCAGTCTGCTTCCAAACAAACAGGCCAAAGACTAAATGCATCTAAAATGCACCAAACAGCCCATCTGGTTCCTCTCGTCATTAGAACTATTGGAACATTACAGTTTAGTACAGGTGTTGGGAACCCAGTCTCATTGGGAGATTGAGTTCTCAGCTGGTAAAACAATCACCATATGCATAAACGTGCAACAAGCTCATTTAGCCCTGCACAAAGCAAAGTGTTCATTAAGTTTGATACTAAAAATAACATTGTGAACTAAAACTAATGGCGCTTTTCAACTGCGTGGTACGACTCGGCTCGGCACGGCACGGCACGGCTCAGTTCGGCTCGGTTTGCGCTTCCACTGCAGTTTAGTACCGCTTTAGAGTGGGCGGGATTA
>JAUCNO010000082.1:8810230-8845484 GCA_032353835.1 Enteromius viviparus | reverse complement strand
GATTACAGATAACCCAGGATTCCGTTTACCCGGGGTTTACGATAACCCTGGGTTAACAATTTCAAGTGTGAAAAGCCCTTAAGTGTACTGTATGTATCCAGATACATTTGAATATGTATCTAACTTTACATAAAGAACTGGGCAAAAAAGAAATTTAATGCTCTGCAACAAGGCTGCTGCTGGCCAAACGGGTGCCCTAAGCAGAATACTATTGTTGTGCCCCCTCCCTCAAAAAAAAAAGAAAAAAGAAAACACCTACTAGCCTATAAGGGGTCAAAATAGAACTTTCATAAAGTATAAAAGTAAATAAATTAATTGTATTTACATTTTTACATGTTATTTCTAAACTACAATTGTAGCCCTAGACAGAAACTAGCCTATATGATTTTATTAATACAGTGTGATTGATTTTATGGTCTCAAGCATTTAGAAATCACACAAAATAAAACGTCCATGTTTTGTTGAATAAATTAAAAATGTGTCCAAATTAAAAAATAAATAATTAATTAATTGGTTATTTGAATTAAATCTTTGGTCAATATTAAACAAAGACTGGATCGTCCTGCAAATGAAACATTATGTATTTTTATATTGTTATTAAATAAATTCAAAATTAAAACGTATACCATAAATTGCCTCGTTGTTTTTATGTACATTTTGTACATACATTTCACGTCATGGAAACTGCAATGTTAAGTCAGATGCGTTGTTGTTGGTGAAATCACTGACAATAAAACACATTAGTCTACTAACGTCAGTAAAAAATGTTTTATCTAGGGCCTTTTCTTTTATTTTTCCTTTCTCTGTGCTGATGTCTTTTCCCTGATATAGCCTAGCTGTCCATCAGTTATGATTATTTGTATTCAGCCGCAAACATGGGTAAGAGCGCGCGTGCGCCAGCGCAGATGCAGAAACGTGTGTCACTTGTGCTTATACTGCACTGCGTTCACCAAAAAATATATTTTTTTAATAATTAGCCTATTTTTAGCCTACATATAATATGCACGTTCATGTTTAGATTTTTGTGTTTTTGTATACATTTTTTATTTTTATGTATTTTTTTTTTTTTTTAAGAAACTGGGATGGTGCGTACTCTGCATTTAGGGAGCGGCGGTACTGCTCTGTAATGATATAAACAAGTGCAGCCAAGAAAGAAGAGCTCATGCTTTGTGAAAAAAGAGCAACTCTGAGCATTAAAAACGTATTTGTCAAAATTGTCTTGAACATGTAGTTTCTGACTAAATGTTGTGTGTTTGTGCCACAGTGCGCCACACTTCCTCCCCTGAGCATGCTGATGAAGATCTGTCACTGCGGCCCCCACGCATTGGCCCATCTCCCACCCTGACACCTTGTCTGACCCATGAGAGGGTTATTGGGGCTGCCGAGCCTGATGAGGGGATGTCTCTGAGTATGCAGCAGGCCCTGGGGAGCACGGAGACCCTAAAGAGGGCCGGAGATGAGCAGCTTCTCAGCAGCTGTGAGTCGGCAAAGACCATATGTGACTCTCAGAACGTGGGTGGTGATGAGGAGAGCAGCGTCACGGGAAACCGAACACCCTCCATCAGCGTAGAGGAGGAGCACGAGGGCCCAGCGGGCAGCCCGGTCGATTCCGAGGACCATTTTGACTGGACCAGCGAGGAAGCGCCACGCCGACCAGACAGTCTAAGAGGAATCCAGTCCTTCCAGAGGAGCCACAGTAACCTGGCCAGTCTGGGTTTGGCTTTTCCTGCACAGAACGGCTCTCTAACTATCGCTCGCTGGCCCACCGTGGCTGACCGTGCTGCTCCGCCAGATGACTGGGAGAGCTACACCTACTCACCCGGGTATGACAGACACAGCAAGGCAGACTCCAGCAATGACAGGTACTCTAAAAATACCTATAAAAAATATCTATGATATTTTATATATAGTGTGTGATTTTGTACACACACTATGGCCCGGTTTCACAAATGGGGATTAGTTCAAGCCAGAATTAGGCATTAATTAAATTAAGATATTTAGCAACTTTTACAAAAATGCCTTTTAAGAAAGTATTGTGTGTGTGGTGTGCATCTTAACACAGAACAATGACATGTTTTAAGATATTTTAGAGCAAGATATTTTCATCTGAGACAGCTCAAACACGCAATTTTAGGGACTAGCTTAAGCCTTGTCTGTGAAACTGGGGGTATAAGTCCTTTACACAATCTGACATGCACTTAAAATTGAACTGGAAATTAGGTGCTTGCAGTCTGGGCAGAGGAGAACTGGCCCCAACTAAGCCTGGTCCTCCTAAAGTTTTTTTTTTTCATTTTCTCATGGATGGGTTTTGGTTCATTGCCACTGTCGCCTCTGGCTTGCTTAGTTGGGGACAGTGTTTGGCAAACTATTTAGAAAATGTAGTGAACTAAGCTATCAGTTACTCTACATTGAATTAAGCTTAACTACACTAAAGCTACTACCCTGAGAAATGTATCAAGCTAAACTACAGCAACACGGTAAAAGTAGCTTACTACATCTAAGCTATTTTTTTATTGAAACAACTTTAAATCACTTAAAGTGATAAAAAATTACATTCAAACAGATAGGCATGCATAATTGTGCAATTATTTATTTAACAATTGTTCTATACCAATTTGACAACAAAAACAAACATAATAACAAATAACAAAAGGTGTTCGAGAGTGTGTATGTATTATTATCTCAATGCATGCATATGTGTAACTCAGTGCAGCTTAAACCACTGTACAAACCACATTAGTAGAATAATAAACCACTCCAAACAGTACCAACATGGCAAAAAACAGCGCGTTTTCTCAGTCAGCGTCATGAACTTCTCGTGGTACGACCACAGTGACTCACACCCTCAGGATTTATTCCTCTCCATCCTTTGCCATCTTTCCAAAAAGTGTTCGCCTAAGCATGTCATGCATCCGGTGCAGAAGGTGGCGCTAACACCAAAAAGCTCATTGCCAACCGCAGTAAGAAGTCACCGGCATTATTGCGGCTACATTGGCCCGTGTATGGTGGTGGCTTCATATACTGATCTAGGATCAATGATCCGTAGCATTTGTATTTCCCATTTGTGCTTAAACGTCAGAAATACTTGGGAAGATGTAACGTTAGCTTGTGTGGACGCTACCGCACTACTTGATCAATAAAATAGCTTCGCTACTGAAAAGCTATTTGATTTGAAAAACAGTGACGCTACCAACACGCTACTGAAAAATTTAGTTTAACTGGTAGCGTCACTACTTGTAGCGACGCTACTGCCCATCACTGGTTGGGGACACCTGATCTCTAGTGATTATCATCGTCTTGACTACAGAGACCATCTCTGCATTTGATAAATAGTTTAATTCTCGTCATTATACATTACCATCACTCTGTTCTCCTACTTGATAATGTTCAGTGCTTTTCTACAATCTGTATTGTTAAAAGTGATATAAATAAAAAATAAATGACTGGACTATTGTTGGAAATCCTAGCATTTTTACATGCAAAATTGTAGCATAATGTTGTAAACAGAATAAAACTGAAGTACACTGGAGTAAATCAAGAAAATTAAATTTTGATTAACAGAAAATGTCTCATTTAATTAGTAATTATGATCAAGCCACATGAGAAGAGTCATCATTAATCAACATGTATCATTTAATAAATAATTTAATAAACTAAACTAAAGTGAAATCATTTGGCCAGAAATAGACCTATTATCAAGAATCCCATTGCCAACAATTAAAAAAAAATCAATTTGGTGAACACACAGACTACTATTATTGATATTAATATGGTATTTTAACAATTCAAAATGATTATAAATACAATTTCTATTATTCATTTATGTATTTTCGTTTATTCTTTTTAGTATAAGAAAATGACAAATGTTGCCTTGGCAACTTGCTGAAAAAATTAATGGTGGGCCGTTATCTGCTGTAACATGAGACACTTGTCGTGCAATAAAGAAATACTGCTGTTAATCTATTCACAAAGTTGGGTTGGGAGCTGGGTCTATACTACGCAAGCTATGTTGACTTTCACCTCGACATTTTAGCGTGGATGTATACCTAGCCGAATTGCACTGCCTGTATTCGGACAGGACTACTTTTCTAAACTACTGAGCTACGATTCTTATCACCTGTTGTCTGTGATTTTCATGTAACATTACCATTTCGGACGGGACTATCACCTCTGTGTTTATAACAGAGGTGAGAGGGTCTGTTTTGGACATCTGGGCGTCAAAGAGATCACATGCTTTGTATGCGTGCATTGCTATAGTCATTCAGATTGATTACAATTAGTATAATCACAAATACCATGGTGAAGCTAAATAGCTAGTTCAACTATTATGATTTTTATTTGTAGTAAACCCATGTTTAATTTTGATAATTAAAACATATGTAACTAAGTGCCGAAAGGAACGTGAGTAATCTTACCTGATACAGATATTACAATAGCCAGTCTTAACAGTTTATGTGATCTGACTCTTTATTTGTATTTATTTACTTCTTTTATATATCAAAATGTATTGAATGTGCATGTGATAAGGACATCTATGACATATTGCATTGGCTAAAACACAAAAAAACGCGTTGTGAAAAAAATTTCACAGACATTGCATTAGAATTATCACAGAGGTTGTGAGAGAAAAACACAGACATGGCAGATTCGGATGAGATTACCAAGTAGGTCTGTGAAGCAAAACATTCTCTAACGACCTACCCCTAATTTTAATATATTTAATAATAACCCTTTTATGACATTTATGCTAAGTTTATTTTTTTTAAGCCTTGTAAATGGTTTGTAATGCTTTCCAAGTTAGTGTCTAAGGATCTGTGACAAGTTGGCATTTACAGTAAAAACAAAATATGTAATGCAAGTATACTTTTTTTTGTACGTGACTGTCTGTCTTCTGTAAGAAAAAAAACATTTTGACAATAGGAAAGCTTTAGATGGTTGAGTCCTTATTTAGTGTGCTTACTACTGAACTGAGGGACAAATTCGGACACCTCAGAATCGTTTAGCCTTTTTCAAGTGCATTGTTAAATATGTTTAAATAATGTGTAATGTATTGTTAAAATTCCTTGCAATGAATAACACTCTTTAATTATGGTAATTTGTGCTGAGTTTTGAGTTTTGGAGATGAATGACTAGTAATATTCATTTATAAGTAACATCATCTCTTTTAGTCAGCAGTTACTTTGTAATTACCGCCTGTCTTCGTCATTGCCTTTCCTGCACTAAAGATATATCCCATCTACTGTTTAATCACTGAAACTATTAAATGTTAATGACTTTTATCTCAGAGCTCCTATCCACAAACCATATTTCGGCATTACAGTACATCATTGGTGCTTTTGTTAGGAAACACTAAGCTTTTTTATTCAAGTCTATTTTGTCTAGTTTGTACTGATATCACCTTATGAGTAATTTATATCATGGGAACATTGTAGTTATTTTGTAACAATTCAATAAAAAAAAGGTCTGTATTTTGCATGCTGAGTGTTTTGGTTAACAGACTCTTGAGTCACAGCTGAAGATCTGATGTTTCTCATCAACACAGTGATGATTCATGTGTGTGTTTTCTGAATCACTCAGGTCCAGTGCTGAAGACTGTCTGGTTCTGGTCTGCTGTGGTCTGTACGATCTGCTGAGAGGAGTTCTGCTCCTGCTGCCGGACCTTCTGCTGGAGGAGGTGATCGACAAACTCGTCCAGCCAGAGGCTCTACTCGTCTTGGTTAACCACTCATCTCCTCTCATACAGCAGAGTGTCATGAAGGTCTGCTCACATTTAATTGTCTTTGGGTGTTTTGCAATAGGGCTGCTTTTTGCCTTCTCTAGTTCTTTTTTTTTTAAGGTTTTGCAGTGACAAAAAAATACAGATATTCCACAAAGTCTCTGTTCATATGAGCTTACGTAAAATACTTCTTGAAAATACAGTGTGTTTTTAAATCACACCACAGTACATTTCATGGTATTAAACTGTTTGTCATGTTGTTGTAAACAATTAGACTCTCATGTGCTGCATCCATACAAATAAATCTTATTTTATGCGTATTTACATGGAATGTGGATTTTTATAATATGGCTTGAAGGAATGAACATGGGATTAGTTTTATACTAACAGAGCAAATGTATCTAAAGGGGACATCAGGTGGCCATTTTGCACAAGTTGGTATGATTCTTTAGGATCTTCATGAAAAGTCTATAACATACTTTGGTTAAAATTTCTCAGTGGTAGTGTAAAACAACTACTAGTGATCCATTTTTATGAAAGATTCATTAAAAAACTTATTCTCACTTCCTCTGGAGGTGAAACTTAATCAGTATTAATTTAGTGATGACAAAATATTTTTTTTCTTTTACAAATATTTTTTTTATTTTTAGGAGAGTGCATGAAAATCTTTAGGACAAGAAAAAGATATTCCATCCATAACTGTTTATCACATCTGCAGCTTTGTTTTTTTTTATTTAAGTTTATATGAAAATGATTTGTTAGTTGATTTACAAGTTTTATTGAACACTGTGGTAAGAGGGAAGCTTGAGTTAAGAGGTTTATTTAATTTATTTTTTATGTATTATCTCATACATGCATGGATACACAAACATGTACGTTTATTCCTATAGCTCCTGGATGCCTACTTTAGCCGTGCACAGAAAGAGCAGAAGGAGAAATTCCTGAAAAATCATGGGTTTTCACTGCTGGCCAATCAGCTGTACCTGCACCAGGGTTCACAAGGTCTGCTGGAGTCTTTCCTGGAAATGCTGTTGGGACGACCAGTCGGGATTGAGGAAGAGTGAGTATGCCAACTATCTAGAGCTGAAGATGTGGCCATGAGTAGAGATGGGAAACCCAATATTTAATCGGTACTGGTGCTAAATTATAAAAGACCGAAGTATCCATAAACTCTGACGTTAATGGTTCTGCTGTCGGTAGTGGAGAAATAAAAAAATATGTTTCCTATTTATTATTGCTAAATAAACATTACCTAGCATATTTTAATTAGCGATAATATTAAAGACATTTGTCTGCATATTCGTTATTCATACACCCTTTATTGGCAATCTCACACGCAAAATGTGTCTGTTCCACAGTTTAATCACTTGACCCTTGACCCTTTTTACAAGACTTTGATGACACGATTAACAGTCAACAGCATCATAAATCCTTAAAAAAAATTCTTATTTGTTTTTTTTTTTTAAATGTACACACATTTTTATGTATATACACATTTTTTATACACATATATTTTGCATAAAATTGCAAAAAGTTTACGCTAATGACGAGGGTGTTTCTAAAGCTGAGTCTGAGAGGAATGGTAAATTTCACATCGTTCTCTCTTTTGACTGCCGTTATCAGTCCCTCTCTATTTTTTTCTTTTTGAAAGTCATGAAAACACTTTTGTTTTTCTTTTGCTATTTGAGCAAATGGGAATACAAAAAATATATTTATGCTACCATCCTATTCACTGCTATTCAAGTTTACCCAACTATGACGAATTTGTAGTGATGAAATACATTCACTTCATTTGGTGTAAATTGCAAAAGGTTCCAAACTTGTATAACTTTTAATCCCAAACGCAGTTAACTAATTTATGTAAATGTGTTCTAATAAAACATAAACCTTTATTTAGCTGCATTTTCCAACTTTTTTTATTAAAGCTGCAGTTAAATGGTTAAAGGAGCCATACAAAGCCAATTTTCCACAAGCTAATATGATTCTTTAGGGTCTTAATGTAAAGTTTGTAGTATATGTTGTTTTAAAATTTCTCAAAGATAGTGTAAAAAAACACGCATTTTACCCTATGAAAAACAGCTCTTTAGAAATCACTATTTCTACTTAGTGTACTTCCCCTTTAAATCTTCTCGAGCTCCGCTGACCCCGTCCCTCTTTTTCGAGGCACTCTCAGAGGATCTTTTTTTTTTAGCCGTATTCATAGTGAAACTTGCATGCCCCAACTTTACATGTAACCACTGTCCACGCTTTTACAGGAAAATTGTGTTTATTTGTTTTACAATCATTTTTTTTTGTTTTGTAATATCTCTGAAACATTGGTGTTTGTTAGGCTATAGATAATTATTTTACATTTAAAAAAAATAGTGTTTTTAATTCTTAATTAATTTATTATTTTTATTTGTTTAATTTTTTTATACTACTTACTGTAGTCAAGTTACCTTTATTTATATAGCACTTTTTTTACAGGTTGTTTCAAAGCAGCTTTACAGTGTTAAAATAAAATAAAACAGCGATTCACTGTTCTAAAAGCTCTAAAAAGCACTGTTCACAGCTCTAAAAAGTAGTAAACGGTTAATAAAAACCGTTATAAACTTTACTCAGCAGCATCCTGATCAATGGCCGCTTTCCTTGCTTTTCTTTTCTCAGTCTGGATCTGGAGGATATGGAGAACATCTCACCATTCAGGAAGCGCTGTATCATCCCTGTGTTGGGTCTACTGGAAAACTCTCTGTACGAGAACTCGCTCGTGCACAACGGCCTGTGTCTGCTGCTGCAGCTGCTCAACGCCTGCCCGAAGCTGGCCGACATCCTCCTGGACCATGGCTTACTCTACGTGCTCTTTAACACACTGTCCACCCTTAACGGCCTGGAGAATGGGTAATGTACTGCATGTGACGTCACTAGCTACATTTACGTAGACACTTTTTGATTCTATCGGAATGAATTGATTTTTATTGACTAATCTGAACATAGTGTTTACATTAAAGGCAGGGTAAGCAATTTCCAGAAGCCAATGTTGATATTTGAAATCACCAAAACAAACACACCCCTAACCAAAAGGGTTCGCCTCTATTTTGATAGCTCTGCCCCACACATATGTAGCCTATGCAACCCAGAAAACTATTATTTCTGTGAAACAAAACCAAACCAATGTTACACCATCTATAATAATTACTTGTTCCTCACTCTTTACTCATTTTTAGTTTTGTATACTTGTTTAAACTTTGTGTAAGTTATTTGTTATTTTACAGTATATTAGGCATATAGCATGGTGTATTTTGAATTCGTTTTGTTAAAAAAGTTCTGTAGCTATTCTACGTTGTATTTTTTTTTAGCCTGAATTAAATTACTGCTAATGTAAAAGTGAAAGTAAAATGTGCATGGTTCTTTTAAAAAAAAAACTAGGCTATTTAAAAGCGAAGCAAAGAGAGGGAAAGAGGAAAACTAACTAACATAAGCAAGCAACTGCTTGTTGCAGTATTGCCAAAAATTTAAAAAGTAAAGTAAAACATGGATGGTGCTTAAAGGGTATTTAAAACCAAAGGTCATTCTATTCGCTTCACTTATATGCCATTTAATCAGAGCGAATAAGATGAGACATGCCTGTCGACTCGCCTTTGGAGAGGATTGAAAATGACAGCTCGGTATATCACTACTTCAGGAAATGAGTATTGGTATGGTTCAGATATTTCAGTATTGATATTTATTGAAATATCAATATTTTTGACAATACTAGTAGGCAGACTTGATCTGTTGCTGCGTGGCATCGGGTGTAGACACTCACCTATTGAGAAGAACCAAAGCAACTTTGGCGTCTGTTGGCCGTTCTGTTCGTTGAGTTGTCTCCAGCGCTGGATAGCTGATACGATATTTCCCCAGGTCTTATGTCTTGCTAGGGATGGGCGATATATATCGATCGATGTATTATGCGCATCTCGTCAGTAAAGTCGGTTCTTTGATTAGCGGTAAATCTCCATCAGCTGTTTTCAAATGACGAGCCAGTTCATTCACAGAGCTGTAGATCACTGACAAGCTACTCCCAGTGAATCGCTTGCGAAACTGAACGCCATATTTTGTAGTTTATTGCGTAGTCAGTGATTTACGGCTCTGTGTCAACAGTGTTGTAAATAAAACTTGACCACTGATTTCTAGTTGTGTCCTCTTTTGGATGCACAAACAAAGTAGTTTCACTTTCAGATTGACACAGCACGTTCAGCAACACTACAGCGATAATAATAGCTCTGCCTTCTTTCTCGTAAAACAGCTTTGTGGCTGTGTTTGGTATGTTTGTTTGGCGAAATAAAGCAAAAACAGTCAATATGGTCTGTTAATGAACCTCCTTTTATTGAGCTATTGTAAAAATATAAATATTAAATTTGTAATTAATGATTTTTGGAGAAAAAAAATAATAATTTAAATACATGTGTAATGTATTGTAATGTACAAATGTATTTCCACTTGTAATGCATGCATTCTGTAGGGGTGTTTTGAATGTTTTTTGCAAAATACTTGATAATGTCAAATCGCACATCATTAAAAAAACAATTACCGTATTGCAGATATATATCATCCACCCTTTACGACCAGCACATGAAGTGTTGTGCCATACTGCTTACTTTAGAATGCAGCTAGTGTCGTTTTCCAGGGAACATGATGTTGTTGTTCTGTAGGATTCCTCCAAATGACTACAAGCTGGTGGTGTGTGACATTCAGCAGCTGCTGGTGGCAGTCACCATCCACTCCTGCAGCTCCTCGGGATCTCAGTACTTCCGCATCATTGAAGACCTAATCACCCTGTTGGGCTACATGCAGACCAGCAAAGTCCTGCGCACGCAGGGTAAAGAAGACTAATGCTTTTATATTAAGACATGTGACGTGTCATTCAAATGAATTTTCTGTTGCTCCAGAAATGGCCACGGCACTGCAGTTCCGCGTGATCCAGGCAGCCATTGATTTCATTAAGACCACGGCTAATCAGGACCCTCAGAAATCCAGCAGCTACATTCAGGTCCCCACTTCACCGCATCACGCTCTACAGCAGAAGCGCAAGAGCATCGCAGGTGAGTAGATCCAGAGGTCAAAGTGGATGACCCCTTTGTTTGTGTGTTTTTTGTGATTGTGATTGACGCCTAAGGTTATTGAAATGTCTTTTTTCTTAAAGCATAGTTTACCTATACTATTTCAGTTTTATTAATATTTTAGAGTTTTTAGATATTTTGTTATACTTTTTATTATTTTTTATAATTATAGTTAGTAGTATTACATTTTATGCTGTATTTTTGTTTTAAAATATGTGTTTTGTGACCCCAAAGTGAACGTCGCTCAACATATTAAAGTATTATTATTTATTATTATTTATTTTTTTGTTATTTATTTGTTATTTGTGTGGGGTTTTTTTTACACCTGTGCTGGGCAATATGGCCTAAAAAAAGTGATTTTTTTCACAAAGCATACGATTTAAACAGATAGTTTTGAAACTTTAATCGTTGCAACTTCAGGGATCTTATCAATTTTAACACTCCAAAGAAAAAGAAAAATGTGAAATCGCACCATATGACCCCTTTGATGAGAAAGCTGGTTTTCATTCAAACAAGTCGATGTAAACTACACATTCACTACCCTCAATCAATAAAATCGATTTATCGCCCAGGCATACCTATTAGTTTTTATCTACCTATTAGATTTATCTCAAATTACTTCTATAAAACACATTTATCTTCTTAACCATGTCTTAGGATTTTCATTGTTACATTTAAATATGCACACACAAAGAGACTGGAAAAATTTGGTATATATTTGGGTACATTTGTTATGCGTTTCATCTTCATTCATCTTGTCTTATACATCAGCCCTTGATGTTGCACTTCATCGTTCATGTGTTTCTGTTGTATTATCACCTCCCCTCATACTCCCAAGGTTCAATGGGCCTGAAAGACTCGATAATTCCCCGTATTCCCCGGCAGCACTACTGTTCGTATGGACTGATACCTCTGCCCTCCCCCTTCAGCTTCCTGTCCCAAGATTCCCCTCTCCCTTCCCCTACTGGAGCAAACTCCTACATGTTCCCTTCAGACGCAGGTAGTCATCAACCCCATCCGCAAAAAAACAGGCCACAACATCCTGGCTCAGTCAGAGATGTTAAGCGCGTGCAGTGAAGTGATTCAAGTGTGTCTGCCAGTGTCCTGGACTACTCCTGTCTTTGTGTGTTATTCTCAGTTACCCAGAATAAATCAACTCAGAGTTTCACCAGGACTCAAAGGCTTTTCCTGCAATTCTGCCTGTTGATTTATTGCACTCTCTTTTACATCTGTCATTAACATCCATCTTTTTTTGAAAGAAATTAATACTTTGATTCAGCATAGACACATTCAGTTGATCAAAATTATAGTAATTACATTTGTAATGTTACAAACGATTTCTATTACAAAAATAAATTATGCTCTTTTGAACTTTCTATTCATCCTGAAACATAAAATGTATGTTGGGTTATGCAAAAAATATGAAGCGATGAACTGATATGAAACTGTAAACTGTTTTCAACATTGATAATAATCAAAAATGTTTCTTGAGCAGCTAATCATTATAATAGAGTGATTTCTGAAGAATCACGTGACACTGAAGCCTGGACTAATAATGCAGAAAATTGAGCTGTGCATCTTTGACATAAATTTAGTTTGAACATATATTACAATAGAATTTGGAATAATATTTGTATTATTTATATTACTGTATTTTTCATAAAATAAATGCAGCCTTGGTGAGCAGAGGAAACTTTCAGAAATATCAAAAAATCTTGATGCATGTTGCATTTCAGGTGTAAATGGCAACCTGCCTAGGCTAATCACTTAATCATCAATTAGACAAATCAAGTCTGTCTCTTGGTCACTATGTGTTTGTGTGATTTATGATCCTCTGCTCTTTACGAACATTCCTTTGGTTCAGTAAGCATGTTGTTGTTGTTGTTCACTACACACGTGTTTTTATCAGGTCGGAGGCGGTTCACAGTGGCCCAGTCAGACTCACTGCTGACGAGAATGCGATCGGTGGCCAGTGATGAGCTTAACCAGATGATGCAGCGCAGAATGAGTCAAGAAAACCCTATCAGAGCCAGCGAGACGGAGCTGGTCCAGAGACTGCAGAGACTTGTGGTTCTGGCCGTTAACAGACTCATCTATCAAGGTACAGAAGGCATCTGTGATATTATCTGCTCATGAACATTATCATCCGATATGAGCAACCATAAACCACTTTAATGCAACTTAAATGGATCTGAAAGTATATGCATTCTACCATGGTACTATACTTTTTTTGTTGGTGATAATACGAAACAATCCATGTAGACTGAATACATTTGATCCACTCTAACAGTTTGTCATTATTCTTCAGATATCAGCCATGATTTCTTTGACTTCCTGAACTTTCCTGAGTCTCCTGAGCACTCGATATCCATGCCGTTACCTGTTGAGCAGACGACTGATGAGAACGGCTCTACGCCACCCACCCCGATTCCACAGGGCAACATAAAGAGCTTCCGCAAAGCTATTCTGAAACTAATGATGGAGGGCATAAAGATTGGCTTGGTGAGTCGCTTACAGTAGATGTCAGCATTAAAAGACCCTTTTTTTTGTTACTAGTTATATTTGTTTGATCATTCAATGCACATTATTCCAGGAAAATCTAAAATTTTAGGTGTCCAAAATAATTTTTGGGGTGCTTTCTCAGCAAGGATTTATATATATATATATATATATATATATTAGGGCCGGACTCGATTAAAAAAATGAATCTAATTAATTAGAGCTTAAGCAACAAAATATTGTTTATTTTTGTTTAACCAAGTCCAACAGACCAATATTGTGCCGTGCGTGATTTCACATTGAGCCAAATATACTACACACAGCCGTTGTTCACTGACGAGCTGCGCAGAACATGTTCATTATCAGTGTGGATTTGCGCAGCTCGTCAGTAAAGAACGGCTGTGTGTTATATATATATATATACGGCTCAATGTGAAATCACTAACCTGATGGCCTTTACCGCTGATTAGAGGACCGGGTTTGACAAAACGAGCAAACATATCGGCTGATCAGGATCGATGCATCCTTACTTTCAAGTACTTTCAAAACATTAGAAACGCTAGTTGGTGTTCCAGTATAATCCGTCCGCCGAAACTCATCCAGTGAGAAATGTTCCAAGGTGATTAAAATGCGTTAAAAAAATTTAACACGCTATTTTTCTGTAATTAATTAATCAAAATTAACGTGTTAAAGTCCCGGCCCTAATATAGATATAATAGACTTGTTTCAAACACCATCTGTCTTAAGGTTCCTTGTAAATTTGTCTTCAGAGCGATTCAGCTCATTATCTCTGTGTTCGAGTGCAGGTGTAGGCCACTCCTCATCGGTGAAGATCAGGTGAGCTTGACTTTACAGACCTAAAGGTGAACGATCAATCCGAGGCTCTCATAAACCTGTAGAGCTGCCAAACAAACAGTTTTCTGTCTCTCTCTCCTCTCATCCATCATTTGACCCTTCCCTTCAGAGACATGTGGGACGAGTGAGAGACGAGAGCTCCGAGGCACTCTAAATCTACAGCTCCCTTCACTGAAGAATCAACCGCCAGAGGAGGTTTTTTCTCTGTCAGTCTGCTCTCCCTTTCCGTTCATTTTTTTTTTGTCCACATCTTCCTCAGGAGTGAGGGTGTCCTGCGAAAATAATAGAAAGAATAAGAGATGGAAACTTTCAGAATGGGGCCAAAGCAAATAGTCCGAGCGTGGAATGCTGAGAACACTGATCTCTGCACAGGTCTGAGTCAAATTCTCCAGTCTGAATTACTAACAACAGTCTAGCAAAACAAAGGATTTGGTTGTGACATTTGTTGTATAGTTCATTCAGATTGGATTACATGTGTCACTGTGTTCCAGTAATGTGTTATTTCTAATGTGGTTTCAGCATTTCCACAAGGGCGCTGTTTGCAGACATTAGCATAAAGCTCTATAGGTCAATTATTGTCACAGTGGAACAAAAATATGAAGAAGATTTTTCTCAATGAGTTAGTCATAATTAAACTGTCAACCTGTTTGATTATAAGCTTTCCTGCTTAACTAACCTTACGTATAATTGGGACTGAATGCTAGCATTCTTGTTTGTTTGTGAGTACTAGTGTAAAATATGTGTCTGGCCTAACACTGACCGTCTTTTTAACATTTGTAAAACGTCTGTTGTCTGTCTGCATAAGTCATTCGCAGTCTTTTTTATTTGAAACTTCGCAAAAAAAGTATTATTCTTGTGCTTAATTTATAAGATTGGGAAAATGATTGTATCTTGAAACAGTTTTAGATATTGCCGATAACAAAGTTAGTAAAGCATACTTAAAGCAAGAGACCTTTATAGTGCATGCCAACACGGTCATGTGGTTTTAGTTAGTTACTTTTGTTGACATCTATTGAACCCTTTTGCCAAGGGAATTTTTGATCATAAATAAAGGGCATCTTCAAAGCTTTAAGTTTCGTGGTAATGTATGATATTTTATCTGATTTTATAATATATGTATGTGTGGTATATCAGCTAGTTCTAGGAAAGTAAATTAATTTGACATTCTATAGTTTACCCAAAATAAAATGGATCACTCTTGGCCTTTTCACTAGACATTCTGGTACTTTTTATACACTTAAGCTTTACTTTGGTTTTTATGTGTACGCTTTATACAGTGTGCATGAATTTAGATTGTACGTAATTTTTTGGCTTGGCCCATTGTTTATACTACATCATTTTTAGATAGTAGTGAATATAATCTAGCTATCATTTCTATTAAATTTAGGTTTGAAATAATGTCAGAATTACACAGAATGTCACATTATGTCATTAATATCACAAACTATCTTAATTTCTTAATTTCTTAATTTGGAGTGAGTAAGGACCCTTACCAGTGCTTAAATTTGCGTACATTATGCACTAATACATTTCCAAGGGATCTAGTAAGTTGGTTAACACACACTCTAAGGTCTTCAGCATCACTAGAAACTCTTAGACAGGAGTGTGGAAGTAGGTTATAGCTAAATCTTGCGGATTACACTGACACTCCAGGAGCAAAATTGGACACCCCTTTAAATAATCAAGATTTCCTCATGTTTGCTTCTAGGACTTGAACAAAGCATTGTTTATATGAGCTGCCATTGCATTGTATGCTGATCTGTTTTTCTTATAGCATTAAAAACAGAACCTTAAAACAGGTTTGTTGTACAGTAATTATAATAGGAATCCTATGGAATTAAGTTAGCTCCTACTTCAGCATAGGGCCTAAAAAAATACCGGGAACTATCGGTAAAAATGCCCTAACCCGCCAAGATTTAAAAAGCTCTGTAAACATATACTGCGTAGACATTGTATCAACTTATTTCTTTTACAAAAGGCATTCACATCAATACTGACTATGGTATTCATCTTTGTTTTCCCTTGTTAAACTCCACTTCAAAATGATATGGCTGTCGACTGGTCTTCTGTACGTCACTTCTTAGTACCCACTGTCGGTGCGAATGCAACTCTTCAAATGGTACTGGGAAATAATTAGTGCAAAATAGTCCCAAGAAGTTTAGTACTGTACTTTTAGTTTTAGAACACTGCAGTGCAAAAGGACCTATTAACTCAGAATTGCGAGATATTAAGTCGTCATTGCGAGAAAGACAGTCAAAATTATTTTATTTAATGGATTCTATAGAATGCTGTGTAGAATGGAATCACATACATTACTGATAACATTGAATTAATGGCAGTTCGTGGATGTTTGGTAACAGCCTAGACATTTGAAATGCACCCTTAAAGCAGAACTACATCAAGACAGGGCTGTGTGAGTGTGTGTAAAGTGTGTTATTCCAAACTGTTTAGATAATTAAAGCATTTACACAGTGTGGGCGCGAAAGGAGCCATCTGGTTTGATTTACGCCAATATTGCTTTAATTAGTGAGTAAGTGTGAATGCGTGTGTATTTCTGTATGTGTGTTTTAGCAGACGAGAATGCAGCTGCTGTGGTGTGTGTGTGTGTGAGGGGACAAATAGCACAAATACTTGTTGTATTGTTGGGCTTGTCAGGTTTGTTTGGACTTGATACGGTGGATTTAGTTTGATGATGGTTTGGATTTGGTTTGTTGATGGCGCCCGCAGTTCTCTGAGCTCATGTTTTTTTCATGTTTTAACTCAGTAGAATTATTTTTTTTGCAATAAATGAGAACAGAAAGGTATCCTGCTAGTATTTGAAAAGCTCTTTGGACTTTGTTTTTTTTAACTTCCTGAAACAAGAACAATGGATTTTTCTATTCGCTGTCAGGCAGTGTTTTTATGCATCTATGTTTCTTCTGCCTTGCTGTGTTCTGCACATGCTATATGTCTTGCTAATTGAAAGCAGCTTTTAGCATGTGAGTGCTGATAGATGTGTATGTGTGTGTGTAGACGGTGCACAGACAGTGTAGACATGGCTAATTTTCCTCCATCCGCATGAGGCTGCTCACTGCTGGATCTAATTGACCCACTGCTCCTCATCAGCCATTTCTCTGTCCTTTAGTTCCTCCTCTTCATTCCTACATTCTCTTATTCTCTCCCTCCTCTTTTCATCCTCTTGTAGCTGTTTTGTAGAGCTTATGCTATATAAAGTTTTGTGTATCATTTTTATGCTTGCAGAAGCAGAATTATTAGTATTTAACTAAAACAAAAAAATGTGTATATATACACAAATACTGAACATTTCTAAAGTAACACTGGGGCATAGCTAATTAATATTTGTGTACATTTAATTAGAAATTAATAAGGAATTTTACTAAGCCTGTAGCAGCATGGAAAATCAGTGAAATGACTTACAATACAGTATATTACATACAGTATGTATACTCATATATCTCTCTCCCCCCCTCTCACTCAGAGCTCTAGTTTAGCTTTTCCAGTGTCTTATGGGACTTCAAACGCTGTGGGCACTGTTAGGAAGGAGAATTTATTTTCCGTAAGCCTCTGATTTATTAGATTGAAAAATGAAACCACAAATCAAACATATATTATTCCTTCCAGCTTTAGCAGGAACAACTCAAATTACTAACAGGTCTAGATGTGTAGGTCTTTGAGGGCGAACGTCTCTATTGTAAAACATCATAAGGAAGAATTTTAAAGCATCGTGGGAGCTCCCAACAAAAGATATCTTTATTTTGGCCAAACTCAAGACATTTATTCTTGACATTTTAAAGGTACTGTAGCAAAATAGGTTGTTTACTTCTAAGGAACAGAGAATCAAAACACTCATAAACTAAATTACATTTTTGATGGGAAAAAACCTTGACTAATGTTATACATGGACCTCAGCAGAAGAAATCCAATTATAACAGTGTAACCTATAATGACCCTTTTAAAGGAACAGAATATGCTGAAAGAAAATTCAACTGCAGAGAACGGGAGATAGAAGAAGAGTGTGTGTGGATAAAGAGGGGATTGGGGACTATGGGGGAAGACAGGAGGAGAGGAGAGAGTGAATTCACTCAGTAGATAAATTAAACAAAGGAAGCAGCATGTGATGGGTCTCACAGGGACCGTTTGTCTGTATGTGTGTGTCTGTGATAGTGAGAATGTCCTTCTGGAGGGTTTTTCCCCACTGTGTGCATGTGTGGGTCTTCTTTAAGTAACTATTTTAGACTTAAGTTTTCGTTTTCTGAAGTCAGAGGTTCTCAACTAGTGTATAATAAGTTTGGTCTGTGAATAAAAATATGTCTACCTCAAATACACAGGGTATACATAATTAGCTTAAGAGTAGTCAAAAGAAAATTGCCAGCATGATAGAAACAAACCAGATTAAATTACTGAGATATGGAGTATATCCAAAAGTCACAATGACATAGTGTTTGGGAAAAATATGATTACATTAAATACACAGGGTATACATAATTAGCTTAATACAAAAGTAATCAAAGACTATTTTCCAGTTTGACATAAACAAATAAGAATAAATGACTAAGATATGGAGAATATCCAAAAGTCACAATGACATGACGTGTTTGCAATACATGAAACATCTTTATCTTTAGTGTTTTGAGCTTATTGGCCATGTTTGTGTGTGCGTTTGTGCACATTCTATTCTGTAAGGCCAATTTACGAGGTTTCTGAGATTTTCCCACGGTTCATGAAGATGCACACATACACACACTTAACACTCCTGCATCCAGTTAACTGATGATCAGTGTAAGCAATTTTCTCATGTTCAAATTACCATTACGATCAACTAGTAAATCATATATATGTGTCTTTTTGAGTTGGCATTGTGTTTTGTTTTAGGATCGAAGAAACTAAAAAAGAAAAGGTACTGGTCATTTTTCTGCCAGAACATGATAAGTTTTTCAATATATTTTTTTTCTTACAGTATGTACAGTATGGTACAAAGTAACTTACAGATATAGATAAACACAAATTTAGTTGGCTGGAGTTTTCCACCTACACTTAGCTCACTCTGGGAAATAATTTATCCAAGTGAAGCTGTCCAGACTATCTCTCTCTCACTCCTGCCATCTTTCTCTTTCCAGCCAAAAGGGATGAATTAAGGATGACAGAGGAAGAGAAGGGAACAAGGGAATGGAAAACAGGAGGCGGGTTAAAAAAGTGATTAACATGTAATTATTGTGCTAGTTTGATTTAGTGTGGTGTTTTTTCCAGAAGATCTTGGGAGTACCACACATGCACAGACAGCTCTCGTCCTGATTTAATGTCTGCAAATATACACGCGCAGTCAGCTGCTATATTTTTCTGTCTGTGCTGAAATGGTCTCATTACTGATTCTGGTGGTCAATCAGTGTATGTGCGTATGCGTGAAACCATTCTTTTTGTTTTAGATTTTAGCTTAATGCGATCATGTCTCATGACCATTCTACATTCTGTGTGACCAATAATACACATGGAATACTGCAACATATTGGGAAAAAATGACTTCATCTATATTTTGAAAAACAGCAGTTTCGCTGCACAGTTTCGGATTAATAAAGCATAGTTTTAGTTCAATTATTTGAAGAAAATCATGTTATAAATGCAAAACAATATTAATATGCTGGGAAAACTGATGCTTTTGAATGTTAGCATTACACATATCCAGCTTCATATCTATGAGTTTTTATTTGTTACCTCACAAAGTACGAAGATGTACTTGAGAGGTGAGAACCTTATATAACTATGGTTTGATAAAACAGTTTAAATCGGTGTAAAAAGATGAAAGCATGACAGAGAATTAGCTTTAAGAACAATATATGGATATTTTAATTCGGAACCGCGGCAATACATACCTATACTGTAAGGTACGAAAAAAACTAAAAAGACCAGGTTCTGTATTTTCACATTATTCCTTTTAAGGTGTTATGACCTTAAAACACTTTTACCATAGAGCAAGTAAAGTATTTCATTGTTATATTTGTATTACATAACCAGCTTCATATTCTCTCATGTTGCAAACTTGCTCGGTAGCTCACCTGGTAAAGCATTGTTCTTGTGATGCAAAGTGCTTGGTTTGAGTACTGTAAAATACAAATCATATACTCAATAAAGGAACTCAAAGGCATGTTGTTGCTGGCTAAAATGGCATGGTTGCTTTAGAAAATGTGACCCTGGACCACAAAACCAGTCATAAAAGCTGAATAAATAAGCTTTTTGTTGATCAATTGGTTTATTAGGATAGGACAATATTTAGCCGAGATACGATTAATGCTGGTAAAATGAAGCAATGCATATTACTGATCAAATATTAAGTTTTAATATATTTATGGTAGAAAATTAACAAAATATCTACATGGAACATAATTTTTACTTAATATACTAATGATTTTTGTGCCTGTGGCACGTTCTGATCTTGCTAAGTAAAATCAGGTTATCTGTGTCTGTGCAAAATTTTGGCCAACATTTAATCTCCTATCATCACCACGTAAAGCCAATAAATTACAAACATAACCAGAAATTTGTCCACCTGGAAAATTAAACCCATTTAAAAATAAGGGCTAGATAATAAAGTGCTTATACTTAAAACAAACATCACATTTCTAACGCCTGCGCTTATCCTAGAGTGGTTTTATTCACTTGAACAAGAGAAGTGTTCGTTTATGGTAGTTTAACTGTACAGTAGCTTATGTTTCACAGTCTTAGATATTCATTCTCTTACTCTAGACATCACACAACATGGTGAAAACTCTAAATAGAGTGTGTTCATTATGTTGTCAGAGCTTGTGTGTGTGAGAGTGAGAGAACTCAGAGCAGAGGTTTCGTGAGGATGAGTAGATAAATTATCTGCTTTTGTGTTACACATCTAATGGTGAGAGGTCAGCAGTGTGTGTGTGCATTGTGAAAGGTTTTTTGTCTAAACCTTTGTGAGGCTTGACTGAATATGTGCTTATGCTGCAACTCTCGCACGTCGCGCTGCACTAATGTAACTCCTAAAACTCTAAAACATCATCACAGTGTTGCATTGAGAGAGACACAATAGTCACACCCAGAGGAATGTACATTGAAAGGGTGTGTGTGTGTGTGCGTGTGTGTTCGTTAAGGGGGCCTGCCCTTCTGTGCTAGTTTTCTAGTTCTAGTTTTCAATTCTGCAGTCTGGATTCAAATATGATTAAATATGTTAGAAAGCTAAAAGCACTACTGATTATGTAAGGGGAAATGTTGGGCATTAATGCTGTGTAACTGGTGACTGTATATTATCCTGCTTAGTGCATGATCATGCACTAAATACTGTAAATAAATTTTACATTAAAGATTGATTAGAATTAAAGTGAAAAGAAAGAGAGCATTTGTGGATTGTGCAATTCAAGACATGTGAAACTAGCTCACTGTATTATAAATCATCAGGACAACAAACAGTTATATTTTTGAGTTAAACGTATGACAAGGAAGTGCAAAGTGATTCAAGATGCATGCAACTAGAAAAAGTTATCTTAAATCATTGAGACAACAAGTAATTGTATTTTAACGTTTTTATGTTTTTGCAAAAATATAATTTACTCCAGTTTCCAGCTGAATAAACACTTGTGGCAGTAAAACACAAAATATTGTTGGAAAGATTAGCTAACAATAAAGACCTATTTTTGCAGAGTTCCTTATTCCATAATACATGCATTGTAAACAAATACATTTGAACATTTACATAATATAACCTCATGTACTTTGTTCTGGAAATAGTAAACTTGCTTTATAGCTCACCTGTATGTGATGCATTAAAACACTTCAAACTGCTGCTATATTTACAGCAACCAGCGTAATGAAACGTTGCACTTTTATCTGTTTCGGAGAAAGACGAACAAACTTAAAGTAGAACTTACTGAACAATTTTACTTGTTGTTGCAAAATGTGTAGTAAGCAATGTAATATGATTTTGCAGTAATCACACCACGGGCACGTTTTCCCAGTGAGCATGTTTTGCATAAAAATCTATCTTCGGTTTAAAGACTCAGGTGGTAATGTATCCTAATTGTTAAGAAAGTTTTTTTTGTTAATTTAGCTAACAACTACTACAAATGCAAACATGATGCTAATTTAAGACAATTTTGGTAACACTTTACATTCATTAGTTAACATGAACTATATATATATCACTTATCCCATTTTTTATTTGTGTTTATTTTTGTTTATTTTCATTTTTTGTGCATCTGTATTTATTCAAAAGTAACATTTTTCAAGTATCCTTCCCCCACACAATAACCTGGTTTCACTGACACGTCCTTCCCTCTTCAATTTAAATATGCTCACTCTCTCGTCTTTATCTGTGTCTCTCATTCTTTCTGTTCTATCAGTGGCTGTGATCGGCTGGGGTTCACTCTGTGTGTGATGGGTTTATTTGCTCTAATGATCAGCTTCACCGTCAGTGGGATGAGCTAATGAATACTAGAGTGTGTTTGGAGTGGCTCAAATCTGCTGATATAGCGGCCTGTGTCCTCTCAGCTCTTATCAAAGACATTTAAATGCTAATCAAGGGCTGTGGTGACCCCCAACATGATGCCCGATGGGCTTCAGGGGGGCCGTTATCTCAAGTGTCCTGCAGTTAAGTGCACGTCATGCATGCGAGTCATGTAAAATTAGTCTACTAAATTAATTTACTAGACACTAAAACAGAAGAAGACATGGTAAGTCTATACCCAGTACTTCGACGGACTTCGATCCAGGATGAGTTCGCTCTGCAGCTAGAAGACACACAATTTCACTATCTAACCCAAACACACACACTCCTCCTCCTTTTCTTTCTTCTTTTTGATATGCTGATCTTCCTCTTTTCTCTTTAATGAAGAGGTTTGGAAGTTGTCCATTTCATTACCCCCAACCCGTCCCCCACAAACACCCCCCGGGCTCGGGGGTATTTGTCATGGGGCAGTGATGGGTCTTTGTTTGCAGGATTTCTGATGTGCTATTAGCATCTGAACTGATTCTGACAAGACAGGCTCATTTCTACATCTCACGCTTATCCAGATCACACACACACACACACACACACACAAGATGAAGACATCAGTGCTACTGTGAATATCAGCTTAATGTCATATGCATTTAAGTGTTTGGTCACTGCTAAATGTGCAGGTCATTTTCATTTTAATGTTAGTGGCATGTCATTTGCACTTGCAGTTTCTAGTTAAATTTTAATACCGTTTTCTTGTAGTTTTCAAAATAGGGGAAAAGTCTTGTGATGAAATTAAAATGGAGGTGCTTTTAGTTCATGACTTCTAGAATTAAGGCTAATATCTATATACTGGTGTACTTCTAAAAGTTGAGTTATCTTGTAGTGGATAAACATTTTGATGTGGTACTTTTCATTACCATTTAGAGAGAATGGTCATTAATTGTAATAATAATTAACATACCAATGCCTATATACTGCTGAACAATGTTTGTTTACACAATAACAATTACACAATAATTTAAAATTAAATCAAATGTCAGTTGACTGAGTGTAAAATGTGAAATAATAGTTACAAGATCTTAAACACAGGTTTATTGACAAAATGTAAAAGAAATTCTAGAACATTTTCATGAGTTTTATGTTTTGTAATATATTTGATACATTATGTCCCATTTATATGTTAAAGAGACAACAGAGCTCTCGCGTGGCAATTCAAGAAAAAAGTAAAAATAGATAAATAAATAAATTCAGATTCCCAAACTTACGAACATAAAAAGATGATTTTTTTAGCAGTTGTTATCATTTATAACAAAATAGCAGGCTACGTAACATTAAATGCATATAAATATGAGTTGTAACACTACATCTCTCGTTATTATTTCAAAAAGAGTATTTTTAAATAAACAATGCAAATTGAAAGATTTACAAATACACATTCCCTAAAAGCCTGATGTGTAATAATTAATATTTCAATTTTAACATAATTTTTTTTAAAATAATAATAAATAAATAAATAAATAATGTTGCTTAGGTTCCGTAAATGTTTCTTATGAAATATGAATAACAATAAAAATTCAGCTTTATAAAAACATTATAAACAAACAGAGCATTTTTAGAATTATACTACAAGGTCTTTGAAAAGTCCTACAACCCTGCAAGGATAAGCACCGTGGGAAAAGGATGATGGCAGGTGTAACATACGCTCAGAGTCGTTCGGATCCATTTGCAAAGCTTTATTTAAGAGTGAAAACAGGCGGGAATTGTAATCACTGGCAGACAGATATGTAGTAGGCAGTGCGAGAGAATAATCCGTAAACATGCAGTAGTCACAAAGACAGGCAGCTAGACTCACAGTCGAGATAAACAGTCCAGGGTCATACACGGGCAAACAAACACATGAAAAAATGCTCAGTAATACCTCCATGGGACGATAAGACTTCGCAAAAAGGCTCACAAAGTTCGCGCCTTATAAAGGCGATATTATGAGGAACACCTGGTGCAAATCAGCCGAGGTGCATGGGTCAAATGAGTAACCTTAGTAAGCCGGCAAAGGTTCCGGCTGCTGGACGCCGGAGAGGGCCACAGAGGCACAGTTGGTGACAGAGCCCCTCCCCAGTGAGCGGCTCCCGAAGCGAGATGTTCCTTGGCTCTGAGGCCTCCTCTGAGGACGAGGGGATGGTTTGTCCGGGTTCTCCTGATTGAACACGGCAGTCAAAAGGGGGTCAAGGATGTCATTTGAGTTCACCCAGGATATCTCCTTACAGACCGTACCCCTCCCAGTCGATCAGGAGAGTTCTGCTTCGGGGCCGAGAGTCCTGGTCCCACTCTCCTTCCGGATCAGCAGTGGGCTTTAACAGAGAGATATGAAAGGTGGGTGAGATACGGTAATTTTCCGGCAACTCTAAGCGGAATGACACTGGTGCAATTTGTTTAATGATTTTGAAAGAACCCACGTACCTCAGACTTAACTTCTTGTTTGGGAGGCGGAGACAAAGGTCCCAGGAGGAAAGTCAGACTTCTTCTGAGGTGATTGGCCTGATGAGTGACTCAGCGGATGGCTTGTTGCAGGTGTACATGGGCGGCCTCCTAGGTGGCCTCATTACGTTGGAACCAGTCATCTACGGTGGGTAAGTTGGTGAGCTCCCCGGTCCAGGGGAAGAGTGGTGGTTGGAAGCCCAGTACACATTAAAACGGTGTGAGGTTGGTGGCTGGTTTGCATAAGAAGTTTTGCGCATACTCAGCCCAGAGGAGATACTCACTCCAATCAATTTGATTCTGGTGGCAGTAGGTGTGGAGGAAGTGTGTCAGTTCCTGATTGAATCTCTCTACCTGGCCGTTTGACTGAGGGTGGCATCCTGAGGTTAGGCTAATATTGATGTTAAGCTGGGCGCAGAAGGCCTTCCAGACCTGGGAGATGAACTGAGGCCTGCGGTCTTACACAATGTCCTCGGGCAGGCCGTAGAAGTGGAAGACCTAATTCATAAGGGCTAGTGCTGAGTAGCTTGGGTAAAGGGATGAGATGACAAGACTTGGAAAACGGTCAATAATAGTTAAGATGGTGTGCCCATAGTGTTGTTGTTAGATGGGGAAGCGTTTTAGGTCCTTAACAGTTATTGGTCTGGGCTAGTTCACTACGGCGGTGACCTTGCTGTCGTCCACGGTAACTCCCTCAGAGCTGATTATTTATCCCAGAATTGATATTATGGAGAGGTGGAACTCGTACTTGGGGACCTTAGCATATAGTCTGTGGTGGTTTAGCCGCTGAAGCACCGCTCTCATGTGTTTGATGTGTTCTTGAAGGTCCTCTGAGAAGATTAGGATGTTGTCTATGTACATGCTAAGAAATTGTGTAACATGTCCCGGAAGACATCATTGATCATGGCCTGGAAGACAGAGGGGCTATTGGAAAGTCCGAAGGTCATTACCAGGTATTCATAGTGCCCAGTAGTGGTTGAGAAGGCGGTCTTCCACTCGTCCCCGACCCGGATGCGGATGAGGTTGTAGGCGCTCCTTAAGTTGAACTTGGTGAAGATGCTGCGAAGCTGTTCCAGGGCAGAGGGGACGAGTGGTAGTGGATATCTATATTTGCTGGTTTATTCATTGAGGGCACGATAGTCTATGATTGGATGAAGGGATCAATCCTTTTTCTTTACAAAGAAGAAGCCAGCAAAGACAGGAGAGGTGGATGCCTGGAGATACATTGCCTTATAAAGGCAAAATAATGAGGAACACCTGACACAAATCAGCCGAGGTGTGTGGGTCACTTGAGTCCGGGTAGGAACCTTACTAAGCCGGCAAAGGTTCCTGCTGCTGGCGGCTGGAGAGGGCCACAGAGGCACTGTGGGTGACAGCAGGTCTTTGAAAGATATAAACTAATTAAAATAAATTAGATTGCATGTATTATATTGCGTAGAACAGGTTTTCAAGTTGGTAATTTATATTCATCAGAAAGATATATAAATTAAAAAAATATATTTTATTGTGTTTATTTTAAGTCAATGCATAATGCAATATAAATAAAAACAGCAACTTTACTGATTATAATGGGATCAATCTAGTTTTGCATCAGAGTTGTTCCTGTTTTGAAAACTGTACTTGGTGACAGGTTCCTGGTTCGTGACTAGCAGATTTTAGTAGGTCATTGCGGAGCCTATTTTTCTGACCCAGAACTGCTCTTTCTGCTGTGGCAATTCATGAAAAGGATGCAGATTGGACACCAGCTCCGGTTCCCTGTTGGAAAAGTGGCTTCTGTCACACTTTCTGCTTGTGTGCTGTGTATCAGATGTGTTTCCATGACCCGGGGCGAGTCTCAAGTGCATGTCATGTTGGGGGCGGGGGGTGGGGGGTGTCATAACACAGAGGGCACAAGCACACACAGAAAATCCATTTAAAGCGACCCCTTCCCCCCGTCCAATTCTCACAATGGTCTAATCCTCTCCAGCAGCACTCAAGCCGAGAGTGTTTCTTTTTCACTGCTCTTGACAGTGTGTTGGCTTACCCCAGTTCAGCATCACGAGGATGGGCTTTTACAGCCACTTTGCAATGGATAGATGGATGAATGGACAGAGTGAGCGTGCTAGAGCTTGCGAATCCGCGAATTAACCAGATCAGTGTGAAACAGTGCTGAAGTAAAACCAGAATCTTGCTCTTTTTCTCTCTCTCTCACCGACTATAGCCCTATTTGGACAGAACTGGTTTTCCAAGAGGTCAGGTCAGATTCATGTTTCACAGACGTACTTTGTGATCTTAATCCCGTATGAATTGAACAAGTCTGTGTCTCTCACACAATCTTGGGGAAAAAACAACAACTAGTTTTTAAGCTAAATTGGGCGTCCTCTAAGAAATCTAATCCTGTTCTGGATAGGAATGTCTGTGACTGCAGTACATTTTTCCACATATCCTCATTTATACTAAACCAACTATTGATTTTGTAACTAAAGCAAAAAAAAATTTCTGATGCACCTTCATTGAAGTCTTTAACCTTGCTCTCAGAGACCTACCGTCCTTCAAGTTTATTTATTTAGTCTTCAGCACACCTTTCTGTGATTTATAACCAATCCTGAAGACCTTGATTAGCTGGTTCAGGTGTTAAAATGCATAACTTAAACTTTCAGGAAATCTGCCTTGTACAAGTAGTGTGTGTTTACATTTACGTTTACGTTTATGCATAGCATTCATAATCATGTCTCTCATGAGGGTTTGGTCTCTATGGGGAAAACAACTTATATTAATAGATACAAAATTATATTTTTATTTATTTATTTATTCATTCAAGACAGCAAAAAGTTTTGTGTGAGGATTATGGTAGGAGGAAAAAGGTTTGTACAATATGAAAACCATTACGCTACAATGTCCTTATAAAACAAGGAAAACCAACAAAGTGTGTGTGTGTGGAGAAAAAAAGCAATTTTGAATGACAATGGGGGTGAGTAAATAATAGACTTTTCATTTTTAGATGTGACTATCCCTTTAATACCAAGTGTAAACGTGGCCTATGTTTGTGACAAATGCTTTTTCAAGAAAGTCTGTTTGGCTAAAGGTGTATATTGGTCATTACAGCCTGTAATGGCTGCCGTACATCAGCCGTTTGCCATAAAGACCTCTTGCCAGAGCTGCAGCGTGTGCCATAAATGCCTGAGTGGGCTCTATAGGGCACATTAAAGGGGCCAATGCTCTCTGTGTTTGAGGAATGATGGGTCAAAGAGAATAAAAGTACAATGTGAGGCCATGTGGAGTTCTGTTGTTTGTGTAAATTTATGAAACACCCCACCCTGTTAAACTGCCTATTAAAGCTTTGATGCACTTAGTGATGTTCTGATGATCCGTTCCAATACTACTAATGTTTTAGTAGTTTCCGTGTAAGAGCGAGGTGTTTGTTTGTGACAATTTTCACTTTTTAACCTAACCCTTGCCAGGGGATATTATTATAGTTAACTCGCTAACAAAATAAACCCACATTTTTGTTATTTGACATAAAATAAATATTAAAAGAAACATATTTTACATCACTTATCCTACTCAATTGCTGATCTTAACAATTTGCTTACTAACTTTTAGTTAGGAATTTATTGGGGCAAACATAATAGTTTATGGTGAGAATTAGACCTGAAAACGAAGTGTGACCGAAAAAATTATAATAATAATTAAAATGAAATTAGTAAAAACAGAATTAGTTAAATTTTAAACAAAGTAAATAAAAAATTATATATATATATATATATATATATATATATTTTTTTTCCCCCAATATTTATATATATATATTTTAATGTTTATTTTAGTATAACTCATTTTAATTGGTGTGTATGTTAGCTTAGCTTACTTACTTGTTAATAAATCAACAACCTTCAAATATTAGTATTTATTAGTAACAATAACAGTTATCTCACTTTCTTCTCACAGTTCTTCATGTGTTAAAATGGGTTCCCACATCACCAATCCCAGATTCCTGATGTCATCCTGCCTAGTTAAACCACGTCTTAAAAACTAATGCACAAGCTCAGTGATCCAAGAGCAGACTAGCTCAGAGCTTGTCCCTGCGGACATAGTTCACAGCTAGAGTTTCCTCACTCTTTCCTCCTTTTGGCATTGCACTAAAAGATGAAAAGCTGTGTTTGGTTTGAGGAGGGATTTATTGGTATTAGAACAACACAAACTGTGTGGCGCTTAGAAGCATGGGCGTTGGAGGAAATCAGACCCAAATGATGTCGCAATACTCCAATTTGTCTTTCAAACAGTACAAAATGCCTCAGAAATTGTTCTTGTTACTGCTTTAAACAAAAATTCTTAATTTTGCTGAGGAAACATTTATAATGCAGTTAAATTATCATAAAGCCATTAAATATTAAAGTTTACTTGTTCAAATTTCATTCACTTTAGAATAGAAAAGGATGATAGCTCTACAGACGTTTTACATAATCTTACAGTATATCATAATTTCAAGATTCTAGATTATACATTCTAGACTGATTTTTAGTTTAAATTTGCTTGAAGATCCCGGACAAGCCCCCAATTCTTGATACTCAAATTAATTTTTTAACAGTTTATGGCTTTTAAGATTTTTCTCTGCATAAATAATAATTTTGTGGTCTGCCAGGAGTCTCAGTTCAACATCAATGCAACCATTTGTTTTTATTTTGATTTTTTTAATTAATAGAATTAATATGGGTAGCGACAGCAACCTTGAAAAGACCAACCTAATGCATTTGAAAAAGCTGCATGTGGCTGGCGACAACTTATGTGTCCTGTTAAAGGCCAAACACTATTGTCCTGTTTTAGGGCACCTTTCTTAACTTTCAGGAAATAATATATTTTAGTGTGGGTTATAAAAATAGTTTAACACCCTCAAAAGGTAGTATCCACAATTACTGCCATTAGTTTGGCTCATAAACCCACCTTTACCCCCTTATTCCCCCTTTATCACCACACTCAAACTCTGGCTGGCCTGGCATGGGGGTGGGGTGGCTTTGTGCATGTCTCTTATGTAATCTGCAATGTGTAAATGAGGCTTAAATGGATAAATAGTTTTAGGATAAATTCATGTTTCTCAAGATTTCGATATTTTTCACAACACAATCCATTTTTTGCACAGTCGCAAAAATCTAATTTCCTCTTTCTGAAGTTCATCCTGAAAGAAACTCATAAAAACACTTACTTCACATACTGTAAGAGCCACTGGGTGGGTTGCAACATTAAGCAGTAATTGATCAAATCAAAGCTTATGTAATACTTCGTCAACTTTCCAAACCAGACTGTATTTAGGAACTTGTTAAGGTTTAATGATTGGAAATCCATAAGGACAAACAACTGAAACCAGATGGATTTGCAAATAAAGCAAGGAATAAATGAAATGCATGCTTACAGCTATTCAACTGCTGGGATTGTAGAGTGATCCAGGTCTCAGTATATCGAAAGTCTGGAGCAGGGAAAGTGCTGTAGAGGAATGCTGAGTTTGCTATCTTATCAGCAGGTACTACATTAAAACAGTTTTATATTCACTCTCTGCTTGAAATCACTGTGACATTTGACTCAGGAGAATGCAACACTTGTTACTTATTGACCCAAAATCGCTTAATGTTTTATTTTACGCTTTATTTTATGTTTCATATTTATTTTATGTTACGTGGATACATGTCAAAGCTGGTGACATCTACGAACTTGATGCTAGAGCTTTCCTCAGAACAATGCTTGTTTTTGCAGTGACTTTTAATCAATCAGTGTTGCACTTTCGATTTTTAGCAGATATATGAAATCAGTTTTCTTCAAGTTCATGGTGTTTTTGCAGCGTATATACATCATCGCATTAACCATGAAGTGCATAAGGAATAATCTGTGACATTACGATGATAGAGCATCGAATGAGCTTGTCGTTAGTTTGGCCAATGTCGTTATAGGTTTTGGTTATTTTCCTGTTGTGAGATCTTTGAAATAATTGAAACCATTTGGTAAAGTGATATGGAACAGTAATGCGGTCAAAGAGCTGTCTGGAACTACATCCGCTGTGTGGTTCCTTGAAATTAATTGCATTCCTAAGACAGTCCGTCAGCCAATCAGATTCAAGCATTCAGCTGCCTCGTAGTAAAAGTTCAGGGCTGTTCCTGAAGAGCCACTGTTCTGCAGGATTTAACACCATTATCAGTTAAACAAAAATAAACCAGCTTATCAAGATGTTCAGATCCATTAGAAACTTGTGAAAACTGTGTTGGGAATAGCTGAAGTTGCAGGACGATGGCCCTCCAAAAGCAGAAATGGACGGCTCTGGAATAACTAGAAAGTAGCACAATCTTGCCTTGACTTCTTATATCAATTGGTTTATCATCTCAGGCTTAAAAGCTTTCCTGTGAAACATTTTTACCTGAAAACTTTATTTAAAATGAATGTTATGTATTTGCAACACTTTTAGGGGACTCTTGAATCAGCTTTTAAAATGAAACTGGATATTCAGAGGAAAAAGCAATATATTCACTTTGAAAAGTTTACTAAGCCACTTCCAAGATGCTGCTGTTGTTTTGTGACTTATTTGAGGCTGTTTCTCTGGAAACTTTCAGTTTATCATTTAAAGGAAAGCGCTCTTCTTGCTGAGTGTGGTTATGCAAAGGCCGATGAACAAGGTGGAACGCCTTTGTGTGATGTCAGATGAGAAAGGCATGGAAGCGAATCGGTGTCATGGAGTGGGTCATTGAGAGGTGAGGCTGACTGCTTCCACGGGTTCAGGAAAAGTTCAGCCGCATAACATTAGGCAAATTAGTAAGACGGCAGTGGAGAGAGAGACAAATGAAGCCATGGGAGAACTAGAGCAGGGCCAAACTAGTTGAGAAGAATGAACTCTGAAGTTGGTTTAAGCAACCAAAACCTTGTATGTGCATTATGTAATTCGAAAAATGTGAAATTTTGACAATGTGTTTTGGAGATTATTTTTTATTCCTTCATCTAGAACTTCTTGTTTTTGCACTGAAATGTAAATTTGAACTAGGCTATTGGTTTAAGCAGTTTTGCTTTTTAATAAAGTAAAAAATGTGTTTTAATGATAATGATCTGTTGCCTAACATCCTTTCTATTTGGGTTCTCAGAGCCCTGCTGCATAAATATAGTCATTTTTTGACATTAAACTTGACTTAGTCAAATGTCAAATACTATACAAACACATAAATGCCCTTTTTAAATAAATTAGTTTTTATTTATTTGGTCAATTTACCTGCATCTATGAAACAAATTGACATTTAAATATATGACACACTGAATACAAAAATAAATAAAAACAAATAAATAAAAATGTAATTTTAAACTGTCCTGGAATAAAGAGATAATGGACTTAAATTTAACAAATGTGTTTTGTTATATGTTTGTTAGATTCTTTTCTTTCTTTCTGTGCTTTATTTATTTTTGTTAAAAAAAATTTTGTTAGGATTTTTAAAATTAAATTAAAACTTGTTTTTGAATCTAAATCTTGCACATACTGACCATTAAATGGTTTGGTAAGACCAACTAATAAGCTCATAGCACTTAAGGGTAAAGAATGATTAAGTGAATAGCTGGGGAATTAAACGTCCAAAGTACTGAAATAACAGACACTTAAAACTTATTATTATTATTATTATTATTATTAATTGTTTGTTTTGAGAGTTTTGGTTTGTCACAGACATATGATTGTTCAGTGATATCTGCCAGATTATGTCTTTTTTTAAATTATTATTTTAGGAACTAGCTCTAATTCATGCTAGCTAAAGAACTCATCATCTTATCTTAGTTATTAGTTTGACTCACAAAAAGTGATAGAGACGCATTGTGGGCGGAGCTTTGGAGAGAAGTTAAAGCGGGCGGAGATTAAAGGGCAGCTATTCAGATGTGGGCGTAACCAGATAGCAGTCACTCGTCTCGTCATTATTAATGGGCGGGACCTAGAGACAGCTGCTCGCTCTCGTCAAGATCTTCTCACACTCTGAGCAGCTCCGAGCGCGTGAACACACGGTAACCGCGCGGATTAATAACGCGCACACAAGCCCATTAAACGCGCGTTTGTGTGCTGTTTTAATCGGGAGGACACTAAACATTCAAAAAGGATCCTGCTTAATATCGCTGCACGAGTTTTATGGTATCACGGAGACACAAACGAGACAAAATAATCACATCACTAAATCGGAGCTTCGCCAATAATTTTGGACCAAACTCACCGCTCAACCCTGGACATTTGATGGATTTACCGATGCTTCGTTCGTTCTGTATTTTATTATTGCTTTAACCGATCAAGATTTGGAGTAAATATAGTATATGTATTCTAAAATATATACTCTTTAGAAATGTGCACTTTATAGACATTGCTAGTTTTGTATGTGAATATATTTTTGCAAGAAGTGTTTCAGCGGACATTGATTGGACTGATCTCTGACCATGCACGAGCGCTTCAGCTTTAGTTGTACTCGTTTCTGTAGTTCCTGATCTCCTCTGGGAATATCTGAGATGTCTGGGATGGATCCATCTCTGTGTTAAAGCTCTATGTGAAGTGTACAGTCGTGGATCAGCTGTTGCCTTGAGGAATCGAGTCCGACCTGATCATGTATGAGAGTGTGGATGTGAACCCTTTCCTAATGATGGATTACTATAATCAGAGCAGAGGATGTCTGATCCCGGACAAGATGCCCCATCCCTTCAGCTCATCCATCAGACATCAGCACTGGAGCGGATCCAACCACTGTACGTGCGTTTTCATTCAGCAAAACACTTTACGTTTGTAGAGTCTCCTGAAGTAAAGCGCATTCTAATTTGTGTTATTAGATTCCGTTTGTTTCAGTCATTCTTACACTGATATTTAAATCCAGCTGGTTGACCCACTTACGCACACACACACACACACACACACGTACATACAGAGAGAGATGCTCGTCTGCGTATTAGCAGCATGCAGATCTTCCCTTAGGATTCATCAAGCTTGTTTATTTCTTTCAGTCATCAATCAGTCATATTTTAGCAATCAGTTTGTAAAGATAGCATTATCTAGTAAGTCATATAAAGCACGTGGCTCTGAAAACATTTAATCATGCAGATCTTGGCTCTTGAGAGCTGTGCTTTTATGACAGCTCGTTACCATGCTGAGCATTAATGGAACAGAGACTATGAATGAAATTCAAAACGAGGTTAGTGGGAAACTTGTGGATGTGAAATTGTGCCTCTTAATGATGAAACAGTGTTTTATGGGTCATATGTGTGAGATAAATGTGATGAAGAGAGAAAGTAATTGCAGGATTTTTGCTTTAACCAATTTTAAAAGAGTGGATCTGCTGTAGCTCTCTGAGCCGTTGTGGATGGTGACCTGGGGCGCACAGGGTCACGCAATCCGTGACCTTTGGCATAGATACAGCGGCGTAAACATTGAAATCTTACAAAAAGAGTTTCAGAAACAGCAGTCTTGTAAATATTTAGTATGTTCATTAGACTCAGGGACTCGGCTCAGGAATCTTATATACAAAAATGCTAAATTCTGTAATCACATTAACATACATTACTACATTATGCATAGTTGTGTTGACCTAGTTTCTCAGTTAACAACTTTTACATGCTTTGCCTCGTCCTAGATTCTTTCAACCATTGTTTTGTCCAACAAAGAGATTTGCATTTGTTTACAGATGCTTTTACACACATCTACTGAATCTATGACCAGCTTTAGAAATACATTTTGTGAAATATAAATAATTTTGAGTGTTGTTTTTTTTTTTATATACATAGACAAATATAAATATTTTGTGTAATTTTTAAGGGATCGCAGCAGTCTGTGCACCCTCAGTTGTTTACATAGTCATACATTGCTGGTCAACAATTCTATAGCATCGCTTTGGGAGAGATATCATGCACCAGATATGCAAGTTTTGTCAGAGGAGTATGGATAAGATATGCAAGGGAACTTTGAGCCGTCATGAGACCCTCACTCCTGACTAAAGTACACTAGGCTATACTTTTCAGCAAGCACTACTGTAAATTACATATGAAATAGCTGTTGTGCCAAAGCAAGTGGGCATTTTCGAATTTACCTTGTAGTGTTTGAGTTTTAATATATATATATATATTAGGGCTGTCAAAAGATTAAAATTTTTAATCAAATTAATCAGGATTTTCAGTGGATTAATCATGATTAATCACTATTTGCAACGACACCTG
>JAUCNO010000082.1:8796992-8809904 GCA_032353835.1 Enteromius viviparus | reverse complement strand
TCCGAGGTAATTGTTGTCCCACTTTCCGGACAAATAATTCGTCACACCGCGCATGCGTTAAATGCGTTAAAAAAATTTACGTAATTAACGACAAAAATTAATTACCGCCGTTAACGCGTTATTTTTGACAGCCCTAATATATATATATATGTATATTAGCATTTCTGTTTCATAAAAAACTGGGTACAGATCTGGATAAATTTTTTAGATGTTAAAATATTTGTTTCCTATTTCCTTTGTGGTGGTTGGCATATTTTGTAAAGCACAGCACTGATCGCCCACTGCCATAGGCATTAAAAATACATCACATAGACTATTTGATTCAAATCAAAATGCTATGTGTGTAAGTAGTCACAGTATAGGGAGGAGATATTGTCTATCTTGGAGGGTGTAGCCTATATTGAATCCCTAAAGATGTGTCTTGAGCCCTACTGTCAGAGCAGCGCTTCCTGTGTAAGCCCATCAAATATGTAAATAAATTCTACTTTCATGTAAAAGATTTGTAGAAAGTTAGCATTGAATCACCTGCTCACCAAAGGATCCTCTGCAGTGAATGGGTGCCGTCATAATAAGACTTAAAATAGCTGATTAAATAATCCAGAAATAATCCAAGTTATTCCAGTCTATCAATTAACATGTTGTTAAAGTAAAGATCCATCAAGATGTTATAACTTTACTGCTTTTGTCTAAATATGAGTCTTTTAGTGGAGAAAGTCGTCTGGTGTTAATCAGGAGAGAAATATGCACCGATCAAGCATCATTTAAACAGTTGTAAATACATAATGGTGGATTTTGAAGGGAAAGCACAACATCGGATGGATTGTTTCCTTGTATTTTTGTCCTCACATGCAGATTTCACTTTGCAAGATGTTAAGTGATTGACACTTATTCTGACGGCACCCATTCACTGCAGAGAATCCATTGGTGAGCAAGTGATGTAATGCTACAGTACGTTTCTCCGAACCTATTTTGATGAATAAAGAATCATCTACATCTTGGATGGCTTGAGATTTAATTCTCACTTTTAACTATTTCGTTAACGTTTCCCTTTTTAACGTTATTTTGATGAAATATTCCTAAGTTATAAACTGATTTTGGTTGTTTTTAGAATCTTAATACAAACTGAGCAACAATATATTTGTGTCGTTTTCCTGCACGATAAACCGCTTATAAATGAGAGCGAAAAATGATGTGTCCGTACGGTCTCACTCATCAGACGGACAGCTCAGGGTCTTTACGGGGGTCGATCAGGATCAAACACGCTTGATCTTTGATAGTCGGCTTCTCTCAGCGCTGAGGTGGGGTTTCCAGAGAGATTACACGCCTCAGCGTGAAGGAATGCACTGCCTCTTATTCACATGACAGTCACACACATACACTCACACTCCCCTTCACGCTGCACCCACGGACCTTTGTACGCACTCTTTACACATGCACAATTCTTACTAACATCTATTCTTAAATTCTGTTCGTGTATCGCATGCCTTTGCACGCATTTCACATGTTGTGCCATGTGCTGTGTTTATCTGTCTGGGCTCTCCTTGGAGGGTGTTTGTGAAACTAGCTGTATATAAACAGCATCTCTTTCTGCACTGACACAATGGCCAGCTAGTGCTTTTGGGAAGTTTCTACTTATGAGCTTTGAAGGTGATGAAATACGTATTGATGTGATGTGCATTCTTGTGATTTTAGGTCAGAGAAAAAGGATTGAAATTGAAGTTCATAATTCAGTCTTTTAATAAACTTCCTGATATACACAGGAAGCTTTTAGCACTGTTGCAACAAAATGAATAGCACAGGATGCGCATGGACACTTTATTGCTTTATCCGCAGAGAATGAAGTGGAATGTTTTGTTACACAAGCTTGTAAGTGCAGCTATATATGGAGTGTTTAAAGATGTTCTTCATCAGCGGTACACAACATTTACTGGCTAAATTGGACAGTACTGGTTGAGTGAAATTCAATTAGCAATTTATATTTATACCAGCCACTATCTATAGTTTTTGATATAGTATGGAGCCTGGTACGGTAATGATAGTTCACTCAAAATAATTTCTATATAATACATTTGTTGTCATTTACTCGCTTTTATTTTATTACAAACCTGTCTTTTGTGGAACATAAAAGCACTATTTTTACAGATCTCTCTTTTTCTGTACAATGGTCACTAGTTTGGTTTGTTTCTCAACGTTATTGAGATTCAGAATATCTTCTTTTGTGCTCTGCAAAGTAAGAATACATAAAAGTTTGGACAACAAACCTTTTTGTTGGACCTTCATCGGTTGCAATTGCAAAAAATAATGATATAATGCTCTGCCTTTCGGTTGTGTTAAGTTGGATGGATTTAATCATTCTTCAGATGGAATAAATGCTCGGAAAGCGATCCTAACAATATTGTTCACATTAGTTGTTAACGTTCAACGTCTATCTTCTTTTAGAGTTAGAACGTTATTGTTCTTAATGTGAGCAGGCCTTTATTATTTCTAGTTGACATGCAGGAATTGAATCTGATATTTTGTTCCCTGAATGACTTGTGGTCTGTATGATACTGTATCATTCTCACATTAATACCAGGCTATTCCATAAAACAAGATTACAAAGAGTTCAAGCCAGGCTTATTTTGGTTAGTCAGTAGATTTGTTGCAAAATAAGTCAGACTAATTGAAATAAGCCTGGCTTATTAGGTAAACTTGTTTTATGGAACAGGCCAGGTCAGTGTAAAAGCAGCAGGTTAATTTGATACTGGTCTCGAAAGTTAGGAAGATAACAGCGGGTGCTTTTAAAAATATGCATGTTGCTTTTAAAGAAAAAATGCAATTTAGTTTTGCAAGATTTTGTACTAAAGTTTTGTTTGTGTTTTGGTTTCTAGGGTGTTGTGGGTGTTTTTTCTACTGACCCTGATTTTAGGCTCTATATATGTTTTTATGGTTAATATGGCTAACATCCATCTTTCAAAATACACCTTTAAAGTTATTTTTAATTTGATTTGATTTATTTTAAGCATGCAACCTTATGCAGCCTGACCACATTCTATCAGTCTTAGCAGTAAATACATGTTTTAATAGGTTTACTGCTGATTTTTCAATGGGGCGTTTTTAAAGATTCTCATCTAAGGTCATATCTCAGGTAATGGCGGCTTCAGGCTTCATCTCGCATGAATATTTGATCTAGGCTTGTTCAGCTTCTTTATTTTTACATTGTCTGTTTTTTTGTGTGGTGTTGAACAGTACTGATGCTGACATGCCTATGTAGCTGATCACATTAAGAGTTCATTATGTGTGCGTGTGCGTCCCCTGACTTTCAACAAAACATCCCATAGCAGCTTTTCTCAGTCCAAACAGATGGCTTGCTACATCAATCATTACAATGAAAAGACAGTGTTACAAGATCCTTCAGAAATCATTCTAATATGCTAATCTGGCAAGAACTCTTCATTATTAGTTGGTCGTACTGGTTAATGAAGTGTGAAAACCACAGTACAACGTCTTTTCAAAAGAAAGTTTAAAGAACATTTATTTGACATCTTTTGTATCATTTTCAATGCTTTTACTGTTATTTTTAATGCATCTCATCTCAAAATAGCAGTTTCTTTAAAATTTTGATATGGAATATTAAAAATATAATATTATAATAATATAATATTAAAAATATTCCAAAATATATTGAAAATAAGGCACTTTTACTATAGGGACCAATTCTCACTATTAACTCTAGTTGCTATAATGTCTATTATTAAAATATAGGCTGTTTATTAGTTTTATAGCACATATTCTGCATTACCATATTCTACATCCCTAATCAGATTTAAACAAATGCCTTACTAACTAGAATTGGACCTTAAAATAAAGTGTAACTGAAAATACCATATTTTATACAAAAATGTTCAGAAACTTTTAATGAAATTAAGCTTTTTACTGCAAAAAGTAAGATGTTCTCTGACCTCCAATTTAATTAGTCCATGATTCAATTTTTTTTTAGAACCATCCAATCAAGCCTATTATCTAAATTGAATCAAACTCCACAGTTCTGAATATTTTGTGAGACATAGAATAATATTGTGTGGGCTGTACATGCTTAAATGTGCATTTAAGGCCAAAAAGAAATGCAGCCTGTCCAACTTTGCATACTTTTTCATGGAAGAATGTGCATTAAAATACATGACATTAAAGTAAATCGTCTCTGACTGAACCAGATAAAAGCACTTACACACACACACACACACACACAAGCACTCATATCAGAATTCTATTGTACGGAGGAGAACATAATTATATGAAACTCATTGTGTGAGTGTTTGTGTGCGCGAGCTGATGGAAAGACAACACTTGAATACTTTACGTCTGAACTTGAATGACATCTGGTAACAAACGCTGACATATGATTGGCTGAGAGCAGGAAGTATTTTGGTGCCAAATGAGCCACATGTTTGTAGAGTTACACAAGTGTTCATAGAAACAAGGAGACGGTGTGTATTTACTGTAGGCTGTGCCTACTTTGAAAAGGTCCTTGTGTAAAGTGAAAGAGCTCTCATAAATAGTCCTTGTTTTCATGGATATTTTGCTCCACTGATAAATCTACTGTAAATGGTTTAGAGGATTAGATTAAGTTTGGTTTCTTATTTTTGTGCCTTATGCCTACATAAATCATAAACAGTGTACAGAATAGTATGTGTTGTCTACTATAATATTGTAATTGTTTTTTTTTTACAATGTGGAAGCTGACATTGAAAAAACACACTTTTAGAGTGCACACTTTCACAGCATGATTTAAGCTAGTTCAACAAGCCTGGAATTCAGTATACCTATGAAATAAAGGTATAAAACAACACACAAGCATGTGTAATATAAGCATGATTTGATGTTATACTAATCTTATACAACTGTTGAGTAAGAAATTAATATTTTGCAGAGACAATAATGTCAGCATTGTCTGTTTGTGCTCTGTTTTGCCAAAACAGTTCCAAACAGGGCCTTTGGTGTTTTAAACCAGTGCTGAATAAATCAGGAGTCTCTATCAGTGATTCAATAATTCATTTATAAAGACAGTCACTTGCTTTGTTCAATCATTTTGAACTAATCAAATGAGTGAATGACTCAATGATTCCCTCGTTAAGACAGTGACTTGTTGTTAAGTTTAGGTATTGGGTAGGATCAGGGATGTAGAATAAGGTCAAATAGAATAAGGCATTAATATGTGCGTACTTGGCACTAATAAATGGCCAATACTGTAGTAAGATGTATGCTAATAAGCAACTGTAACTGTAAAATAAAATGTTACCGCCTCTGCTTACTAGTGGTTGTAATTTTATATTTAAAGTTGATTTGGTAACACTTCATTTTAGGGCATTTTAACTCTTTGCTGTCTGATGAAGAGGCTGTGCGCTCGAAACGTCACATACGCTATGCCTATGTGTTGTTTTAACAAATAAACATTTTTTTATATTTTTGGAGCCTAGGTGTTGCCGACTTTATACATTTTTTACTAACTAGTTGCTTATTAGCATGCACATTAGCTATTTATTAGTAGTAGCCTAATTAAGCACTTAATAAGGTCATGTAAAAATTAGGCATTATTCTACATCCCTAGTCCTACCCAAACTAAATACCTACCTTACTAACCATTAATAAGCAGCAAATTAGAAGTTTATTGAGGAAAAAATCAGTAGTTAATAGTAAATAAGTGTTCCTATTCTGTTACTGTATATATTTTTTATTTTTTAATATTTAAAATATGAATATTAGTTATAACGTATTGAATATACTAATATAATACATATAGTGTAAATACATCTGCTGTTACATAATGCTGCTTTAAATGCAAATTCTGTGGCAAAAAAAGTAATGTAAAAAGAATTTTGTTGCTGCAGATTGTTTTATTTATTGCATCCTATGCAGTGTTGTTTTATTTCAATGGAATTTAGCCCTTAATCTTAATAATTCTGTTTAAAAGAGGATGCATACATCTAATAAGGTTGGGAAAAAGTTATGCATGTAGATATGGTCTTGTAATCATTTAAAGCTAATATCACCTCCAAATGCAGAGGTGGGGATCCTGGAGGGCCACTCTCCTGCGGAGTTTAGCTTCAACCCTGAACAAAAATACCTACCTGCATCCTGAAGACCTTGATTAGCTGGTTCAAATGTGTTTGGTTAGACTTGGAGCTAAACTTTACTCCCTACTCCTGTCCTAATGAAAAAAGTTGATTTCAATCATTGCCATGAACTGACCATCATTTCCTAAACCAGCCGAAATACCAATAAATAAACACGCTAAATAAATCATTGCTAAATATCAAACAACATTGCCAAAATATCAAGTTACCACTTTTTTTGTCAGTGTCATGCCTCTGTAACATACGAGTGAACATTCTGTCTGTATGTAAATGACTGTGCAGTATCATGTGCAGCTGTGTCCTGCACAGCTGAGAGGATGCAGGTGAGACATTTATACTTCTAGTGTTGTCATAACCTGTGCAAGAACAGTCCAGTTCACTTATAGTGTTCAGTGACACAAGCTTCCTTTCCAAAGTTAAGCTATCTCTGAGGTGCAACATAACTTGAGACTTAAGGCATGGCTGAAATCTAATTGTCGGAGAAAAACAGTTGTATTGGATGATTATTTGAAATCAAATTATACTGGTTTTTTTTTTTCTGAATACTTATGAAAGCAGGAAGTTGTGAATGTATAAAAGTGAACTTGTGTTTCAGGAATAAGATTGACTGTCACCTTTCATCATTTCAGGAATGTTCCCAATTAGCTTGTGTTTGTTTTTATTTCTGGACTTTAAGGAATGTTACATTCCAGAGATCTGTGTTAATATATGGGCATTGTTGACGTGACATGCTTTCATAGGTTGCGTCTATATTGTTGTTGTGAAATAGAAAGTTATCAAGGCCAAGGTGATCAGAGATTCTGTTGATTTTTATGATAATTTAGGAGGAAAAGTCTTCATAGTTCTGTGGAACTGATATAATGCACAACTACCATTTCATTTTAGCTCCCCAATTGGAATTGACTGTTCAGTTCATCCGACTATAATGCATTTTGATTTCAGCCAAAATAGTTATTTTCATATTTTCCATCTTTTTACCTGATTTCCACACAAATACTGTCAAAGTTTTTTTTTATCACCAAAACAGTTATGATTTATTTGAATGAATATTTCCCAAACTCTGTAAAGCACTGTAAACAGGCTATACCTTCCTGTATCTTTAAGACTTCTGTAAGTGATTTCTGCTATGATTGCCTATACTCTATACCACATACCAACTCATCCTGTTCATCAGAGCAGTTCTGATTTTCTGAATAGTAAGTAAATAGATGTATATACAGTATGTTAATGTGGGAGGTATGTTAATTAGTTTTGATAAGACATATTTCTTATCTGGTGGTCTGAAGTACAAATTCTAAATTAGAACCCATCATCTTGTGACTTAGAACAATACATTGTGAATTTCAGAGGTGTCTCCAACTGACTTTGTTATGAAATGTAATAGAGAAGTTAGGTTGGTTATTGGATCTGTTTAGCTAGTGATGTGGATTGTCAGTACTGTTGCTTTGGTGAGAGGTGTCAGACATCTAGCCATATTTTTATCAGCTGATTTGTCAAATCTATCTCTTCTGATCCAATAAGATAAGCAATAAAATGCCATATTTTTATTATTCTGTGTTTTTAAGCGGAAAACAGGAGTTAAAGATGCATTTGACGCGCTTTAAATGTTAGCAGAATAGACTTGCAGTTGTTTAGTCATTTTTACATTTATAATATAAAACATACATTTATTATATAAAATGTGTGTGTATATACATACACACGTCACGTCTGTGACATGTGCTCAATGAATTTGCCAATCTTGGTGTTCTCTGACAAATGCCAAACGTCCTGCGCAGTGTTGGGCTGTAAGCACAACCCCCTCCTGTGGACGTCGGGCCCTCATACCACCCTCTGTTTCTGACCGTTTGAGCAGACACATGCACATCTCCTACGGCCTCATCCACATCTCCTGATGTACTGGCCTGTCTCCTGGTAGCGCCTCCATGCTCTGGACAGTATGCTGACAGACACAGCAAACCTTTTTGACACAGCTCGCATAGATGTACCAATCTGAATGAGCTGCACTACCACTTGAGTGTGTGTTGAAGACTCTGTCCCTACTATCACTGGAGTGAAAGAATAGCCAGCATTCAAAAGTGACCAAAACATCAGCCAGAAAGCATAGGAACTGAGAAGTGGTCTGTGGTCACCACCTGCACTCCTTTATTGGGGGTGTTTTGCTAATTGCCTATAATTTCCACCTGTTGTCTATTCCATTTGCACAACAGCACGTGAAACTGATTGTCAATCAGTGTTGCTTCCTTTTGATTGACTTGTAGTTGACTTTGTGTTGTTTAAGTGTTCTCTTTATTTGTTTGAGCAGTGTATAATACCCCAGTGATATTAAAGTAACACTGAACACTGAACTCTAAAGTGAAATCATATCATAATGTAATCATGATTACAGAGAGCATTCATGAGTCACATTAGTGTGATGCTGACAAATGTGTAGTTGATTTGTTGCGTAAAATGAAGATTTTTCTATGACCCTTCCATAAATACACATTTTAAAAGTGATCGATTGTTTCATTGGTTTCTTGATTATTGATTGGCATGAGTGGGACTCCATACTAGCCTGTCACAGCAGAAAACATCTGATAATGTTTTTTTGTCGATTGTTGTTGAGAATTCCATATGCAGACTGATATGGTGACCCTCAGCACAGGAAGAGATGATCTCTGTGTTTAAGTGTGTGGGAGTTTTTCAAAGACCTCAGACGTTTACAGGAAATTGATGTCTGAAGAGGGAACGAGATCATCTGATCCTCAGAAATCTCCCTGAGCGCACACACATATTCATGAAAATATTAGCCCGGTGAACTCTGCTGACAAACCCACGACCTCTGAGATAGTTTATTCATTCTACCCCATGGGACAGGTGACTGATGGAAAATAAACTTTAGAACAAAGGAGTCTCATTTTACTTTAATTATTAAGGACAGACAAGAGCAAGTGAGAGACGGGACTGTTTCTATTTTCATTCAACCTTCTTTTTTAACCCATGTCTTCAATGAACCACTGGAACAGACCTCCTAATGAGAATGTGCACAACATTCAAAACATATTTCTAAGATTTAAAGCAATAGTTCGCCCCAAAATTAAAATTTGTTAAACATTTACTCAGCCCCAGGATATCCAAGATGGCAGCAACTTTGGTATTTGGAGATATTTAGCAATACATCACATGCTCTCTATGCTCTGCAGTAAATGGGTGCAGAGTCTCCAAACAGCTGATAAAAACACAATAATCAACACAACTCCTGTTCCTTTCTCAACTGGCTCTACTCCAAAACAAACCAAAAATAATCTTAAAAAAAGTGACCGAATGATATTTTCCCAAGTTTAGTCACTGTAATGCCAAGGTCTTCATTCATTTGAATCCTTGCTTTTTATATAACAGAATAATGTTTCAGCATATGTTCAGACGTCATGTGCAATAGTGGACCTCGTCTTGTATATTGCTTACAAAAAAAACTAGGGTATGTTTAAATTATGATGCTAGCCATTTCTACTGCACTATTTATGTTAAAGCTGCCCGCTCTAGTAATAATTGATGCTCACGGTCCTTACTGTATCCATACACTATACCCTCGACAAAAACACATGCACATAAAACAAATAGACCCGTCTCTGTTCTGGGGAATTCATAGGAAGTAATTGAAGGCAGTAATGGGTTTGAAAGAACTGATTTGAGTGCTTTTTTCTTTGGCAACATAATTGGCCTACTTTCTTTCATAATGACGTCAAAATCAAGAGATGGTAGCAAATCAGGAAACAGGAACAATCTAGTTCTTGTCTGAGTCTCACTGTAATAGATTTGGAGAAATTTAGCCTTACATTACTTGCATACCAGCAAATCGTCTGCAGTGAATGGGTGTCCTAACCTAAATAAAAACAAACTGTATCTGTATATGCAAATAATATTATACATACTCTGTGCAAAAAACTGCAATATTAACTACTTATAAATCAGATTTATGTTTTGTAGGATTGTGTGCTCAGGTACTTGACATTGCCCTGTTATTAATAATTTATATGCAATATTTAATAGGCACTAAATAGATTTCAGTCATTTGAATTTTGACCATTGTATAGAAAAATATGGATATGCAGGCTTCAAAAACACTGAATACAGGTGTGTGTGGGTGTGTGTGTAATATAAACAGGAGGTGTGTGTAGGCAGGGAGTCTCCTAATCTCCTCCACTCAGCATGAACACATGCCCTAACCATACAGAGAGAATAACATTACAACCAAGGTTAGATGATAAACTGAAAAAATCATACCATGATATTTATGTGTTTGTCTGAAATGGTTTAAACATAAATGGAAATATATTAAAAAAGCTTGCACAATGAAATAAAGGCATATATATTACGTGTGTATAAATATACGAACACATATATATATTAAGAAAAATATGTTACATAATACATATGTATTTCTTAATACATAATAAATATACACAGTATGCATGCACGCATGCTTTTTGCAGCCCTTATGATCACTGTAAATATATATTTTGAACTTGGTATACCTCCCAGCCAAAATTATAGTTTATTTTTGTTTAGTATTTCAAATAAAGCGACCCTTGTGTCTTACGCCTTTTCGTAAAATGACTGTCAACCATACATGCCTTTTAAAAGTGCATCTGTGAAATTATAGCGTTTTACCCAGTAACATGATTGCTATTTTTAACATTGTAAATGCACTGAGAAATATTTAATATATCGCCCAGCCAAAATGATTATTTCAAACAATAGCATCTACCTGCCTTCAAAAGAAAAGAGTGCTTCATTGACTGATGTCATGTTAGTTACACTTTCTACCCGGTAACATGGCTGCTATTTTAGGTAGCGTCTCACAGCATGTGATGTTTGACTATTGATTTTCAGGGCGGTAGTTAATTGGATTTAGTTTGTCATAAATAGAATGGATCAGACATACCACTTCTTGACCCAGTGAAGTTATGATCCGTTTGTCTTCGCTGATGTTAGACAGAGATCATGTCAAAAACAAAATGCCTTGGGTCCTGATCCTTAAAACACTCTGTCACTGCAAGGCAGTGCATAATCTAATAGTGAGATAAGTGTGTGAGTGTGTGTGTGACTGCTCTCCCATAGGGCCTGTCTCTACCCCACTAACACACTTAAGCTGGGCTTAACCAACCCAAATCTGATTAATACCCCCTCCCGTCCTCTCCCAGCGCCCTTTGGGCCGCTCGTAATGAGAGCTAAACAAGCCCAGACCCAGACCTGAACCCACAGATGAATAAACGGGTGATTACAGCAGGCACAGAGAGAAAGGGAGACATATTGTCTGTCAGGAAGGAGGAGTTAAAGGCTCCTAAAGATGAAGAGAGAGACCGAAGAGGAGAACAGGATAGAGGTTGAGTTACAGTGTTTGTTGGTTGTCGGAACATTAGGAATGTAACCTCAGCTTGAACCTAGAGATAGACAGATAGACAGAGAGAGAGACGGCCGGTTATAGGGTCAGGGTATATTCGGGGCTTAGCCCAGACCTCCTGGATGCGTATGGGATGTTTTTAATTAAATGGTGGAATAGGACACTGTTAAATGTTGAAATGTTACATTTTCGAGCCAAAGTACTGTGTTCAAGAAGTACGGGTTAGCTTCTCCAAATACATTAGCTAGCGAGAGAGTCTAGTGTTTGTTTTTGAAATATTCAGCTGAAATGGATTTTCTGGTTTAGGCCGAAACATGGTTGGAGGGCCAAAATCACTGAATGAAACAGAGTTTAAAGTCTATTTTGTGCGAACTGCTTGGGTAGCAAGTAAATATATCAGGTTTGTGGGCGTGGACTATAGTGCTAATTTAACAATATTAATTTCTGATCATCTGTCAATTATTAGTTTATGCTGTTTGTAGTCGATGTATCAATATATCTCCACTGAACAATATTTGTAGCATGCTACAGCCATTAATTGCAACGATCTGTCTGTCTATATTTCCAATTAATAAATAATTTTAGTTTCGATCAAAAAATAATAAAAAAAGATAATATCCCACTAATAAAATAAGCTGTTTGCCATAAAAAGTTGAGCGCATTGCATTATGGAATACTCCATACATACTGTATACTATATGTATTATGGTACAGTATGTATAATTGTACTGTGCTATTGAGAAAATAGACATAAACTAGTGTTAACATTTGTTAAGAAGGTGTGAAACTGTTAAGATTAGCTTTTTAAATATATAAGCATCTTTTCAAATTTCAGTGAGAATGGTTCTGATTTTATTACATTCAGTGCATGTAAACGGCGATTAATAAGATAAAGAGTAACAACAAGGTAACGCCGATGAGACTCACACAGCTTGTCAATGTGAGGGAATCTTGTGGAGAAATAAAAACAAATGAACGCAACGGCACACAGAACACACAGAGCAGCGTTGTTTTGTTAATGAATAATTTTGAATCATTTGAGTCAATGATTCAGTGGTCCATTCATAAGGACAGGTGCTGTGTCCGAAATCGCTTACTTCCCTACTATATAGTACGCGAAAAACAGCTTGCGAGGTGAGTAGTATGTCCGAATTCATAGCATTCGAAAATCAGTAGCCGAGAAGTACCCGGATGACCTACTACTTCCGGATGAATTCTGTAGTAAGCATACAGTACCATGGACACTTTCCTATCCCATAAGGCTCCGGGAGAGGAGGCGTCATATTCAAAAAATTACGGAAAGTGGAGACGCGGCTCATTTTAAGTGTAAGCACCTTAGGGAAAAAAACGTTGTTTGTTGTGATTAAATTACACTTGTTTAACACACTCTAAATATACGGATGACTTATTGAA
>JAUCNO010000082.1:8779748-8796924 GCA_032353835.1 Enteromius viviparus | reverse complement strand
ACCACTTAGACATCCAGCCATTGAGACCCAGCAGTCTGCTGTGTATCTCATCACCCCGGTAAGCAGGGAGGGGACCATAGCGTATTACAGTGTCTAACATCGTACTTGCAAGTTCACACACCTCTTTAACATTATTTTTAGTGATCTCTGACTGCCGTAGTCAAATATCATTAGCGCCGACATGAATAACAATCTTACTGAATCTACGTTTAGCATTAGCCAGCACTTTCAAATTTGTCATAATGTCAGACTTACCACTGTTGTTTGATAAACTTGTGAAAACGGAGCGAACGAGAAGTAAAACAATAATATAAATGGAGCGGGAGAAAGCAATAAAATAAGAGGAGACAATGCTAGAAAAACAGTGATAATATCCGCGAGTGTAGCGTGAGGGACGCGGTAGATAAATGCTAATGAGCTGCACTCTCGGTTTTAAGAATGAACACGAACGATCAACAAACAGATAGGTTTGATATATACTATAGGAAATACTACGTCTTTTTTACCTGGTATACATAACATGCATAACATGTTCAGGCTTGATTGTAATATTGTGACATAATTAGAAAAAAAAGAGTTTAGAAAGTTAAGGTTTCTATAGTTATAATATTGATTTTGTAATGTTGAAACAAATCTAAATTAAAAACTTAAGAATAGTGAGCCATTAAGTAATCCTCATTAGCCATCTAGTGGCTGTAATTGAATGAAAGTAAAAAAAAAGTGTTTGTTTTCCAGTACAGACGTTTTCCACTAAATCAAAGAAAAAATTTCATGTTATATAAATATATATTCAAGAAAATAAAAAATAAAAAACTATGGGTTTAAGGTGTACTCAGTGTTTGTCTAGAAAATTATTTCTATAGCTGTAACAACTGAGTCGGAGGCATGTGAATCCAATTGCAGCATTTTTTTCAAAGTCAGGCAGGCAGGGTAAACAGGGGCATCAAGAGCAAACATGGATAATCTAGAGGCATAAACAATAATCCAGGCAGAGGTTAAGGCAGGCAGCAAACAAATCACAAAACAGGCAAAAACAGTCAAAGATCAAGAAAACAGAAAACAAACACAGGAAATGCTCGGAAAAAAAACACAAGGGAATACAAGACTTTGTGGTGAGCTGCGCTGCGTCCGAAATCGCTTACTTCCCTACTATATAGTACGCGAAAAACAGCATGCGAGGTGAGTAGTATGTCATAGCATTCGAAAATCAGTAGGCGAGAAGTACCCGGATGACCTACTACTTCCGGCCGAATTCTGTACTAAGCATACCATGGACACTTTCCTATCCCATAAGGCTCCGGGAGAGGAGGCGTCATATTTAAAAAAAATACGGAAAGTGGAGACGCGGCTTATTTTAAGTGTAAGCACCTCAGGAAGAAAACGTTGTAAGCTGTCATTAAATTAAACTTGTTTAACACAATCTAAATAAACGGATGACTTATTGAAAGTTTAAATTGTCGCGCTGTTGTGACGACACATGACACGTGACAACATCAATATGGCGCATTTAGTACGTCCGAATTCCATTCATACTACTCACATTTATACTATATAGAACGTACTGTTTTAACGGTCGAGTAGTATGTTCAATTTTAAATGTAGTACCTACTTAAGCAGTATGCGATTTCGGACGCAGCAAGGCACTTGCTTCATTCTTAAATTAGCATTCTGAACGAATCATTTGAAGGCTTCAATGACTCATTATATAAAATAGTCACATGCTGCCACCTACTGGCGGTTTACTTCCTTAGTAGCCTATCTTTTTTCTGACGTTTCATATTTATTAGGTCAAATGACTTAGAAATATTTAGGCTATATGCAGTATCAAGTCATATTAAATGTAATTTCCCAATAAGAAAATTGTGGCTAGTTTAAATGCTGAGTGGCCGGTAAATTTAGAAAACCGCTAGCCTCAGTGGCTGGTGAGCAAAAAAGTGAATGTCAAGCCCTGTATGTTACTATGCTTAGTCAAGTTTGTGCATTGATTCTTAAAAAGTTTGCAAGTACAGCAGATGCAGTAAACCTCTGTATATTCTGTTTTAGTTATCTCTAAACATTTGTGATGTTTGGGTGGAACGCCGTCAGTATGCAGTATGTCAGGAAGAATTATGGCAGCAGTCAGATGAATGATTTCTGGAGTAGGTTGTTACCCCTCAAAGATTTTCTTAGTGACCAAAATTACAAGGTTAGTGAGAAAAACAAGATGATTAAAAAAAATTTAGAAGCCTGCACACCGAGAAAAACAGCAGAAAGAGAGCGACAGCAGAGGGGTTGTTGTTAATAAGCAGTAATGTGGTGTGTTATATAAGTGTTCTGTGTGTAATTCGGTTGACATGAGAGAACAGACTGACAGAAACACTACCGCACACACAAACACATAGTGTGCTCGTTCTGTTTATCCCTGTTTCACCTCATTCATCTCTCTCTCTTTCCGTCTCTCTGATGTAGTGGGTGTCCTGAGTGCATCTATTTGTTTGCACACACACTATTATGCAGTGGCAACAAATTTGGATGTGCAATAAACTGCCAAAAAGGAGACACCAAAATCATGGCCTGGATTTGTTTAAATATTATACATATATAGTCAATTATATTATGCACATTTTTCTGATGCAAAATCAGTCATGTCTTATATTTAACAGTGGTTTGAGATAGTTTTCAGTGTTCTTTAGTCTATTCTAGTTTATTGCGCATATGCAACTTTATGGTCTAAAACAGATTTGACACAAGCATGTGAAACACATGCAAAAGCTTCTAGCTATTCAAACCCCATGATTAAGAAAGCGCTTTATAACTCAAGTACTCGTTTTCAACATCTCCGAAAAGGAAATGGCAGGCACGTTGCTACAATGTCTTCTGAAGTGTGTTTTTGGTCTTTCACAGGTTGACTTGCTGAAAAGTGAAAACGCTGGCTCTTTAGTGCTGTCAAAACACTGTTCTTTTGGCTTGAGTGACCGGGTAGTCACCTTCTGACTCAGACGGTGCATGTGTTTGGGTGGGACTAACTGTAAATTGGTCAAATTAAAAAAAAATAGACGCAGGCGGGATGGGAAAATTACTCTACTTTTCTACTGTATTAGTCACTATTCACATTGTAAATGAAAAAGATGTCATTACGCAAGGGTGATAAGTAGGTGATAAGTGACTTGTTTGTGGAGAAAAAATATTTGCACACAATTAGGATAGTTCTTAAGAATTGAAATGTCCATTAGAGTCCCACTGACTGCCTCCAATATTTGCAAACAGTACAGAAAATTAGCTGTTGTTGGCGTAAGCAATAACTTAGAAACCGCACAGGTGCGGAATTACAATAATAAAATTCTTCGGAACTTTTTATAAATATATATATATATATATATATATATATACATTTTTTGTATTGCCATAAACCTTTCTTAAGAATATGTATTTTATTAATCTTATATTAAAATGGAATAAAATTACTAAAGTTTTCACAATAAAACTAAAATTAAAAATTAAAAAGCACTGAAATTACTGCTTTAAAATGATTAATCATAATTAATCACGTCCAAAATAAGTTTCCTTACATAATATATGTATGTGTTATGTGTAAATGTAGTATTATGTATATATAATAACACACAAGCATGTGTATATATATGTCAGAAAAAAAGTTTTATATATAAAGTGTATTTATATTACAAATTATATGGATATACAGTAAATATAGATGTAATATTTGTTGAAAGCAGAAATCTAAACAATTATAATAGTACACTAATCATACTAAAATGACACGGTTTTAGTCAAAATAATATTCTTAAAATCTTTTGAAATATGTATTTTTTTCACTTCTTTTTAATAATCACAGCATCATTTTCAGACAATAAAAATACGTGGCAAATTATTAAAAGGCAACTCAAAATGCTGAATTTGCACTTATTATGATTATTATGGTAATCTGCTATCTGCATTACAATCAGATAACACCAAAACCTGTTATGGTTAAGTTATTGTGTATTGCGAATGTTGTTTCTCTTGTAAAGGTCACATTGAATAAAAGCATCTGATAAATCTAAATGAAAATTCCTCAGAAAATGGCTATACATGCCGACAACCACCAAGAACACCACTGTTGATGGGCAGTTTAGTGCAATTTCTTCCAACAATGTGAACATCTAATTGATTAATATTTTTTTCACCCACTCTTATCCCACCCTGAAGCAGCAAATAAAAGTTCAGAGTTTTGAAATGAAGTGAGATCATGAGTGTGGTCTCAAGGCATCCACAGACTTTTGGACTAATTCGTGTTGGACTTGGGACAAGACTTGGGTGTTTTATACTCTCCTCCATTTGTCCACTCAAAACAAAGCTTTAGCTCTTGGTCCGTCCCAGATGTTTTGCCCGTCGATGTGTATGTGCTTATCTTGGCAGTCATTGCCACATGTTTGAACTACAGTTGTTTGATTTTCTCTTCCATTCTCTCCAATTCCTTCCTGCTCTCGTTCTCATTCTCTCTCTGTCCGTGGCTGAGTCAGCCTTTCATTCCGTCAGTCTGTTCCAGGACGTCTCTGAGTATTTCCTGCCCACAGAGAGACAGGCGGGAACATGCACATCGACAGTGTGTGTGTGTTGGTGTTTGTGTGTGTATGGATGCAGTTTCAGATATGCGTCTGCAGTCATTCTGTGCGTGTGTGATGTGCCCGGCGGGGCCGACAGCAGTGGTGTGTAAATAAGAGTTCTATATTTAACTTCAGCTCCCAAGTTGAGTTGCCCTCTGCTACAGCTGGGACACACACACACATACAGCTAGAGAAGCAAGCACATACTTTCACCTCGGATACCCTCTCCACCTGTTCTATAAACACAGAATATACACATGGTGTCCTGTTGACAACACCCTGATATTACTAGTATTTGTAGGAATATAGTCCAGGAGTCCCCAAGTCACATGCTGTCTGTAGTATTCAAAATTTACAATTAGTGATTCAAATCATGTTTGAAAGAGTCGATGGTTGCTTGATATGGTTTCATTTTTAGATTTTTCAAACCTCCATCCATCGGTATTTTAACAAACCCTTGGACAGAGGAAAACAAGAGTTTGAAAATTTTTTTGTTTATAAATAACATCTTTGATGTTCTAGTATATTGCAATAGTACTATGCTGTTTTTATATGCACTTAAAAGTACAGTACCATAACTAGTGAAATACATATTTTTACTTGTTGTATAATGATATGATTTGTGATGCAGTCCTGGAAATCTTTCTTTGTGCCACATTATAAATAATAATAATAATAATGATTATAATTATAATTAGTCAAAAAAAAAGTTATGTTAACAGTATATTAATCATACTGGATAAATATAATAATTAATAGATGAAACTTTAATTTAAAATTTAATTTAATTTAATTATACTTATTATTTAATAATACACAATAACAATAGTTATAATTAATTTATAATTAAAAATTAATAATACTACTTATAAAAATTATTATTATTATATTTATATATTAATAATGCAATAAAAATATGAATACATATAAAATAATAATTTTTAGATTAAAGAAATATTCTAAAACTTAATAACAAACATGCATATTACATATATGAATATTGTTATAATATAATTAGTAATAATATATTTAGTTGTAATAATAGGAATATATCGTCAATATAAAAAATATATTTATTTGTTTGTTTGTTTGTTTAGAGTTTAACTGATTTGCTTAAAAATGTATAAACATAATGTATTTTAGAGTTTTTTTCTAGTATAGATTTGAAATGTCTTTTATAACTTTTGGTTAATTGTATACCTTGTGGAGTTTATTCTGAGATAATAGCCTTGATAATAGCCTTGATGCTGGCAGCATCAGTGGCATTGAGTTAAAAATGAATGAATGAAAAAAAAAAAAAAGAAAAAAGTTTGTAGTTGCCATGGCACAAACAGCAGGGAAAGCGTTTAGAATCCAAGCCAGTGCTGTCTGGTTTTGAACCGTGTTTAACAGTGTTCGTCTCTTGTTTTGATGTGCGATGACTGGCTAATTATCAGCAGCACAAATGTGTTACACGTGTTTAATGAATGCGCTAAGATCATCCATGTCTCTCTGACAGAAGCTCAGGAGCTGCTTCAAGACGTCTGTGTCTTTGATCTCTCTTGTAATGTTCCCAATCCCACACAGCAGCGCTCCGGGAGAGGGTTCAGTGTTAGGGATGCCTACTAGAGAAATAGGAAGGTCTGCTTTATTCAACATGGTTTGGATTTAATTTGGGCTATTAAATGTTTTATACTTCTGAAAAACAAGAGGTTTTATTGTAATGACTATACGCTTGACAAAAGTAACATTAAAATTCATGATATGAACATAGAACACACAGTCCAATTATATTTTTTTATGTATTTTTGCATACTGTAATAATAGACACACAAAGCAAAAAAAAAGGCATGTCATTGACCCATAAACTCTCTCTCTTTCACAGCAATCGAGACCCAGAGTACAAGTTCAGAGGAGATCGTCCCGAGCCCACCGTCTCCGCCTCCTCCTCCTCGTGTCTATAAGCCCTGCTTTGTGTGTCAGGACAAATCTTCAGGGTACCACTATGGCGTCAGTGCCTGTGAGGGCTGCAAGGTGAGTGATGTGACCTGTTCTCATTCCACCCAAAAGTAGCAACATTATTAACTTAGCTTAGTAGTCAGCTGTTTTCAAAATAGGCTATTTCTTCCCAAAAAGAAATACTGTTTATATACACACAGTATAGTATTAGTAATGTAACTAAAGTACATGGAAACATAAACTTAGCCTCAAACATTCTTATGAAGTTGCTTATCACCGACATGCATAAAAAAATATTGAACATACAACAGATTTTGTGTGAAAATAAATAATTCAAGCTGTTTATTTTGGCTAAAAATCTTATAAATATATGAGATGGCAAGAGTGGCTTTTATCCCACACACGGGGTAAAGGGCCCAGGGTACTGATACAAATACTTTCTAAAAATAATGTTGTTGTTTTTTTTAATACTTATTCAAAACTATCACTTTAGAAAAGTTTGTACTATTTTCTGCTTATTTTGAAAAACAAAACAATTTATTATTTTTCAATAACAAAACCATTTTAATAAATATTCTAAAAGCATTGAATGAGATTTTGATATAATTCAATAATAATTGAATATGTACAGTAGTAACAGAAAATTATATGATGGTTTTCAATAAAAATGGTGTTTATCTCTAATATGTACACCCAACAAAATATATGATACTTACCATCCTAATCTAACAATTTTATGTCGACAAATGGGAAGGTCAGCCTTCTATTAATTATCATGCTACTGTGCACCTTAGCTTAAACAGCAAGGGCACTTTTTACCCCAAATACCATACTTTTACACGTTCTTTCATTATTTAAGTGCTCTTTCTTTATTTATCTCAAAACTGAAAGATCAGACAAATATAAACTTGCATCTTGAAAAGAAGATGTTTTGGAAAATGTTACGCCACGTTTTTGTGTAGTGGTTTAGATAAAAATAATATCAAAGTAGCATTTTATACCTGGTTGCCTTTAGCCCTTTTGTAACCTAAAGACATAGGCACAGTTATTTTTGCACCTGGCGTTATAGAATATACATTTATAGTTTTCGGAGACAAAATTCATTGGAGGAAAATATTAAAACAAACTTTCCACCATCATTCCGAGTTTTGTATGGAAAAAGCACCATGTGGAAGTTACATTTTTAGACGTTTTGACACATGACTGACTTTTTCTTATATCTGTTGGCATGTGCAGCACATTCCTAATAGTGTTGTTTGTGATTAGGGTTTCTTCAGGCGGAGTATCCAGAAGAACATGGTCTACACGTGCCACAGAGAGAAGAACTGCATCATCAACAAAGTCACCCGCAACCGCTGTCAATACTGCCGACTGCAGAAGTGCCTGGAAGTGGGGATGTCCAAAGAATGTGAGCAATGCATCAGTAATATTCCCTCCACAGCTGGAGAACTCTTGCCAAAATATTAAATGGAAACTAGCAATATAAGTATACACACACACACTCTCAGTCAGTACCTCCCTCTGGCTATACCAGAACGCGTCTCCACACTGCTAGGTGCTGTCATACTTGTGAGGTTAATTGGGAGAGGTGAGAAAACACACACACACACACACACACACTCACAGATGCACAACAGAAGTTGTGAATGTGTGTTTGCTTAGAAGTCTTCAAGATAGATTTGACACGCGCATTCTCACCATCAAGTGGATGTGAGTCTCCACTGCAGCAAGAGACATAAATAGTGCATTTTATGGAGGGAATAGAAAGGTAAGAAAGAAAAAGAAAGAAAGCGTCATGGCGGGTAATTTGTACTTTTGTTTGTTGTGATGAATAATATTTAAAATATTAGTTACGCATCAAAATAATTATATATAAGTAATTGTATTTAAGGATTCAATTGAAATAATAACAAAGCTCACATAAAGTTTTACACACTCAAATAAAAAACATTTCTATTGAGATTAAATATGTGTTGTAAATATTAATACTCATTAAATATTATCACTGCAAAAAAATGCTTGTCTTATTTTAGCCAATATATCTAAATCTTTTAAATCAAGAAGGATTTTCTGGACAAGCACAAAAATCTTTTTTTCAGAAGACAACATGTCAAAATTGAGAGAGATAATAATAAATAATCTGCCAGTGGGCTACGCAAAATAATCTTATTTCAAACAGAAAACACTCACTTCATTTGACTTTTTTCTCTCTCTCTCTTCAGGCAAGTTGGTAATTTATACACCTTGATTTAAGAATTGTTTAATATTTTGGCTGGAAACTTGACAAAAAATTCTAAGTAAGAAAATCATTTTTTCACATGTGTGTAATTTTTCACATTACAGCTATAAGCAATAAAGTTGTATTATTATTAATATTATTACTACAAAAATTTGAATGAAAATCATAATGATCCTGAATATAGACTTCATTAACTTTTGGGTTAGTGACCTGCATTTGTTCTTGCCAGGTTCTTTCAGTGATCATATGTATATGTCAAGCTTGACAATACGGCCAGATACAGTCTGACAGATACATGCAGGCATCACGATGAGATTGTCGCTGTGCAGATGACCCATCAAATCATTCACACTGACACGACACGCACTCGTTTCATTAATGTGAGTTGTTATGAATTCACACCTCTTGACTCCTAGTACATTTACAAAATGATGCACAGCAGCATTTTCACACTTCACTTCCTGCATACATTCGAACGCACACAACATCTGTAATAAAACACACACACACACACACACACACACACATGCATAGATTTTCAGCACAACACGCTGGGTTCATTCTGCTCCAAATGCATTAGACCCACAACTCATCTGCCGCTGCTGAGGAGGAGGAGAGATTGTGAAATAAGAGTGGAGGGAGTGGGTGCGGAGGGAGGAAACATTGACATTTTTATCTTTTCATTGAATTTCATCGTTGTGATGGACGATCTGCCAGCACTTTAATTTTCTCCTTTCAAATTATCCCTGTCAAGGGCCTCACGCACACACACACACACACACACACACACACACTAGGGTTGTGCCGATAGACGATAGTATTGGGTATCGACGATACCAGATATCTTTGACGATAGTCAAGACAATATTGGGCTCATTCTCCTATTAATGTATAAAATGATTACTATTATTATTATATTATTAATAAATATTAGGCGGCCTATTATTATTGGGCCATTATCGAATTTGAAGCCGACCAATAAGATTTACACTTTTGGTCACATTAATGCACTACTTTTAATTTATTCATACAAAATTATTCAAATTCCAGCATATTCCAAACATATTACACAGTAAATTCCATTTTAATGAGTGGGTTATGCTTCCATGTTCCCCACATTTCTGAAATCCTATGGTCCTCCATCAGCATAATTTTTTTTTAAATAATGAATCTTACTAAAACAGTCTAATTGAATCAGATATTTACACCCCTATCAGTGTATTAATCGATATTTACACGCTCTTTGTATTTTGTTTGTATTGCTTCAACAGTTATGTAATGAGATTACAATAAGCAGGCCCAAAAGCCTTTGCGCAAGTGCGTTAAAGTAGGCACTTAAGTTCAGTTTCACACATTGTTTCAATTTGAAATGCGTCAAAGAACACTTCATAAGCGGCTCAGGTTATGCACATCTGTTTTAATAGTACAGACATCTGAATGAAACTCTATTGGCCCCTTGGGTTTGTTCCCACCACAGTGACTCAAGAATGCATGTAAAGTATATACAATTGGACTGTGTTCTTGGCGTTTACATACTTGAGTAGGTCGTGCTTTTTGGTCGTATCGTCACTGATTGGAGTGTGTCAAAATTAACTTTCCAGAAACACTGCCGGAGAAAGAGATGTTTCTTGCTCTCTCTCTCTCTCTCTCTCTCTCTCTCTCTCTCTCTCTCTCGCTGCAGGTCTCTCAGTAACGCTTGTGCGTGAGTGATGGTGCAGCCAGGCTAATAGTTCTTTAATGACTTCATTAAATTGTGTTTTGCGGCTTATGATCGCTGTGCCAATCTGTCATAGGGGCTAATGCAGGCACGTTAAGATAGCCCACTTTTATTTAGGATTTAATTCCGCTTCTCCAGAGGCCTGAGAGAGGGATGCAGTGAGGGTCCGAGTGTTAGCAGAGATTGGAGAGAAAATAATGCCATGGTATTACAGTTTGTGTGTGTGTGCGTGTGTCATATAATGAGATTAGATTAGCTCTGGGTCTAATGAAACCTGTGGTGATCTATCAGCATTATGTACGACTTCATCCACCCGCTCTATTCATCAAACTACTAACACACACCCTGCAGAGAGAGGGAGAGAGAAAGAGAGAGAGAGAATGTGTTTGAGATGGCACTGATGGTGGGGGTGTGATGGCATTTCTGCTTCCTGTCCTTTTTCTTCCTTTAACACCTTTTTTTTTTCTCGCCTTTCCTCCCCTCATGGTTTGTCTTCACAGATGTGATGTGTTGGCTCTAACACGTTTCCTCTCTCCGCCTGTCTCATCTCACTCCATTATTGCTGCTTACTGCATCTCAAACGGCCTTTCACTGCAACTTTTCTCTCTTTTTCTCGTTCATCTCATCCCTATTTCTTTCCTATCTGTCGTCTTGTGATCTCTTTTCTCTTCAAAATCTTTTTAATGGCATGGTGATACATCAGTAAACTTATGTTATGATGCTTACATGTTTTAAATATTGTAAAATACACCAATGTTCAATAAATAATAGTTATAATATTAAAAGCATAAATAACAGTAGTAATAATAAATGCATGTTCTTTTCTGGCCACTTCATTTTCTACTGAAATTACATAATTTAGGATAATAGCTAACACTGTAAACAATCAGGGCCGGTTTCCCAGATAGGAATTAGATTAAGCCAGGACTAGACCTTTGCTAATTTAGGACATTTATACATTTTTAGAAACACGTCTTACAAAAATGAGCATTTTAAGACCAAACAATGTCAATGATGTATTTTAAGATATCTCAGTGCAAGCATTTTCCAGTTTAGACAGCTCTTAATATTTATTTTAATCTAGGACTAGTCTTAAACCCTGTTCTGGAAACTGCCCCTCAATGTTCAATTAAGATAACTTCTTAATTTATTAATATTATTTTTTATGAAAGTTGTTATTAATGCTTGATTTAAACATTTATTATGTTTAATAAAATATTCTAAAATATTAAAATTTATTATTATTGTTGTTGTTTCTGTATGCAAGGAACATGGCACTTTTTTAAAGAGACATCCCTTACTTAATGCTATAGTTCTTACAGAAACATGACTTTTTTGTACAACTCATTATAATATCTTAATATATCTCTGTCAGAAGTATCATTATCTACATCTTTGAATTGATCAAGAATTGTTATTAAAAAGAATTATAATAATAGTTAAGAATCATTAACAGACGTTAGAATATGTGCAAACAATACTGACCATTGTCTTCTGTCTTTTTGTCTGTGCAGCAGTGAGGAATGACAGGAATAAGAAAAAGAAAGAAGAGAAAAAGACAGAATGCACAGAAAGCTACACACTAAGCCCTGACACAGAACAGATGATTGACAGAGTCAGGAAAGCCCACAAAGAGACCTTCCCCTCACTGTGTCAACTCGGCAAATACACCACGGTAAGAGCATGTGCATTTAATACTAAATCTTCCCGATTTGTGATGCTTTTTCCTTTTACTGTTTATAACTCATTTATTCATGGTATTTTTCAACAGACAACACTGTGTGGAATTGTCCTTTCATTTACATGTTTAAGTGAATATGCATAAATAAGTTTATTAAAATATTGTTTTTTGTTACTATGTGTTTATATTGGTTCATATAAATGAAAATGATTTAAAAACACGTTCAGGGATTTATGAAAATTACTAAATTTTCCTACCTGAGAAGTATGACCCATGTGAAACAATTACAGAACAATCTGCTGCTCGGTTTTTTCCAATTCACTTTATAAACACGCACGACTCATTTAGCGGTAAATACTGCTTTACATGAACTCTCTACAAAAAATGCCAAATGTGCCAAGATAAATGGTTTAAATATGGTTTAATGAGTGAAAGCAAATAAATGAAGACAGACATAAAAATAATTTGTATGTATTACTGTAATTTCACTTTTGTCCTGTAAATTATTTTTATTATTATGTTCTTTTTTTGTTTTACAGAACAGTAGCATTTGTGAGGAGATTTTTTTTGTCTCACTAATCAATGATTGTTTTTTCTTGAACTCACTTAGTATTTCTAACTATTTTAACTATATATATATATATAATTTACATTAAACTTGACAACATTGTTTTAAATGATGGTTACACATATTGAGATAAATAAGAAATATCCTAAGATATGTGTTAAATATCACAAAAAAAGCTGATAAATATTAACACAAGCCCTATTGAAATAATTGGATTACACACAATATGGTATTTTGAGGTCTTCACAACCCAATACAATCTTCATCTGTGAGAATACGACCTCGCTATTTTGGCTCTGTATTGGTTTTTTAATTAATGAGCTGACACTGAATGATGAATCAATACTGTGATAACAGATATGTGTGTCAGTTTGTCAATAACTCCCAGAACTCTGTGCTGATTCTGCTTCTGTTTACAAGCAGACTTCACTAAAGCTGAAGCTAGAGTTCATGTACCACTCTTCCGGCCTTTTTTTGTAGATGCCGTTATTAAACATTGACCTTAGATGATTTTGGTGTCTCTCTATGTATAGAGTAACAGCTCGGAGCGGCGCGTGTCATTGGATGTGGATTTGTGGGATAAGTTTAGCGAGCTCTCCACCAAGTGCATCATAAAGACGGTAGAGTTTGCCAAGCAGCTGCCAGGATTCACCACCCTCACCATCGCAGACCAGATCACACTGCTGAAGGCCGCTTGTCTCGACATACTGGTGAGAAGAACACACTCACCTTTTAATTTTCATAATTTAAAGGAATAGTTCCCCCTAAAATGAAAATTGGGTCATCATTTACTCACCCTCAAGTAATTCCAAACCTGTAAGGATTTCTTAGTTCTGCCAAGCACAAAGGAAGATATTTTAGAACCAGGCTGTTTTGGTCACCATCGACTTCCATAGTAGGAAAAAGAAATACTAACCTGTATGAGTTTCTTCTGTACATAAAATAAAATATCTTAAAGAATATGAGTTCTTATCACTGTTGACTTGCATAGCATGAAAGAAAAATACTATGGACGTCAGTGCGGACCATCAAGTTGCATTATTGTTTTGGGTTCAGCATATGCAGAGTTAAGACCAACACGTCTCCTCTCTGTTTTTACTTTTAGATTCTGAGGATCTGTACCCGTTACACACCTGAACAAGACACCATGACGTTCTCTGATGGGTTAACGCTGAACCGAACGCAGATGCACAACGCCGGCTTCGGTCCGTTAACAGACCTGGTGTTCGCCTTCGCCAATCAGCTGCTGCCTCTAGAGATGGATGACGCAGAGACGGGACTGCTCAGTGCTATTTGTCTGCTCTGTGGAGGTACAGTACACACACTGTGCATTATAATCTATAGACTGCTTTTTAAAGATACTGTCATTTTTATGTATAATTGTGCTTTTTAAAGACTAGACACAATTCATTATTATAGTTTTAATGTAAGAAGTCTCTAATACTCACCAGCAATGTGTTTTTGTTTGATGAAACATACAGTAAAAACAAAGATCATTTTAAAGAACTGAAATATATTTTTAAATTTGAATCCATTTCAAAATGCAATGTATTTCTGTAAAAGCAAAGCTGAATTTTCAGCACACAATTATTCATTTGACGTTAGTATTTAGTGTCGCATGATCTTTCCATGTTTTTGAAATATGGACCTCTAGTGCCATGCAGTGTTATGTGCTGGTATTGCATTATTTTATATAATTTCATGAAAACATGACCAGGTCACAGTTCACTACAACAGCAAAAGAAAAGCATAAAAAAACAGTTTGCTATATAATTTAAATAAAAATAAATCTATAAAGTACAAATATTTAATGTAAAATTATTTAAATGTTTTTTTTTCTCCCAAAATCTTCATAGTTAAAGACAGTAAATATTTAGAAAAAAATTTAGTAATCATTTTAAGGCAGTAAAAAAAATAAATATATATATATATATGTATATGTATATTATATATATTTTACTCAAATCATAAAGACTGTTTTATATATATATATATATGAAGAATAATAAGAATTCTGGGAGTAAATTATTTTGGGGTATAAGATCACCCAAAAGTTCTTAACATGTTTCTTAATGTACCCCTAAAAGCATCCATCTCCACAATTTTGCTCAATCTGAATGTGTGCCTGTAAAAGCTCTCTTACCACAACCTGAGAGCTAAATGTGAAGTGTCTTTCATTGTTATGCAGATCGACAGGACCTGGAGGAGTCTGATAAGGTGGACATACTGCAGGAACCTCTGCTGGAAGCCCTGAAGATCTACGTGAGGAACAGGAGGCCACACAAACCTCACATGTTCCCTAAGATGCTAATGAAGATTACCGACCTGAGGAGTATCAGTGCCAAGGGTAAATCCCATTCATGACTCGTTCCTGGATGAGTTCTAATCCTTATTTTTCCATTTTACTGCAAAAAGAAATGTGTGTGCGGCTAAATGAAATGAAACTGAATTGAATTTTCCATCTGTTACAGGGGCAGAGCGTGTGATCACCTTGAAGATGGAGATTCCCGGCTCCATGCCTCCTCTCATCCAGGAGATGTTGGAGAACTCTGAGGGTTTGGAGAGCTCCTCAGGCGGTGCCAGTTCACGGGCGTCCGGCGCTCCTCCAGGCAGCTGTAGCCCCTCCCTTTCTCCAAACTCCGCCCAGAGCAGCCCACCCACACAGTCACCATGACAGTCATTATTGCCGCCATCATTAGCCACTTACCGACTACTGTGTGCCCTCTCCGACACGACAGCAGACATGTTCAAAAGCATGCGCTCATATTGTCGCTTCTCTGTCCATGTTCCTCAGAGACTAAGGGGGGGATCAAAGGTGTGTCGCCGGAATTTTTGTTGTTTTCTTTCCTCAGATCAGACTGTGATTGTATTCCTCCTCGATTTGGCTACTCCATTGCTGGGTCCCTTTGGATGAAGGGAGGAAAACCGCTGGAGGGGGAAGAAATGAATGGACAAACATGTAGAAGGAATCAAAGGACTTTTCTTCTGTTTCGATACTTATGGCCTGGACTTCTGTTTCAAATGACCAGACTGATTTCCTACAAACTAAAAATATATCTAAATATATAGAGAGAAAATGTGGAATGACTGTGATTGAGAACAGAATGCTATGTGGACTTGATGTACAGATACAAATGTATTTCCTCACTTTTTCTCTTTATGCCTGTGAATAGGCAAAGAGTGAATTGTTTTATTTCAGACTGATGATGATGATGATGATGTTTTTCATGGAGAAAAAAAACATTGAAAAGACTATTAATTTCCACTCACAAAATTGTGCACAGAAGATATAAAAATGTCGCAACAAACACTATTTGTGTGATGTGTTCTTCTTGCTCTTTGTGTCTTTTAAGCTACTGGCAAATACCTCAAAGAATCGTATCATATTTTAATACAGTGTGTTTTGCTTAATATAAAAGATATATAAAAAGAGATTTTATGAGAAGCTTGTGCTGACAAACAGTTATACAAACTAATTTTGTAAATTGCTCAGATTTTGTTCTTTGATTTATTTTGTATATTGAGTCCTTCATTCTAGAGAGCATTTCATTAGACTAAAAGTTGTATTGCTCGACTACTGTTGATCTGTGACCACAATGTTAACACAATAAATGGATATTTCTTCTAACAGTTAGTTAGAAATGCCCCTCAAGCTGTTAAAACATCCACATTCTTGTTAAAAATAAGATGTGTAATATAATATGTTGGGATTCTTAGGAAAGATCTGCAGAGCTGTAGGTGCTACACACAAGGTTTGACAGAGTATGTATTACGCTTTCATTTAATACTTTTAGCTATATTATTAATACTTGTGATAACACATTTTTCAATTTGGAAGTGATCTCAATCTTACTTTATCATTAAACTGAATACAACTTGATGGACCAATGTTCTGTTAAACAGATCTGTCTGACATCACACATTTCCAAAAAGTTAAAACCAATGTTTTTGTAGCTTATTCATAATTAATATTTTATTTTTGTACTTATGAAGCAGCTTTAGGTTATGAAAGTTAAAGTTTAAGGTTTGCGCTAATTTGTATGACAGGACAGCTACAGATTTCTACCAGATTGCTTTGTATGGATATTAAAAGCAAGGGATAAAAGGATATTGTTCTGATTAATAGAAAGGTAGGAAAAGAATGGCAAGGCACTATCCATACTGAGATCCGAGAATATATATATATATCATTTGCTTTTACAAAACACATCCTTTCTACAGGTTTCCTCTTCCTCATTTCTTTCTCTTTTTGTTTAGTCATTGTTCATAAAATGGTACCTTTTTTATTTCTTAATAGACAAACTCTTCAAACAAACAAAAGTTCTCACACAATCCAGTGTGTTTAAAATTGAACTGGAAATTAGGTGCTGGGAGTCCGGCCAGAGGAGAACTGGACCCAACTAAGCCTGGTTCTCACAAGGTTTTTTTCCCCATTCTCTCATGGATGGGG
>JAUCNO010000082.1:8764482-8775433 GCA_032353835.1 Enteromius viviparus | reverse complement strand
CAGAGGAACATCAAAATATATTAAAGTTCTGATAAATAAAATGTATAAAAATACAAACTTAAGATATGAAACGTAAAACCTTTGAACAAAAACAACAACCAAATCAAAGTTACCAGTTAGCTACCTTATAATTACCATGTCAGCTTGCTTATCCCTTTACCTGCACTTTTTAAATTCTTTCCACCAAGCTACATCAAACCATTTTCAATTATCAGTTGCTGCCTGCCTTCTAAAACCTACTATTTAGTGTCTAAATCCATTATGTGACTCGTTAACATTTGGCGTCATTGAATTTCACACACACATGTAAAAGAAAATCTAACTTTTATGCACAAGGTACGTTTGATACTTTTTATATCTAAATGTTCACTCTTCACAAGCCTAACTTACATTTTACAATGCAGGGACTGTTACTAGAGATATGCTAGTTATAAAGTAATCATTACTTTATTTAAGCAGAATAAGTTTCCAAGCTCTTTAACGTTAGCAGTCTTCCACTCATAGTGGCATTAGCTAACTTTGTGGTTAGCTAGTTTATGATGAGCCGAGTGCCTTTTGGTGGACAAACTATACAACACCAACACTCATGACATGGTTGAAGGGTGTTTCGTCCGTTTTTATTTTATTTTTGAAATATTCATTTATTGGCAATTATAAATGTCGAAACCGATAGTTTGGAAAATGCCTAATATCGTCCGATTATATCGGCCTTCCGGTAAATCGATCAGGCTCTAATAACAATGCCTGAAATTTTGTATTATGAACATTTACTTTGTAAGATTAATCACTTTATGTATTTTATGTGTTAAATGTTTTTATCTTTTAAAGGTTCTGCTAACAGAAATGATGGATAGATGCAAGAAGTTGGGCAACAAGTAAGATCTGCTTACTAAAACTAACACTATATAAAACATGCACAAAATAACAGAGCTTCTATATAAACACTTTCATTCCAAGTTCAAAAACAATTTGCTAGGAGACAAAAAAATCCTAAAAGAGCAGAATATCATAGATGCTTGGTGGAAGGCACTCAGGCTGGAATCATTGTTATGACTTGCATAGGCAAGCATTTTTCGAAAAATGTTAAAATGTATGTTTTAATTTCACAACTGGAGCAATTATGATGTTTGAATTTACAACATTCGTTCATTTTCCCATAGTGCTCTTCTGCTCAACTCAGTCATGTGGGCATTCCGGGCAGAATTTGTCGCAACAAGAGCAACAGACTTTATTGGCATGATCAAAGACTGTGATGAAGCTGGTTTCCCCAAGGTGACAAATCACGCATCTACAGTCTACAGACAGAACTAAAACTCGGTGTCGATATTATATTTTATATTTATGTTTGTATTTTTTTCAGCACCTGTTGTTTGCGTCTCTGGGCCGCAGTTTGTCCTGTGCTGACCCTCCAGAGAATGAGAGACTCTCCATACTCAACGAAGCTTGGAAGGTCATCACTAAAGTGCGCAGTCCAAGGGTAAACAACACTGAAGGACAGATCCACACCTCTGTTGATCTCTGATCTCATGTAGTATAGAAAGAGAATATGTAATATGAATCAAACACAAAATTGAAAATAATACACGTTCTATGTTCTTCAACTCAGGATTACATCAACTGTGCTGAGATTTGGGTGGAGTTTACTTGCCGTCATTTCACGGTGAGTTATGTGTTCTGTTTGAGGTTTTTTTATTTAGGTTCTTATTTATGTCATTTCAATTTCTTCCCCATAGAAACGCGAGGTGAACACGGTCCTTGCTGATATCATCAAACACATGACTCCAGACCGAGCTTTTGAAGATGCATATCCACAGGTATTTGAGGAAACATACATATGATGATGTCAGGTCTTGATGAAGTCATGGCAATTCATCCTATTCCTTGTGTGTTTTAGCTGCAGTCAGTGATAACGAAGATCCTAACCTACTTCCATGACTTCTCAGTGCTCTTCTCAATGGTACAGTATGACTACAGCAAAACCAGACCATTAGCAGGGCTGTGCTTCATTCAGATTTGAATTGAGATTGCCAAGTCTTGAATTCGAATTCTACAGAATTGTAATCGGAATTGAAATAGAACTGCTGTACTGTTAAAAACAAATGTTTTAATTTATTCCAAATGGTAGGTGAAATGGAGAGATAAAACAATAAAAAAATATTTTTAAAATACATTTTACATATAAATGCAGATGTGTAATGTTTTGATGATTGCAGGAGAAGTTCTTGCCCTTTCTGGACATGTTCCAGAAAGACAGTGTAAGGGTGGAGGTGTGTAAATCCATCATGGAGGTCTTCATCAAGTATGTCACTATTCAGTATTAGAACAACTCCTACTTTGTGTAGATAAAAAAGTGCTTTCTAGCTCTAGTTACAAGTTTATCTCTTAGTTTAGGCTGATGTATTTTCTGTTTAGACACCAGCAGGAACCAACAAGAGATCCAGTCATTCTTAACGCACTGCTGCACATCTGTAAGACCATGCATGACTCTGTCAAGTGAGTGAGCTGTTTTATAGTATCCCACTATTGAAGCCAAATTAGAAAATGTTTCATTGGCGTGTTTGCCTGTGGTTTTTGTGTTGTAGTGCTTTAACACTAGATGATGAGAAAAGAGCTCTGTCTCTCCTGATCAATGGATTTATTCGTATGGTGAGTAGTCTTACAATACATACTTACAATACAATACTATACAATACATCTGATAATCAATTATCAAAAAACACGGAATCAAAAAGTAGTTGTCTATTTAGAGGACACAAATATGTACTAAATGTTTATATCAGGACAGTCAAACCGGATTTTAAAATGTGTTATTTTCTAGTAATCATATACAGCTTCATGAACTGAACTAGTTTATTCTTGTGAAAAGAGCATGTATCAAGAGCATTGTAATAACCTCTGAGTAATGATAAAAGGATAAAAAGAGAATAAGCATTTTAATAAGCTTCAGCAATTCTAATAAATAAATAGTGATATATTATTTCATTTGTAAACTTTTATGGTCCAAGTCAACAACTACGACGATTTTATTTACTTTAGGTGTCATTTGGGAGGGACTTTGAGCAGCAGTTGAGTTTTTGTGTGGAAGCCAGAGCAACCTTCTGTAATCTGGAGCCTGTCATCATTCACCTGATTCACGTGAGCAGCCTTTGTTCTAATGGATTTCCCCCCCCCAGACCTTTCCATATGCTTTAATAGAATATTTGAATCATTAAAAAACACATTTGCATGTTCAATTATCTAGTGTTGGTTAATATATAGTACATCTATATATATTTATCTTCATCTATTTCTATGTATGCATGTATATATAATATATAATTTAATGCTTTTATTATATTATTAATTATTAGCTTTTAATCAACACACAAATTCCAGTTTGGGTAAACCAGTATAATAGCTCACAATCTGAGTGGACATTTTTTCATCAACAATCAACTGTAGTTTCAAGTCAGTGTATTGTTCCAGAGAATTGAACATATTTCTGAACTCTCCATATGGGTTTTATTGTCATACGCTGATTGAAACTGCATACTGTAAGGTCTAACATTAGTCTAATAGAGTGTTGAGGAACTGTCTGTCATAATGAGATGAATGTCTTTCTTACAGACGGTGAATCAGTTAGCCATGGAGACCAGACGTGTAATGAAAGGCAATCACTCGCGTAAAACTGCCGCTTTTGTGAGGGTTAGTATTTTTTCTTCATCACTTTTACATAATGTTAATGGTTGAAGTGGTCATTTGTAGATACTATTGGATTCTTGTATGATCCCGTTTTAGCCCATAAGTGAGTTTTTGTTGCTTGTTGTGTGTTTATTTGCAGGCATGTGCTGCCTATAGTTTCATCACGATTCCTTCTCTAACCAGTATCTTCAGCCGTCTTAACCTCTATCTGCTCTCTGGACAGGTAGCACTGGCCAACCAGTGTCTGTCTCAAGGTAAGTGCTGAAGCCTCTCTTAGAATGAAGATGCTCTTGTACGTCCTTGTTCCATCCTTGTTATCTTGCTGGATAAGTATTTTTGACCTAGTTCCATGAGATTTTCCTGTCAACCCTTATTGGCAAAGGGCATCTCTGGAACCTCACACTTCAGTTGTTTAAGGCTTATCTCTCATAGGTCCTTCAAGATCTTGGAGGGGTTAAGTATCCAAGTCACAACATCTAGCTAGCTACTGGGGTGCCTTAGGGCTCAGTTCTTGGACCACTTAAAGATTGCAAACTTTCATGTTTGTTTACAAAACTGACCTCAGATCAGTGCAGCCTCTGCCATGATCGGCCAAAACTTTGTTTTTATGAATTTAGTATTGACTGGGAAAACTTGATTTTGATTTCTCTGTCAATTTCTCAGCTGATGCCTTTCTGAAAGCAGCAGTCAGCCTTTTGCCAGAAGTCCCCCGAACCATCAGCATTGAGGGTAAACAGCGATCATCTGAGCCCTTCTTCCTCGACTTCATTAACAACTTTCTCTCGACACTGCTTGTTGTACCGGTAATAGATCCCTAAATATTTGCAGTGTGTTAGCCTCATCTAGCTAGTACATATCTAAATATGATTGTTAACCTGTTCTCGTAGGATCATCCGGAGCAGGGTGTGCTGTATCTAGTGCGAGGGCTGTTGAATATGGTGCAGGACTACACCTGGGAGGACAACAGTGATGCTAAGATCCGTGTCTACATCAGTGCTTTACCATTACTAGCAGCAATGAGCCAAGACAGCTATCTTTACACCATTCCTAAAGGTACCGCAGTAAATAAATACAGTGACATTCTCTAATAAACACATAAGTTTAATGTCTTTATGATGCTGAAGTATAAATGAACGCATGTTTGTTCCTGGTGCAGTGGATTCCAATGAAACCCTCTATGGAGGAGATCCCAAGTTCATCGCTGAGATCAGCAAGTTGTGTGAGACTCTCATTGGTCAGGTTCTGGATCATTTAAAGGGGCTTGGTCGAGATGAGGTGAGAGTGTGGCTCTAATAGTATCTTTTCTCTATGCATTAGACAACAAAATATCAAGGTATAGAAGCTTTTTTAAGGTTTTACATGATAAAATAGTAAGTGTGATACTCAAAATTAACATATTGTGACACTTTGTGGTTGTTGACAATGGACATTAGAGCTCAAATTATGTATAGTGTAGATTAATCAGCACTGATAGTTATCTGTAAAAATCAGCAGCAAAAGTTACTGAACATTGTCGTTGTCGTCTAATTCATTCATGTTCATTGTGACCAGAATTTCTTTGTTTGCAGTATAAAAGTGTCCACATGCACACGAAGTACAAAAAAAAAGCATACACAGACAAAACCAAATTCATCTCGTGACAATACATTAAGGTGTTGAGAAACTAAACGATTGGTCTGTGCAAAAAACTGAACTGTATTTATAGCATTTTTTACCTCTTATACAACACAACTCCGACTGTGCTGAACTCATTCACAACATCTGGCACGTGACACGTCAACATGCTCTGGCACATAGATAAATACACATTGATATAAACGTAGAATAGAAAACAGTCACTTTATGAGGCATCTATGTATAGATCTCTACGTGCCAGACAGTGACGTGTCTTATGCCTCATTCACACTGGCACACATGTCGCTAGAGGCTGCCGATGAGGTCGCTAGTGGGTCATTACTGGTTTCTTAGTAACGCCATTGTTGACAGCAAATAAGTTTCTTGCCGCTAATACAAACATTTTGGAGGCAAATTACTGAATATAATATAAATATACACCGAGTCCATACATACAAACAAAAATGAAAGTACTTTTTCCATTGCGTGCGTTTATCTATGGCAAAAATGCAAACGCCGTCATCACTGCTAGAGCTGAAAGGAGAATGAGCATGTGAGCTCTATCAACGTTTTTCCTGTTGGCTGTCGCTCCCGAAAGTCGCTCTTCATTTGCATAAAGTTAAGAGATTCTGAACTTTGTTGCGTCGCTGGACACGCCCACATCCGGTCGCTCACTGCCGCTGGAAATCGCCAGCTCTTCATTGAAATGAATGAGATTGCGTTGCTTTGTCGCTGCGTGTCGCATGTAGTGTGAACGGGGCTTTAGAGTGATGCGTTTTTGTTTTTTTTATAAAACTCAAGTCTCTAGATTTCAGAGATCTAGATCTTTGAAATTCAAAAGACAAAAAAAAGTTTCAGTTGTTGTAATTTGTTAAAAGTAAATATGTAACCCACAAATATAAAAGTAAAATCATTAACTTTAAATAAAATTTTTAACAGTAAATAATATTTGGTGCCACTGTATGTCAGGACAATAATATGTGTAATATTGTTATATTATTTTATGATTTAGCATGGCTATAGGTGGGATATGTGATATTTCTACTTATGTGTGTTTCAGGGAGTGCACAGACAGGGCAGTCTGGCTTTCTCTCTGTTTGGCTGTCTGTTGGCTCATGGTGATCTACGCAACAACAAACTCAATCAGCTGGCTGTCAACCTGTGGAACCTGAGTCACAAACATGGCTTTTGTGACACGCGCACATCGGTCAGTCATACACACAATCGCATTTGCACTCGGTGGCAAATTTAATGCCCTTACATTCTCTCTCTTCTTTCCAGGTTCGGACTCTGGAGTATATCAAACATCAGGCGCAGCAGGCAGACATGAACCATCTCTCTGATATGACGACACGTCTCTCACTGCAGTCCAGAGCGTAATGAAATACTGTAAGAAACCCTGAGACGGTTGGACATTTATATATTAGTGTTATTGAAATGATTACCGAAACTAACCTGTAGTTTCCCATTGGCTCAAACTTCTACAGTCTAGTCACGATCTATTAATATTTCTGAATAGTATTTGATTGTCTGTAATGTCAGTTTGCACTTGTTTTTGTACAGTTTGTGCACCTAACCCAGGTATAAAGTAATAAAGTGTTTAAAATCATGACATCTTGTTGATTTTATTTGAGCAGAAAAGGTCTACAGGTTCAGAATTTCTATGCATCTTAACTTTTTTGTGTTCAGTAGAAGACCATGATTTGTCAGCACACCCAGTTGTAAAATGAATTGTTCAGTGTAGTCACTAGTGATGGGAATAACAGCGCTGTAAATAAACGGCATTACTAATTGTGTTATTTTGTTCAGTAACAAGTAATCAAACTAATTACTGTTTCTCCCATTACAACGCAGTTACCTTTACTGACAATAAAATTTGGTGTCATAATTTATATTATTATCATTTTATTTTTCAGTCCATCTCAATGGATGCGCAGTGTAGCTGTATTAGATGTAACAAAAGACTATAGAATACCCAAGACATGTCACTTGTATAGTTTTGAATGAGGAAAACTGCAACGCTTAATATGACTGATCAATCACAAGAAGCCCCGCCTTCTAATAAAATAGCCAATAGCTGATCTGAACATCACAACATTTGCAGTTAGAAGTCAGCGTTCTGAAACGTGCGGATGTGCACTGACTGATCTCGCCTGAGAAATAAGCACACCTGCCTATTTTGGAAAATCTTTTACACAAGTTGCAACAGGCCTTCAGCACGACACCACTGGATTTACAAACTATTCAATATGATTTTACCTACATGCATTAGGGACTAAACAAAACAAGTACCTTAGAAATTGTACAATACAATATCATATATTGAATACATTGCACTGGAAACACAAAGACTTTTAAAAATTAAATTACCTGCTCCTGGTCCGACATAATGGTTCATGTAAAACCTGTCTGTCTTCGTCCTACTACATGTTTAAACAAGAGTGAAACTGATTAAACAAATGACCAATCACAGGTTGGAAGACAAAAGTCATTGCCCCGCCCTCATAGTGTCAAAAGTCAACTTGAGCGAGCGAACATGTTTAGTCGCGTGAGCAGCAGGGTCTTGCGCCAGTATGGTTTTCGTGCGCGCGACTTTTGACTCTATTTAAACGCCATACATTTAAAAGATGGCCGCCGAATGACATGACTTGACTTAAAGTGAGGTAACTTACCATAAACTGTGAAGAAAGAAAGATACAGAACAAGAGAGTCTTTCATAACATGCAGACTTGACGCGCTACATGTAGCCTTCCTGTCAAAAATAACATTTAATTTGGAATTCCTCAAACTGCTGGTTTGTCTGGTAGTGGGCGGGACTAATGCACTAATCTTATTGGCCCTGTTTTGATTTCAGCAAATCAATTTGATAGAACACATACTAAGTGATTAATAACCGCGCAGCTTATTAATACTTAGTGCGTTTTATAATGTTATTAGTTGTAAAATTCGTTGTAATTTTTATCTTCTTTGTTTGCCCCGTTTTTTGAATTTTTTTTATTGAAACATTAAATGATAAACAAGCACCACCACCAGTTAGTTTAAAAAAAAAAAAAAATTATTATTAATTTAACAATTAATATTGGGGGTATCCAAATTTGGGGCTATTTGTTCTTTTTCTTTTTTCAAGTATTGCAAAAAAAAAAAAACTTTCCCTGGTAATCAGTTACTTTTATAATGCTGTAACTCAGTTACTATTTGTGAGAAGAAACTCGTAACTATAACTAATTACTTTTTTTAAGTAACGTGCCCAACGCTGGTAGTCATGATGATATTTTTACTTCTGCTAATTATTTAGCAGAATTGTCTTGATTTGTGAATGAACAATGTCTTAAGGATCACACTTTTGTTGGACACAAAGCTTATTTAATGCCATAATCAAAAAGCCAAAGTTAAAATCCTGTTGGGTTTTTGTTTAGGGGACCAGAGTGATGCTGACATTTGTGTTAAAATGAATCCTGGCAGGTATTATTGCCATTGCGTTGCTGTATTAACCAGGCTTGAAAAAAGTTACTTTTAAACGCAAAGTATTACAGAATTGTTACGCCATACAAAGGTCTGCACTTACTCCTGTTTTCTCTCAAAATGAGGACTGTCAGTCATTAAAAAACGAAGGTATTTTCTTGTAGTTATTTTACTAGTTACTCGGATCTTATTGCATAACTTACCCCCAAGACGCATTAACTATTACATGTTAGCGTCACAACAATTTTCTAAAACAATGTGCAAATAGCCATTCAGTTGGCATTAACCAATACTGCCGTACAACTCCAAAAAAAAAATTACTGTAACTAGCCGTAATTATAACTGGAATTTAAGATCTACAGCAATTAAGAAAAACAGGACACATTTTTTTGTTACATCCATTTTCTATTGTTTTATTACGTTCAATCACACCTCAGAAGAGAATGGAGTGGCCCCCCGTGACCAAGACATTTATAACGGCACATTCACACTCTGATCAACACAAACATGCATTCATCTATCCACTCGCGCACATTTGTAAGATCTGTGCTTTTCTCATTTGCACACATACAATGTAACAGAAGTGGTGAAATGTCCAGTCAAGGATACCGAAATATCCCTGGTAATATCTAGCCGTGTAGACACACAAAACCAAGCCTTGTTTTCATTGAACTATCATACTGTAGAATTTATCAAAGTATATTAGAATGGATTATAAGTTAAGAGCAATTTAATTACTTTTATTAATACAATGAGCGACCGCCACCTTTAATGGCAGGACAGGAAAGTCCCTCTCACAAACGAGGGTCCCTGACACCAACAGCTCAGTAAACCTACAAATGGAAGGTGTCACAATTACATCTGAAGTGCGTCTGTTTTCTGCTCTTTTGTGAATTTTGTTCAACAGTCTGGGAAGTTTGATATTGTTGCACCTTCATTCTTTAAAAACTATACACAGAACAAAGTCCAACAATAACAGGAAAGAGTTAGTTATTGAAAAAGAGCGCCCAAACGGATGCGTGATTGGTCATTGTTCACGTCAGTGAATGGTTTGGTATGGGGCTGGTTTATGGTGTCAGACGCTTCAGTCCAACTCGATGGGGCTGCTGTCTTCCTGAGCTTCCTCACCCTCTTCCTCCTCACCTGAGCCCATTAGACTATTTAATAGGTTTCCTATTACAAAAAAAAGCAATTTAGAATCTTATTTTTATGTCCTTAGATTATGTATAATGCTGGAAAAAAAGTTATTTTATGAATTTTCACCACTGGATAAAAAAAAGAAACCTACATTTTTAAATATTGCATTTCCAACTCAAGAACAACCACAACAAACAAGTTGATTGTGAGAGAAGGCAATTTGTGTATCATTAGTTTTTTACTCCTTTACTTGTAGAAAAATAAATAGCTTGAATGTTCGATTTCTACATGTGGCCAGGAATTAAATGCCCCTTTCTACTGTATAACCATAAATACATTTCTCAATGATACTGCAATCCAGCAGTTTGCCATGTTATTTGCTATACAGTATAAGTTTGGATATACAGTGGGTACAGAAAGTATTCAGACCCCCTTACATTTTTTTACTCTTTGTTATATTGCAGTTATTTGCTAAAATCATTTAAGTTCATTTTTTGTACACACAGCACCCCATATTGACAGAAAAACACAGACTTGTTGACATTTTTGCTGATTTATTAAAAAAGAAAAACTGAAATATCACATGATCCTAAGGGTGTATTCACACTAGGCATGGTTGGCGTGAACTAGGCCAGAGTAAGATTGTTCCCCCCTCCCAACTACCCCTCTGGCCTGCACTCAAATAAGATTTCTGCAAGCACAGACCGAAGCGACCCTTTCTCCACTATGTTTGTTTTGGAGTAGGGCCGGGCGATTTGGTCTAAAATTAAAATCTCGATTAATTTAACATTTTAACTCGATTTCGATTAATGGTCGATTTTATTTTATTTTTTTGCCCTCATAGTTCACTGACAAATCTTGTACAGTAAATATGCTCAAGAGAGAGAATTTTGAATAAAGGTGCATTACTTGATTTTAAAATAACTGAAGGGAACACACAGATCTTCTATCTATGATTATTTATTAAACATCAATGTTAAACAACTGAAATTAAAGCACACATTGCCTAAAACTAACAGTCACTTTGTTCTTATAAAAAAAGTAAAAATAAATAAAA
>JAUCNO010000082.1:8729016-8746980 GCA_032353835.1 Enteromius viviparus | reverse complement strand
CATACAAATATATTATATAAAGAAAAACTTTTATTTTGATGTGATTAATCATGATTAATCCGTTGACAGCACTAATTCTGATAGGGTTATTATATATTCTGTATAAATTATAAAATATTATGACAAGGTAATTCATTCACTTTATTACTTAAGTTTAAATTTTATTTTCTCACACATGAATCTGTATTTTTTTTCATTATAAAAAAAGCATCAAACAATATCATTCTTATTCAATGATTAAAGATTAAATGAAAACCACAAATTAGGTGGCGATATGCACTATGTATGTAAATTAACTTTGAACTGAAGAAGAATTAAGAAAAAGCATGGTGCGCTTTTTCTTAGCCTTGGTTTACAAAGAGACAATGTATTGCTCTGTTTAAAAATGTCTTGCGTGTTAACCAGGAACATACTCTTTGTTGAATTAACTTACCCCTGGACGCGTTTTATATATATATATATATATATACTTATACTTATAACCCTGTCAAAATAACCCAATTACAGTTTGACCCAACTGCAGTAGCAATAAATTGTAATGCACAGTGGAATTATTATTATAATTTTTTTTTAAATTGTTAAAAACGGAGTTATATTTTTGCAAGGGAGTGTATGTACATTACTGGAGACTGGTGTAATGGCTACTGAAAATTCAGCTTTGCCGCCACAGGCATAAATTAAAATGTTTAAATATTAAAACTTTAGAATTCTACTAAGTTTTATTATTATTGTTGTTGTTTAAAAATATTTGTATTATTTATAATCGTAATTATTTAAAACTTTTGATTGGCAGTGACAAGTACAGTAAAGACATGTTTTAAATTGTTTTAATGTTTAAGTTAATTTGATATCATTATATTCATGAAATGTCATTATATTCTCACATAACCTTGCATAACATGTTCACTCCTTAAGATTGTTAGACAGTGGTTTATTTAAAAGAAAAGAACAATGCTTCCTTACAAATGAACAATCATTCTTTGTGTGTGTTGTGTCCAGAATAAATCAGACATGCTCAATGGATTCATTCCTCTGCTCATGGGAGGAGGAGCCTTGAGTCTGTCAAGAGGAGGAGGGGCTTCTAGTTCTGCAGAAGCAGATTCAGGCCCAAATCTACCATCTGGCCTCGGGCAGCTTCTGTCTGTCAGCTACCAGAATCAGACCTCCGGAGCCATGTCTGCCCTGTTGAATTCTGAAACGGGCACGATCAACCCAGACCTGCTTCCAATGCTGCAGACTGTATGCGGTCAGGTCACGCAGCTCCGCCTGGAAGAAGCCACATCTCCAGAGAGGAGGAAGAATGGAGAACGGTAAGTGAGTCGTGTGGTTTTAGATGAATAGACGTTCAATTTCCATGGTTGTTGAAGCCACATAAGTTTGGTTGTGGTAACCAGCTCATCTTGATAAGAGCACTATGAATATGAATAATAATACTGTTAAACATTAAGTTAAGATAACGCATTAGTTAACTGCAGAATATAAATAAGAAATAAACCAATACAGGCTCAAAAGGCTTAAGGTATTGAGAAGAAAACAAAGCAAGTTGTCCACAAGAATGCAGAGTACTTTGTTTAGTTCAGTGAAAATCCATGACTTCTGCGCTATCCCAATTTTATAGAGCTGTATGATGAAAATGTTTTACCCCAGTGAAGCTCTGCAGTCTCATCCATTTCAAAAATAGTATGATGAGATGTGCGGCCCATCTTAAACACACATGGCACATCATGTTTCGATGTATGTGAATTGAGTGTTTGCGCGATTGAGATCTGAGAGCTTTGGTTTACGAGAAAATGATCAGTGAATTAAATATACAATTATATTATTTCGTTAAAGAAAGTGCATTTTGGGACAGTTCTAACTTTGATGTAGTTTCAAATCTGTGTGATGCGAGAAGATCATACAGTTTTGGAACTACTTGAAAGTGTGAGACGGTTTCTTTATTAGCGACTAGTTAAGATAAAGGTATTTTCATTTAGACACATTAATAACTATTTATTTAAAGAAACCAACCATCCATGCAAGCTTGGGTTGGGTGAGTCAACCAAAATGTTTTATTTAACATCTAAATGAGTCTGAAATCATTACACTTAATTAATTATACACAAATCAACATGTCTAGTTAACTGAAGGTCATGGCCTAAATATTCAACTTGATAATCAATAAATTCATATTCTGCATTAGTATCTTTTTTGAGATGATCTTTGAAGTAACAAGGATTAATGTTTTTATTAAATGTTTTTAGTAAAAAAAAAAAGGTATGAAATTAGGACTTCTGCTTTGGAATGTAGCGGAGTAAAAGCTACATTGGTGAAAAATTATACCTAATTCCAGTACTAGGTTCACTATACTGTGTGAATACACTTCTTTTTGACCTGTCCTTCAAGAAATACGTCCCTAATCACAACTTCTGTCATTAATCACCATATCATTCCAAACCTTCCTTCAAGGAATGTTTTGGATGAAAACCAGGAGGCTTTTGACTGTCCCATTGACACTGTCAAGGCCTCGAACATTCTTAAAGATATAGTTTCCCCAAAATAATAATTCAGTCACGTGAAACGGTATGCGTGAGCTTTTGATAAATGTTTGATTTTTATCAGTTGTTATTGTTTTCTTTTCTGCACAAAAAAGTAGCTTCATAAAATTACAGAAAAATGTGATGTCAATTGTGCTACCTGTCTTTACGGTGCTTCTGGGACTGACTGGGGAAATAACTTTATTTGTTTTCCGAATTTAAGTGACGGTCTTACAGGTTTGGAACAAAATGAGGGCGAATGATTAATTAATAATAATTTTTGGGTAAACTATCTATTGAATGTGTCATTTACTTTGTCCACTAATTATATATATACTTTTTTTGCATCATAGGGAGGGTCATATCTGTTGTGGAGGGTTTGAGAACTTTCTGGAGACTGTTATAGAGAAGCGAATGGATGAGATGGAGAGAAGATTAAAAGAACATCTGGATTTGCGTCTTGATGCTCTTCAGCAGAGACTGGAGATCACGCTTCAACAGGCACTCTCTCATAAACAACACCAGTAAACAACATCCTCCAACACACAGTACTAACCTGAACACTTAAAGCAAGAACTCCGTCCTGAGATTTAACTTTGATGACAACTGTATTATTCTGTAAACGGACATTTAATATCATAACAGAAAAACGGTTGTAACGTTTTTGTTTTACCAGCATTCTCTGCTGCTTTGTGTGGAAATGGTTTACGGTTTAACAGCAATCGCTGCTCTTCATGTGCCCATCCCAAAGAGACTGTACTTATTTGGTTTATGTGGTTTACAGCGTGATAAGTCCAAAAAAATAATAATTTTCAAAAATCACAGCTACTTGAAGAACTCAACACTGTTGAAACTATATGTAATAAATAATTGTATCTAAAATATACTACAAACATTTGCACTGACAGAGTATTTGCAGTTGTGTAAATGATATTCCTATGTTTATAATGTTCATACTGGAGAACTAAGGACAAAAAACAATATTAAAAATGTTTTTACTAAAGTATATGTATGCGACAAATCAAAAACTTACATCACATGCGTGCTTCATTTGCATACTCTTGAATATATTTACTGTCTAAAGGAGAACATTTCTGCAAATAGTAGGCAACCAGGTCAGTCACATCAAATGGATGCTTTTAGTAAAACCTGGCAGTAGTTTTTAATATCGATAATTGAGTCCTACATGTTTTGGCATGATACTGTTAGAAAATCACTTTATTTTTTCCTTGTGATGATACAGTTTAGTTAGCCCCTGTCATGACTGTTGTCGTCAATATGCAATATTTCAATATGCAAACAAGATTTTAAAAAGGGGCATTATATCCACAACATTTACGTAGAGACTACTTTCAAGATTATATCGTGTGTCCTAATGCACATACTATCCATTGTAAATAGCAGATTAGAAAATAGCTGAAATAATATGATAAAAAAAAAGTCCCAGAATTTGTTGTTTTTGGTAGATTTTCAAAAAGAAAAAGTTAATGTAATAAAAAGTTTTTGAAATGAAATGCACACACATGGCAGATCAATGTGCTTTTGTTTCCTCTCTAATACAGTAGGAGGAATCATTTGAGTAGTGTAATATTGGGGCTGGGTTATGGTGACAGCATGCATGTAGCTATGCAACAAAGGCATACAATTTTATGGGACGATGTCCCAAAACTTGCTTATTCTTCTGCTAGACACTCCAAAGTATTTCTCTTCCCAAGAAGAATACCTGCATGCCTTAGAAGTAGATGACTACACTGATTAAACCTAAGTTCCCAGAACTTCCCACCAATAAAATGTGGGATATGAATTATAATTAATCCTTTTACAAAACTACAAGGTTCATATTTTTGCTTCTAAACCCTCAAGTACACTTGCCTCATAAATGCTGACTTCTATGTGTTACTAAAAACATTTTATAAAAATAGATATATATATATATATATATTTTTTTTACATATTGAGGGACAAGTACATTTTTTTTTTTTTTTGCAACTGAACGTTTGAACCCTAGACTTAAATGCAAAATCATATACTGTAACCCCGAAAACTCCAAAGCGACAGGTCTGTAAACGTCTACTTTTCCTAAACTTGTGGTTCTGGCATCTCTCATTAACCTTGTCTTTTCTGAGTAGTTCATAAACTTTAGTTGTCTCAAAGCCTGCATTGCAGAAAACCATGTGTATTTTTACTACAAGTTAAAGTACAAGTACATGCGTCCTATGAACATGAACTTGTGCTATTCTTGGCAGTGGCCCATCACTCATGAAGGAGAGTTGAGGAGACCACTGAGGAACAGCAAAGAAAACACAGCTGAATGAACAAACTCCGCTTTACAGGAAACTTTGCATGAATCAATGAGAAAATTAACCAAAAGCATGGCAAATTAGCAGTTTTGACCCATTTGAGTAACTTTCCACTGTGACCATGGCCTTGTCATGTGAGACTTAACCAACCCAGATTGGCATGGGTGTCTCCTGTCTACACCACAGTGATGCTCAATGAGCAGATTTGTTCAAACAGTGAGCTGTTGTTGTCTTATGACCAACAGAGAGGTCCACTTCAGAAGGGGTTTTGTAACCACAGAGAAGTGGGTCAGCAGTGGAGGTGGTACCGACGATGAACAGCGGCTGTTTTTGTGCAGACACCCACGCCAGTATCCCCAGTCAAACCGGCCCAACTGTATCAACAATGTCGTGTTGCTGCCACACTTCATGCAAAGGTTCATGGACTGAGCACATGTGTTGACAAAACTTGAGGTTAGTGGTGGAGCCTCTCCACTTAAACAATCACATAAGCACGCTCAGAGATGCGGTTCCATTAAAAAGATTTCTTAATTTATTACTCACAATCTCCAGTTTACTTTTCAAACTTTACAAAATCAGTCTATTGAAATACAAATTAAATCATACGTTTAAATATGGCTCCTAAAGCACAAGTAAACAGCCTAAAAGTCAGCTTAAAATTAAACTTGACCCTGTTCATTTTCTAAACCCATTCAATGATTAATCGATGAGGCTGTGAAAGTGGACTAGGAAAGTGGTGTGAAGTTTATCACCCCTGACAACCTTTAGTTCCATTTAACTGCCTTTTTAAGACAAAAGCTTTAAATCATAAGTGGTATGACTAATATATTTGAATTAGGACAGCAAAACATAAAAATATATTGAGCTTGTTTTTTACCACAGACATTTAATTAAAAAAGGATAATAAACCAGAAGTGCTAAAGTTCTAGTTCATTCTGTGTTGTGGTCTACAAAAATACAACATGCCTAGTTTGAGTTCACCCACAAGACTCTAAAAATGTCACCTCTTTAATATGTTTGATGTTTTTGTTCTTGCCTTAAATGCTTCAATATCTAAACTGAAGCCTCTCATGACATGATCACAGATTCATCTCAGGGTATTTGGGTGGAATTTATCTTTCATTTAGTAACAAACCTCTAGTTCACTGAGATATTAAGTGTTTATACATGTGTATAAATAAAAATATGATCAGGTTTGATTTGAGGTTTTTGAAAATAAAATAAAATAAAAAATATATATTCTGCTTCATATGCACTGCTTGAAAAATTAAAGGGAACACTTAAACAATACAATGTAACTCCAAGTCAATCACACTTAGGAAGCAACACTGACTACAATCAGTTTCACGTGCTGTTGTGCAAATGGAATAGACAACAGGTGGAAATTACAGGCAATTAGCAAAACACCCCCAATAAAGGAGTGGTTCTGCAGGTGGTGATCACAGACCACTTCTCAGTTCCTATGTTTCGGTCACTTTGGGATGCTGACGGTGCTTTCACTCTAGTGGTAGCATGAGACAGAGCCTACAACCCACACAAGTGTCTCAGGTAGTGCAGCTCATCCAGGATGTCACATCAATGCGAGCTGTGGCAAGAAGGTTTGCTGTGTCTGTCAGCATACTGTCCAGAGCATGGAGGTGCTACCAGGAGACAGGCCAGTGTACATTTATGTGTGTAGTGTATGTTTGTGTGTACAGAAATAATTACCATCCAAAACAGAAAAATGAAACTTGAATCGGGTATATCTTCATTTCTTTAAAATGAGAGGCTGTAATGTTTCAAATGGAAGAATCACATTTTGACAGTATTAGTCCCCACAGGCAAAGGTAATTATATTCAGAGTGCCAGTGAAATATGACTTACATAGTTTTAAACTATCTAATTCTGCCTCCGTCTCATATTTGAGGTTTTATTTCATCTCTGACCTGCAATCGACCCAGGATTCTGTCAGTGTCCTCCAAGATCAACCGAAGCTAATATGTTAGAGGAAATGAATGCAAACCCGCCCTGTTACTCAAGTCCAGAGTCTGAAGTCATCCTGCAAAGCGAAAAAGAAAAACATTTTCTAATTTACCTAATGAACTCAATGCAGTGGATTAAACTCTGCTCGTGCAAATTGTGTGCCAAAAGATACACTGAGTACAATTTGTTTTAGAGGCCCATTGAGTAAGATTTTTTTCATAATGTCTTAAGTGTATAATGGTTCTGCGCAGAGATGCATCACATTGTGCCTCCAGTAAACCAACAAATGAGGGCAGCACATCACAACAGATCCAGAAAATCTTATACAGTTTTCTTTATATCATAATGGAAGGAACTGTTTTTTTTTGTTGTTGTTTTTCAAGACTTGATGTTTTACACAACGTACCATCATATTCTTGAATTTGAGCCTAAAATGGCTAAATGGGAATTTTCTGGATCTACATCTTTTATTGGTCAACACTTTTCCTCTGTTTAATTGTTGCAAGCACTGTGGTTTTTAATGTATATATTTATATTATAATTATCCATAAACATAACCCACTAATAATAATTTCAATGAATGTGTTTTATTCAACCTATTTCTAGTACTAACCCTATACACTTTTAGAAAAAATGGTACAAAAGCTGTCACTGCATGGTAATCTTTTTAAAACATATTTTGTACCTAATTATTTACCACTTAAGTATTTATTTTAAGTATTTTTTCATTTACTAGTTGCTAAATGGCATGCATGTTACAAGAATAATAGACATTTATTATAAGTAATTAAGCAAAAATGAATGCCTTATTCCACATGGCCTTATTATATATCCCTAATCCTACTCAATACCTAACTACCTTACTAAATATGAATAAGTAGCAAATTATGAATTTATTGAGGAAAAAGTTCATAGTCAATACATGTTCCATATTTCAACGTGTTACCATATGATGGAACATATTTGTAATTAAAGTTTACATATTAATACCAAAACTGTACATAGTAGTGTATACCACCCCGGTGATACCTTTATTTCCTGAGAGTGTTACCCTAACTGCAAATTCTGATTGGTTGATTGAAACCGTTATTGTAATTTATTGGGGTTAGGAGGATAGCCCCTTAAGATGAAACATCTCATTTTCTGTGGATTGCAATGGAAACATTGTTAAGGGAGTTCTGGGGTCATTTGTGATAGATGGAACCAATATGTACTAGAAGATCTCCAGCCGTGAGCTCAGCAATTTGGCATGATTTTGGAGAATAACTCTACGAGAGCAATAATATTCAGTCAGAGTTTTATGTGTCCCTCCCTGTCCACCTTGTTCGTGAGGTGAAGCAGACGTTAAAGAAGAATGAATCTGATATGTAATTGATTAAATACTATGAATCATTAATGCCATAAAGAAAAGATGTTAGCTATCTTAAATTGAAATCAAGCATGACATCCATTCAAGACTGAATATTGAAATTCATCATGGTACGGGCATGACAAATTGCTAAAGAATGGATCAGACCTCAGAAGACCAGATCTCCACAGCAGGACCTCTATTAAAACCTCTAATACATATCAGGGTACTCACTTCCTCAATATTCCCTGCTAGATTGTTCAATCTAGTATTGCATCACTCTAATCGACCTTAAAAATGCATTAGTTCTTGATGATTCTGAAGTCGAATAGTATGACACTGAAACGGTTTAAAAACGTTAACCTTCTTTAATTTCATTTTGGAAATTGTCATCTGAGAAACACAGACACACATTTAAGGAATCGAACGTATTCCAAGATAATAATCATCCTCTAATGGCCCACAATTCTGTTTCAAATCATGTGAAGATCTGAGTGTAAGTACAAAAATAAGTAGAAAGCTGAATATAGACAACAAAATTTCAAGATGCTTTGCTGATGTATTATTATGTGTACATAAGAACGAAATATAAGGTCTGTTCCAAAACCTAGTCTACTACCCGCCATACGTGACCGATTTTGAAAACACATAGGCAGCAACTCTGCTTGCAGTTTCCCTCACAGAAACCCACAACAGATTTCAGTTAGCCGTTAGCATTTTGCTAATCTAACTGCATAATACTCTACTCAGATAGCACACACCTGTTTTCATACATTATAAACCATAAGCATCTTCAAGACATTCTCTAGATCATTTTTAACATTTGATAGGAAACATTTTAGACTAATTGCAGATGAAATCAGGTGAAAAGTGCACATAATCTGTATTTGTACTAAAACTGTGGTTATCCAAATTCATAAAAGTGTATCCATTTTATACTTTTAATATAATAAAACCATGGTTATCTTTTGTAAGGGAGGCATAAAAATAAATTGCACACATAAAATTGGGTAAAACAATTATTTTTAATTACACTGAATTGTTTTAGTCGATACTTTTTAGTAATGAATAAAATCTAAGGGTTATAATCAACATTTACCTGCTTCATTCACCATCTTAAATGGAAGTCATGCTTAGGTAGCTTACTAGGTTTTGGAACAGCATAATTATATACATTTCGGCATGTTAGTGAACTAGCCAGCACTAAATTTTCATATGTATGTACAAAGGGCTCATTCTAACATGGTATACTAATGAATAAACAGAAAATGACTTGGATGCTATGGGAAAAAAAAAAGCGACAAAGGACCTTTCCTGTTCTAAGCTGAAAATAATATTCAGGTTGGATGATGGATGGGCTGGAAAGATTTCACTATGGTTTCTAGAAGGAGTGCGGCTCCAGACACACACTCAGTAAAAGTCTGAGAACCAGCTCATGGGTGAGCATGAGAGAGGTCAAGGGTCAATCTCCTCAGGAATGATTGTAAGGATGACGTCTTCATTTCCGCGTCGTACCACTGTTCTCAGACTGTCATCTTTCTTGATAGCCGTGCTGACATCACTGGCTGATGTGATCCTCTGACCGTTAATGCTGATTATGACGTCACTCTCCTTCAGGCCGCCACTAGAAAAAAAAAAAAAAACAGGAAGCAGTTAAAACTGACCTAATTTTAAGTCAGAACTGTCCTAATTGTTTTAACAGTGCTTCACATTAGTACAGTAGTGGGTTTTATTAGGAGGTGATGTCATTATGTCTACACTAACTTTATATATTTTTTTATTGTATTTTAAAAACATCCTGTAAGTTTCTTGTTAGTCTAAAATCAGCTTATATTGAACTCAACTGTGTCTGTAAGAGCTTTTTTGTTCACTTCATTTTACTGTGGATTTGGTTACAAACAAGGCAAAATTTTGATGCAGGATTTTCAGGATCTGATGTTGCACCACGCAAGTGTAAGTAACTGTTTTTACTAGTATGTGGTCACTATTGCTTTGTCTATAATTACAGATTGTTTGATACATACTGTTTGATATAGAGTATTTATGCATTTTTAACTTACCTGGTCTCATGGCATAAATTTACAGAGTTTCGATTGATAGTGTAATTTTCACACATTTACTTGGAGAATATCATGTTATGACTTCAAAACAATATTAAAAACCTGGAATATATCAAAACAAATGTTTTTGAATGTTAGCATCAAACATATCCAGCTTCGTATATATGCATTTTTAAAGAAGGTAGGTTTGTTCGTTAGCTCACAGAGATGTACTTGAGAGACAAGGAGCACCAGTTTGAATCCCGTAGAACTACGGTTTGACGAAAAGTTGAAATGCCACATAAAATGCATTTTTATATCAGATATGCATTTGCTAATACTATCAGGAAGGTTTAAGGGTGGATTTAGTGTAGGGCATATTTCCAACCCCTACAATCCAACAGTACATGCCTTTATCAATGTAATAAAACGTGCCAGGGTTCATGTATTGAATCTGTGTATCAGAGCCACGCAGTGGACATTTCTTTTTGAAACTGTGGTGAAACTGATGTGCAGTAAGCAGTGTTGGGCACATTAGTTTAAAAAAGTAATTATAGGTACTAGTTACGTATCAAAATTAGTAACTATTGCATTACTAAAAAATAAATAAAATGGCAAACTTGGATGCTCCCGATATTAAATGTTAAATTAATTAAACTAACTGGTGGTGGTGCTTGTTTATCATTTAATGGTTCTATAAAAAAATGGAGCAAAGAATTATGATAACAAAACTTCTACTACTAATAACAATATATAACACGCTAAGTATTAATGAGCTGTAGGGTTCATGAATATTAATCACATAGTATGCGTTTGCTCGAACTGATTTGCTGAAATCAAAACAGGGACAATAATAGGTGAGCAACAGTCAATAAGATTGTCATTAGCGCATTAGTCCCGCCCACTACCAGAGAAACCGGCAGTTCTATGTTCAGAGTTTATGGTACATCAAATACAGCTACACTGCGCATCCATCGAGTTTAACTGAAAAATAAAAATGCAAATATTATAATAAATTATAGTATCCCCACAATTTATTGTCAGTAACCGTAACGGCATGGTAACTTGTTACTCTTTACTGAAAAAAATAATGCAGTTAGTAACGTCGTTTATTTATAACACCGTTATTCCCATTACTGGCAGTAAGGCACGTAAAAACGGTGTTGCACAGAGGTACAAATACTTATGAGACCAGGTTGGTTTTTAAAGGGGTCATGAACTGAGGAACAGCTAAAAACAGTTTAAAAGCAGCTTATATTGAGGCCACTCTGCCAAAGTGACAGATTGTGGAATGGACAACTCTATGATGTAATAGTGTAGCTAAACAGCTCCTTTGCATAAGAAGACCAATGCCTGCTTCTACATCGCTGCCAATTTAGGTTTTAGTTTTCTCAATGATTTGTGCATGTTGTGTTTAGGAGAGAGCTGAACACACAGGTCTATGCAGAAAGCAAACAAAAAAGATTGCAATGAGACGCTGTGCAGTACCAAGTTGTGGAAAAACAATCTTTACATTGCCTTCCTTCTGATCTACTGATAGCAGTGAGTGTTTACTTATGAGTCTACAATCCACCACACCTATTTAAACACAGTGTTCAGATTTAAACACAGCAGTTCATGACAGCTTTAAGCTTGATTGTTTAGTGAGAAACACATTTCTCTGTTTCAGAATATATTTGGCTCATCTTATAAAGTGTTTAGGTGTTGGCTTCTAATCATCCTTGCACTTTCTGTTTTGACATGCAGTTTTAAATATAAATAAAATATATATTTTAAAAACAAGTCTTTTTTCTTTCTATTTATATTCATATAACTAAAATATTTACAAATAAATAATTAATGCTTTTGGCATTCAGAATTTTTTACCCCTCTACTTTCTGTTCAAACCTGCAATTTAATTGTTTGTTTGTTTGTTTTTTTTTAATCTAAAATTGGTTTGATATTTCCGACATCAGTTTCTTTTCTGAATATTTTTTTTTTCAGCTCTAGTTAAATTTGAAATAGTTACATGTAACTGATTATGCTGTAATTCATGGTCATTTTCTGTAGATTCTTACCACAAACTGTCCCTATGTGTACTCGTATACTAAATTGGCTACCCACAAAGACAGGAAGTGGCCACTCATGTACTGTTCATATAATCTCATATAAGCTAAAATTGTGTAGACTACTTCAAATTCAACCACACACAATGAAATCCCAAAAGTTAATTTTAGTTACAAAACCTTTAAACTTCTAAATGAAATAAAAAGAGAAAAAAACACTGCTGCCTCAGCAGGAAGTTGACCATTTTGGAAGCTGTTCATTTAAACTATTATGGATTCAGATATTAGCCTGGCTTCTGTGACTTTAAAGCTCATAGGAGCTTAGTCTGGCCAAACTACCTGGCGGGCTTAACCTGCGTCCATCACATGCCTCTGTATACTACTGGACGAATCTACAACCAATCAGACCACTCATTCTAATGGCGTATGCGTAGCGACAGAACCTGAAGCCACTTGTAACCAATTGTAGCTAGCTTCATTAAAGCAGTAGGAAAATGTCTTTACTCACTTTAATTACTTTAAGAGCTCATTTCTCACTGATTCCCACTTTATGCTCTAAAATGGCAGCTTTGCCAGACTAACTTTGCTCGCAAAATAAAATGTAGCGTCACATGAAATATGGGCGGGCCCAGGCTATTCGGATGGAGCATCTTTATGGTAAATACAGCATCACATATGAAACTGCTAGACAGCATAACATGGCAAAAATGGCAGTGCACTTCTTGTGAAAACTAGTGGCTACTTACACTTCAGCTGGTGTTTTAGGGATAACTTCGATGACGTACGCTCCAGAGGTGACATCTGGGAAATCACTCTGTTTTTCCTTTAGCTCTTTAGCAAGTCTGTGAGGGAAAGATACAGCACAGAAATAAATATCATGTTGTCTAGTATCCAGTGTTATGTATATGTATTTGTATACTAATTAGTGACTTACATTGGGGTTAATGTCATCATTCTTACACCGATATACTTCTTTTTTGTGGCTGTTTTTCCTGAAAACAAACATGAGATTTTACTGATTGAAACTTTTCTGAACTTTCAATTTGAAATCTTGTTCTAACAGATTAAATGTTTCAGATTTAGCACATTTAATCCGTAATTTTATTCCTGACCTTTAGCCTGTCTGTCATGAGACTCGGCCAGGAACTGTCGGATCTTGTCAGAAGGAATCGCGAAGGATATTCCTGCTGTCACCTTCAGCGTGTTGATTCCTATTACCTCACCGTCCTACGGCAACAGACACAAATGTAAACTCACACAAACACGCCGCACATCTGCATGCACAGATGTCTTCCTGTCACAATGGGATATTTCCGCCATTGATCATTATGCATGCACACATGTGTTTATGGTCACGGCTGACTCAACACACATCCCTTCTGCCAACATGTGTTTCTAGGCTCTTAAAAACATGCTATAAACACTTAAACCTGGCTGCATTCTGTTACTCCTGTTAATTTACTAAAAAATAAGACTCAAGCTGTTTTGTTATTTAGAAATGAGAAGAACATAGTAAAAAATCTTACCAGGTTCACCAGGGGCCCTCCTGAATTACCGTACTGAAACACAGAAAGAGTTTGGGTTTATGAAAATATGATAATAAGGAGCACTCATATAGAATAGAATAGAAAACATGTATTTTAAAAGTAATACGAATTTACATTATTAACTCTTTTACTGTATTGATCAAATTAAAGCAGTCATAGTAAGTATAAGAGAGTATATAAAAAATACAAACAAAAACTTAATTATTCCAAACTTAAAATGTAAATATGATGCAAAATATTACTGTCAATTATATTTGTACACTGTAAAAGAGCTATTTCTACCATGTTTTTTTACTTGATTTTTTTTACTGTATTTAGGTTACCATTATGTATGTGCGCATAGTGTGTATATATATTGTTCACTGTTCCCTGTCTTCCTGAAGCCACGTGAGGTGGTGACCCTGGGTGCTTGCAGCTTTAATTGTTATTGTTTTTTTCCAAAGCGAATTGCAGTTTTGAGGGCTTAAACTTACTCTGAAAAATCACAAAACTTGACACACGCATCAGAACTGGTGAAAATTTACATCTGTTATGGGTTTCAGAAGTGGGTGTGGCAAAATGGCTCGACAGTGCCAACTTTACACTTTCAAAAGTGTGCAACTCGAACGACTTTTCACGCACATGTATGAAATTCGTTACAAACATTTAACAGACCAATATCTACAAAAAAGCCTCTTGGAGCAAGCCCAGCAAGAAGTTGGTTATTTTTAATATTCTCAGCGAATTTTGTGTCATTTTTGCCATTTTCAGGCGTCATACTTTAAAGGGCGTGTCCGTGGCAGCGTTGCAAATTTCGATGTCACGCCATGAGAATAGAAGTTTCTTTATTTCAGCCATAAAATGTCCAATCTGCCCCTTACTTCACACGTTTGACAAGGTTCCTGGCCTGAACACATCTGAAGGCCAATATACCCTTACAATCATAGCGCCACCAGCTGGCAACTGGAAATCCCTTTTTTTCACTAACTTCAACATGCAATGTCCAATCTCCACCAAACTTAACATATTCTATCAGAGTCCTTGCCTGAAAGCATCTAAAAGGCCAATATTCAGATTTAATCATAGCGCCACCTGTTGAAAACAGGTTATGTCATGATTTAATCTAACTCAATCACACCATGTTCAATTAGCACCAAACTTGAAATGCGTGATAAATGTACTTGTCTGAATACATTTATATGCCAATGTTCAGTTATAGGCGTAGCGCCACCAGCTGGCAGCAGAAAGTTTGGCACATTTAAATAACTTTTACATATTATTTCTATATTTGCCTCTTTAAATGCATATTGCTCACTGTTCCCTGTCTTCCTGAAGCCACGGGAGGCGGTGAGCGAGTGCGAGGGCCCTTTCGTTGCTGCTTGCAGCTTTAATTGTAAATTATTATTCAAGTCATAAATGTCATTATTTTACAGTCTAAATAAACTTTTACTGTAAACACTGAAAATAAAAAAAAATTAACACCTTTTTTTAAAGTCAAATATTATTAACCATGACTGCGTGAAGCTAAATTATATTATTACACATTTTTATTGGAATAATCATGGCTAGTAATAACATAAGAATTAAAATATCACGAATAGAGGAAATCATAAGATTACGCAAAACTACTTCATAAAATGTTAAATTATTTTGTCTTCACTACACATAAATAACATGTGTATTAACTTTACAGTCAAGTATCTTTATCATTCTTAGAAACAAACAAAACTAAGCATTATATCACTGCTTAACCAACAAACTGTTTGTACGCAGTGTATGATTATCTCACATTGATGATGGCATCTGTCTGGATGTAGTCCATGTCAGAGTTTCGCAGGCCCAGCTCTTTGCCTCCTCTCTGGGTGGTGCTGACGATTCCTGTGGTCACTGTGTTCTGAAGAGAAAATGGACTGCCGATAGCGACCACAAACTCCCCTGGTCTCAGGTCAGCTGACCGGCCCAGCAACAGCACTGGGAGTTTCGTCTGCAATATGAAATACAATAAAGCATAAGAGTTTGACACGGTTAAATAAATACAGATGTGAAATTACTGAGATCTAAGCAAAAGTCTGTATTTGATATCCATTTTATTTCATTGCTGTGTTAATCTCACAGCTAAGATTTTATATGTAAGGAGATTCTTTGCATAAGGAGATTCTTGGACAGGGAAGAATAAGGTCTTGTAAGTGTATTAAGTGTGTTTTGCTCAAGTGTTCTCTAGTATGGCAAGCTGAACTGTCCATAAGACAGAAAACACACCCATAAAACTTTCATCACCAAACTACACAGCTGGTATGAGGCTCTTCTGCTCAGTAGTTGGTTTTCCAAACAGGAAGTCTGACATTGTGGCTAAACAGCTTTACCTTTATCTCTATGTGCTGAATTTGCCGTGCACAGTGGTTTGAAATGTTTCATAGATATATACATGATCTTGCAGATAATGAAAGACCTCAAAGAGCCACATGAGAAAGCCACACACCTCAGCTGCCCAGACTAAAGCAGACCACAGCTTTCTGATGTTTATATGAGGATGCGTCTTCCATGTGTTACTCCCTAATTATCGTCTGATCAATCGCATGTCTTTTGATGCAACTGATTCCAGTTTTAGGTTTTTAATGACATTGGGTCCTATATGATGCACTTGGCCCAATGCGACGCCAGGTGCAGCTCAAGTTTTTTTTTGCTAATTTCAGTCCAACAGTTCACATCCAGTGCCATGTTGTGGCGAATGCACTTGCGCCCATCTGTTTGAAAGAAGTGTGTTCAGGCACGTTGACTCTTAAAAGTAAAGATTCACTACAATGCTATAGAAGAATCTTTTTTTTGGGTTCCACAAAGAACCATTTAGTCAAAGGTTCTTTAAAGAATCATCTTTTTCTTAGTTTTTTTTAATCTGAAGAACTTTTTGTGAAACAGAATTGTTCATCAGATGTTAATGGTTCTTTATGAAACCATTTAGACAAAGGTTCTTCAATGACAACGAGAAGCACCCTTATTTTTAAGAGTGTTTTTAAGGCAACTGTAAATGATTGCTCTAATGACCATAGGCCATATTCATAAAAATGAAAAGAATTCTCTCTGAGAGCTTAAAATTTTTTGTAAATAGGAGTCTAAAAAGGGATTCGGATCAATCTGAGAGCAACGCTGAGTGCGCAAAACTTTATTTTATGATTACATCCGTAAGTTGCTTATTAGCATGTATGTTACTAGAATACTATCCATCTATTAGTGCTAATTAAGCACATATTAATGCCTTATTCTACATGACCTTATTCTATATCTTGAATCCCACATAATACCTAAACCTAACAACTTTTACTGCCTTTAGTGTTCATTACCTTTGGACACTGCAGTGATATGTATTTATTGGTACATATTTTGTGTCTCACAAAAAATTTATAATGTATTGCGTGGCTCTCAACAAAAAGCTGACGGGGCAGCAAAAGGAATTACACAGGAATTACACACTGGATACATGACAGCAAAATACAGACATAACACACGTTAACAAGACCTGAAATGAACAAAAACACAACGGTATATAAAGGGTTACAAATTAGAGAGAAAGTGCGGGCAGCTGGCAAAAAACACAGGTGAGGCAATCAAACTGAATTGGGTGAAACCAAACAGACAGGACTAAACCAAAATATACAAAGACACGGGGAAGCACGAGACAAGGACAGGAACAGAATGTGACATTACACCCCCCTCCGGAAAAGGCGCACCTGCGCCGTTAGTAAGATCAATGGGGAGGGGGGGCTGGGCGCTCTGGAGGCAGGACCCAGGGACCTACACATCGCCTGCCTCCAGGGGCGGATCAGGTACCCTGGCAGACAACACTGGCTGGACAGTCTTGCGGGCTACCGGGTCGGGTGCCTTAGGCGGCCATGGAGGTTTGGGCACTGGCCGAGACAGTTCATTAAAAGTCCATTCAATTTTACAAGCCCATCCAATCCAAGGACCCTCCATTACTGCCCCTCCCCCCAAAAAAAGTTTTTGGAGGAGCTCCCCGGGGGGCACACAGAAGGTCTAACATAGGGAGGATGCCTAAGAGGGCGTATGAGGTACACGGCAGACTCTGGGGCCGCGCGGCAGACTCTGGGGGGCGCACTGGATGCACGGCAGACACTGGAGCGGGCTCTGGAAGACGCTCAGGCAGCACGGGAGACTCAGGATCCTTCTCCTCGGCCGCCATTCTGAGCGTGTGGAGACATCTCTCCACAACTGC
>JAUCNO010000082.1:8715247-8726161 GCA_032353835.1 Enteromius viviparus | reverse complement strand
ATTATATTATATTATATTATATTATATTATATTATATTATATTATATTATATTATATTATATTATATTATATTATCAGTTTTCCAAATATTTATGACTTTATTTTTTGTGGAACTATCCATTTAAAACAGACAAAAGATAACTCATAATATTACATTTGAAATACTAAAAATGAAATAAAATGTTTCCCGATAAATATACAAGACATAATAAGGCCTTAAGGGTACAGGTGGACAGATGGGAGAAAACAAGCCCATATTTTTGATAGTGAGTGGAGGGAGTATGGGAGAATCCCTGCTGAGCATTCCATCCGGTCATGTTTGCAGATGCACAATCAATGCTTAGCCTAAGATAACATGCTACTGTTCTACTCCTTCACACACTCCCACAACATCTGACTGGATCCAACAGCCTGCAATCATGCTTTTAAAAACAGCAGGCTGTGTCCTGCACCAAATTTGGCCTTGCTAAATTTAGCCTTTAAATTATACGTGCTTTTGTGTTTTAAACAATATATGTTATATGGACCAAGCATCCCTCTGGTTTCTCTGACAGTGCACCTGTTCAAATTGACTTGAAAGATGTGAGTCATCCTTTGCTCGTATTATTGCACCAGCATAAAACAGAAAGAGATAATAGTGAAATTGTGCCCTTTTCCTAAATTTTAAATACCACTTATCATAGACAGGCTATGTTCTTGTAGCGATAATCATGCTTTGAACTTCCTGTTTCTGAAATCGTTCATTGAAGGAGGATAGAAAACAACATTCATCAAATATTATGACGGGGTATTTAATGATGAGGATTTTTCTCTTTATCTAAGCAGAGATGTTGCATTTCTGCATCAGCTTGAAATCTGACACTTTACCCCATGCTGAGTGTTACAGTACAGGACATTGGCATTTTGTTCTGATTGTACCAGCAGAAGAGCTGAACTGGTGAAAGATGATCAGGTGATCATGTACAAACATGAGGGGATGAGGGACAGCAAATGATGATCAAGGACTCCTTGTGAAATCGGAAATCTATTTTCAATTATAAAAATAAATTTAAAATACATACATATTATATTAAATCATAGAATTTAAATAGGATTGTATCATTTATTTTAATATTAAACAATTTTATAGAGTAGGCCTACAACATAGTTTGACTCTAATATATGGTTTAAAAAAAAGCAATATTTTAAAGTCTATTTATGTTTTTTGTAAATGTAAATATTGTTTTCAAATATAAATGTGTGTGCATTTATGTATACATTACAGTTTGTATTGTATCTGGTCGTATTTTCATTGCTGAATGCGATATATCCACTCAACCCATCACAGCGCACCATTAAATGCATTGTAAACAGTACCAGTAATGGCGGCACTTTGAATACACCCGTTTTCCTCAACTAATTTGTACTTTGTGATTAACAAACAAACAAAAAAATTAGGGCTGCATGGCAAATCGCATGTGATTGTCATGCGCATCTCCTCAGTAAAGCCGGTGTTGTGATTAGTATAGAGCTCCAGGGTGTGCTTTCAGATGGAGTGGCATTTTAATATAACTGACAGGCTTTCTTGGTAAAAGAAACACATTTTTACTTAAATGAATCAAAATGGATTATTGGTGTTTTGGAACCAAACTCTTAATTTATGAAAATTTTGTATACAAAAAAAAAAAAAAAAAAAAAAAAAAAAACTTGATGATGAACAATTCTGCTTGAGGCATCCAATTTATTATAATTTACATGTATTGTATTTTACTTAGTAAAATATTTATATTTACATGAAATTTGAGATATAAAGGCCTGCAACTTAGTTGACACTAATGTTTTGTTTCAAATACAAATATTCCATTTGAAGTGTTTGGTAAGAAAATACTCCTTTCCCATACTCTCCAATCCTGAGTCTAGATGTTTCCTATTTTCATTTAGCTTCATTTCCCATCAGTCAGCTAACCAAAACATAATGTTTATTGATCGTCTTACAGAACGAATTAATCAGCTTGTGTTGTCTGTGAGAGTGGAAACGGATTTGACGACTATTTCATTAAATCCCTCTAATCTCTTTACAAGTGGATCATTGAAGTGAATTTAGAAAGCTCTCTGAGAAAAGAAAACGAAGAATTATCTCAACTTTTGAGTCACATTTTACAGGACTGTTTTCCACAGGGAAAATGACTGGCCTGATTTCAGACAGCCTCGATGTAGGTCCAGTTGGAACTGAAGTCTTGTATCTGTTAGTCTCTTGCTGAAACTTTAGCCCGTGACTCAGTGTGTTCATCAGCCTTAAGACATCTCATTTATCAAGGAAGAGGTTGATGGGAATGGCTGTGCTATTTAATTAATGTCCAATTTGTTTACTCTTTTACTTTGTTGATATTCTGGATGTAATTGCCAACAATGAGGCAAACCTTATTGAAATTAATACAATTCACCAAAAATTTTGTTAATCTTTAATGTTTTAAATTTTTTTACATTTTTTTAATTTAGTTAATCTTTAACATTCTAATCACTCATGACAGTAGAGCATGGCACTATGTGACGAATCAGCAGAGTCGGATGGATCCTTTTGCAGGCTATATTACAAACATAGTCAAACAGGCATGAGTCGAAATCACAGGCAATCGGTAACAAACCGGGTAATCCAAAAACAGAACAATAGTCCAGGCAAAGGGTCGGGCAGGCAGTGAAATATCAAAGTCCAATAATCAGTCCAAACAAACACAGAGAAATCAATGGGGAAAAACGCTCGGGATTGACTGCGGGGCAAATCAAAACTTTGCATCCAACAAGCGTCCAACATCCGCTTAAATAGGCCACTGAATGGCGGGAGATCGGGGCAGAAGTGGCCAAGGTATGTGGGGCAAAAGGGGTCGGGTAGGAACCTTAGAACTCAGGTGGAGGTGAACCATTCGTAGTACCCAAACTGACTGTGGATCTACCCACTTTTGTGGGGTGTTCGCGCTGCAGGAACTAGGAATGATTTTGGTTCCAGGAACTCCATTTGGAGGAACTAAATTAGCTCCTACTTCAGAGTAGGGTCTAAACTAGTTCCAGGAACTATCGGTGTTGTAAGTCTAAGCTAATTGGCTAAATGCATACGTAAATGCCCACAATGATTTAAAACACTGTGTAAACATTGTATCAACTTATTTCTTTTGTAAGCTGCATTTACCTGAAGACTCTGTCTACAGACATTGCATTCTTTCAATCGCTTGACATATATTTTGGCATTCCATGTCCATTATTGTAAAACAAAAACACAGCTTTGATCCCAAAATCCTCCTTGCTCCTGTTGTTAAAGTTCTTATTCTTTGCTTTTTCTTGTTGAACCCACTGCTGGTGCGAATGCAACCCTTTTAAATAGTACATGGGAATTGTTTGCAAAATTGACCCAGTACTTTATTACTGTACTTTTAGTTCTGGAATTAAAGAGTCAAGTCAAGTCACTTTTATTTATATAGCGCATTTAACAATACAGATTGTAGCAAAGCACTGAACATTATCAAGTAGAAAAATTGAGTGATGGTAATGTATAATGACGAGATTAAACTTTATTTATTAAATGCAGAGAAGGTCTCTGTAATCAAAACGACGATAATCACTAGAAATCAGGTGTCCCCAACTTAGCAAGCCAGAGGCGACAGCGGCAAGGAAAAAAACCTTGGGAGAACCAGGCTTAGTTGGGTCCAGTTCTCCTCTGGCCGGACGCCCAGCACCTAATTTCCAGTTCAATTCACATGTCAGATTGTGTAGAGGACTTATAGTGTGGACATAAGGACTTAGGACTTATCAGTTCCATAAAGAGGTGCGAAAGGACTAATGTTTTCTTTACTAGCTTTCAGGGCCTTGAACATGGTAGTTGCTGTCTATAGAGGGTCTAAAAGCTCTTGTGTTTCATCATAAACATCTTAGTTTGTGTTCCAAAGATGACAGAAGGTCATATGGGTTTGGAACGACACATGGAGTAAATAATGACAGAATTCTCATTTTTGGGTAAACATTTTTTTTTCAAAAAAAAATGCAACTTTTTCAATTTTGAAGATATCCTCTCAGCACATCCATAAATATGATAGAAAAAGCATCCATAATCTAAATGGAATTCTCTGACCAATCATAACCTCTCACTATCATTTTAGCATGGCCTCAATGTATAAATTGGTTACGAATAGGAAAAAACAACTATGCAACCAACCTGATCCAAACAACATCCATAAACACATATTGGATGAGACAACTCTTCAGTAAAGAATTCAGTTGTTTTGAAAATATTGTTGACTCAAAGGACACATGATATGGATACATGTTTATTGTGAGCAAAACTTCCATCTAGAGAAAATCAGTCCCAGCTGAACTCTTTAAATGTTCTGCCAGGAAGAACAGGAATCTTTGACCGACTCTTCCTGTTTCTCAGCAAACGTAAATCAGGTCCCTGCGGATCCAAAGTCACAGTCTCCCTGGAGAGAAATTTACATTCATACTGACAGATAGGCACCATTTTTTCCAAATCGTAGCATCACCTTCACAAACTTGATGGCAAGGCAGGCATCACTCAAATACAGTAGATGTAAATACAGAAAGCCATGCATAGTGCCCTGAAGATTCCAAATAAAATATTGCTGTGTATTTGCCGACATACTGATAAATTGTGACCAGTCAAAAACATGACTCTAAATCAGTATGACCCAGTTTTGGTGTCTTGCCCCATCATGGAAAAACTCAGACTGCTTTCTTGGAAGACAAGACCAAACCCTTTCAAATATGTGCTGAAGCAACTCAGGATGAATGAGAAAGCATGTCTGCCAGACTCTGTCTCCTAAACATCCCGAAGGATGCCAAGACTCCTTGTATGTCTTTGAACTGGCATCGATCAGCTTTGAATGCAAAACTGCCAGCATGAATGTTTGCGGACTAGCTTTGGGGTATGCATTAACCACTGGAAAAGTACACACATAAAACACATTCAATGACAAATCCAGCTGCTGTTTACCCAAGAAATGTTTACCCTCATTTGTATAAGCAATTAAATGCCAACAACGAAACATTGAAGGCCGCTCTTTCTTTGCTCTGATGAGTCAGAAAGATGTGTCTGAGCAGGACTTCTGCAATACAAGGACCTTAACTAATACCAGACTCAAAAACTGACCCATATTTTAGGAGACGTGTGTCCTTATAGTCAAATTTCCACTAATGGGGACTATTTAGAGATGAGAAGAACATGAGGCAAGTTACAACTGTACCAGGGCAGCTGGCATTGCAAATGAGCAAAGATCATCTTCAAATTATCTTTTCAGTGCATTGACATGAATTCCTTGCTTTTGAGAGAGGAATGTTGCCAGCAGGGCTTTACAAATTACTTTAAAGGGGAATTTCAGACAGAACAATCTGTCCCAAATTAAGTTGGATCCAGCCAACTAATGCACACTATTTTTTTAGGCCAGGTGTTTGAATGTGCATTGGTCTCAAAAGTATTTGGACACTTTTGCTTCAATTTAAATGTCCCACGTAAGACAAGTGACATCTGCAAACTAAATCCTAGACCCTTGATTTCCATTTTTTTGCATCCGTTTAGCAATGTGTTTTAAATTAAACAGGCAAATTTCGAATTTCGGTAAAATAGAAAATTAACTGTGTTTAAGAAAAGAAAAATTCTAAGGGAGTTGCAAATATACTGGTATGTCCTTTTTTTATTTATTCTTTTGTTTGTGATTTATTCTATTTTTATTCTTTGTCTAATTGACATACTCTCTGCAGTCCTTTTTGCACTGCTTTGACTGCTCTCTGTAGATTCCACTTTATCAAATGCTGCAATTGATCTCAATTGGCCACAGAAGTAGTTTGAGCTTTCAGGTACTGTACATAATCAATCTCTGCCCAAACTACTTCTCAGTCATTACGTTCAGCAAAGTCAAACCCAGAACTTTTAGGAAATGAAGAAATCCTGACCATGACATGTCTGTGGAAAAGAGTATGTTTGGTCACTGTAGAATTAAGAAAAATATAGAAATTTGCATGCTCAGACTGTCATCAAACACCCCATCAGTCTCAAACACAACTGTAGACAGATCTCGGCTGGAGTTTTGAGACTGTTTAATGACAGGGGCTTCTCCTGAGACTGCAGTAAATTAAAAAGCACCGGTATTGTCAGGCTTGTTCTTCTGTTTATGTAGTCTTCTAATAACATGAAGGTACTAATAGGGAACATAACCCACATCAATGAGCATATGCCGCAAACTGAAACATCTGAATAAACAAAGGGCCCAGATAAAAGAGACAAGACTGAACCGTCTTCTGTGGTCACCCATAAACCAACACATGCAAAGATGAAATGAGTGAATCAGGGATTTTATATTTGCTTATATCATTTTACATGGCAGTCTGAGATTTTGAGGTATCCATAATCCATTTTGGATTGAACTCATTAAAAGTTCAGCTCACTTCTGATTAAACAAACAAACTTTTTTTACAGACTTGCATTACAAATCAGATATTGAATCTGACATAAATGGTAAACCCCCAGATGACATATATTTCAGGTTGGTCCAGCAAATGTGGAATGTAACGCAAAGGCTGAACTAAAGGGATAAATAAAGATGAGATCTTTGTCAGTTGGCTCTTGTATTTGGAAGGAAGGGCGTATTGTACTAGAGCAGTTTTATCCGATCTTAATACTAAACATTTAAAATATAATCTTAGTAAGATAAGAGATATAGAGTGTCTGGAAGATATAGCGACAACTGATATATAGGAATATTGTCTGTCATGATTGATTTACATGACAAGCTTACTTTTTGGTAATATACATACCAGTAACTGCACCATTTTGCTTAGTTTGTTCAGCTTTGGGCCTCTGAGTAAAACTGAGGAGTGTTTTTTCCTTCTGAAGTATGATCTCATTAAGCTCCATTAAAGCTGGATGAATCAAATATGATACTCAACAAAAAACACATGTGCAGATGTTTTGTTTAAAAGTTCATTAAACTGTTCTGATGACAGTGTTGCATGTTTTGCACACATTTGCGATTCTTGTGTGCAACCATGCTTCATTAATATTATAGAATCTGTAAACCAGAACATCCTGAATGTACACAAATTCACTAACAACCATCTAACAGATCTGTCTATTTCCTCTACGAGCAATGTGCTTGGCAGACAAAAGAACAGCTGTTATAGTCAGACCAGGAGTGGAAATGCATCCTGACACTAAGTCCCTCCTGCCAAAGCCTGCATTGTGTCCCAGATCTACACGTTTTTAAACATTCACACATGTACACTGATGTTTCATAAGTATCATGACCCAGATCTAAATGCAGATGACTCTGTATTAGTCATCCTTAGATATTTCCCCTCACCCCTCTCATCCTGATGTGGCCGGTCGAGACCCGTCTATAACATTTATGTGATACAATCTGGAACTCTAAGAGTAACATGCTCTAACATGCTCTGCTGGCATCTGTTTTCTTCTATATCTCTGAAGGCTATGCTTTTCTCATCCAAGGTTAGGCCTGTTTCAGACATCATGCATCTGCAATTTATAGTAGCAGTGGTGCAATTCTTGGACTCGCTACAGAACTTTCATCACATGCCCCCTTTGCAAAAAAGTCCAGCTGTCCCACCAATTATGCGGCCCTGTGCCACAGCATAACTAGAAATGCACAGTTATTAAAAAGTACAGTAGGTGGACGACCAAAATGACTATTACCGCCGCGTGTACTGCCGCAGATTTATAATTTATAAATAAAACATCAACAACATTATAATATAACATCCTTAAATTATTAGAAAAATAACATCAATTACTTTTTAAAAAATTAATTTCAAAAGGGTGAAATAACATTTTGTGCATGATGACATCATCCTTAAAAAAAGAGAGTTGTTACATAAGTATTTACAAGCAAAAAGCAGCATAAATAATAGGATTCACATCACTCATGCGCAGAGTTTGTGCGAACAGAGAAAAACAATAACCTAAATACGCCCATATGCAAAATATATATTTATAAACAAATAATAAATTAACAAAACTAAAGAAAAAATGCAACAAGTTAACTATTATTTCTTTGATTCGCTATTTAGAAAGCGGCATCCAATAGTTTCCTTTGTTTACAAATACACAGCTGTTTTTTATTGTGAATGTACACAAATAAAAGAAATATTTAGAATAGTTTTGATGAGGGGAAAAAATCAAGTGATCTGCCGGCGCTGCGTGTAGTTACACATTACAACTTTCCTTTTCAAAACAAAATTAAAACATTATACACTTCAACGTATTAAAGCAGCATCAAATAATGCATCATAACATGATGATTCACATCACATCATGCACAGAGCTTGTGCGAACAGTGAAAACCTATAGCTACATATATCCTAAAAGAAATGCATAGGCCCATGTTCCAAATACATTTATTAATTTATTTTAATTTTAACGTATTTATTATTTGTCCAAATAAACCAAAACTTCAAATTGAAGCTATAAACTGTTAAAATCAAGCTGATCGTTCAGATCTGCTAAATATAAAGTGCTTGTGCATGTGGAATCTGCATCAAACATAGCTGAGTAATCCCCCCACCCCCCCTCCAGTTGTTGGCTTCATAAAAACAGACTATATAACAAAGACTGAGTACATAATTGCGTCTACGTTGCATTTTCATTCTATTTTCTGCTGAATTTAATGTGCTATGCACAGCAAAAATAAGAGCACATAAACTACTTGTCTGTTTCTGTGGCGCTGCTAAGCAGTGACTCAATGCTTATGCATGCAGCCTGAATGAATACTGTATATAAAATGAACATAAAATGAATACTATATATATAAGCGCTATAATGAACACATTGTTTGGGTGCTTGAATGCAGCTGCAAGACACAGGCCCCAGTGCACTACATACAACAAGCTGTCTACAACAAGGTCAACAAGTTCCTCAAGCTGTTTTTGGGATGTAAAATGATGTTGATTTAGGCAGCAATGTTGTCTCTGGTTTGAGGAATTGGCTAATTTAGTGGGAATAAGAAAACAAGAATGAGATTAGATCGAAACTTACTGTGAACAACCCTGAGAAAAAACAGGTGTAAGCCAAAGCTACTGAAAGGCAAGCCTGCAACTTTTAGGTGAAAAACGATTATGGCTAATGCTAATGCTGCAGCCATAGATAGCTATGTGGCTTATTGGCAATACGTAAGCAAGGAGACGAGGTCACTGCATGATTGGGTGAAGTGCATCATATGATCCAAGTTAACTGTTACTCTTTTTCCAATGGTAAATAATACAGACCCTCTCATATCACAATAGTAAAAAAATTCACAAAGAACGAACCACAGGTGAACCCAGACCCTTCGTTTTTCTAGAGAAGGGATACACTAAGAGCCTTTTGACATCGTAAATAATCCTTAATGAGTTTGAAAATGACTTCCGTCCAAAAATAACCAGACAAACAAGAAGGTTGCTGTAACAACCCTGCAGCATATTTAGAGACAGCTTGAACATTTCCCATGTCTGTTCTGTCATATCGTTTAAAATATGAAGAGGAGTTCTGCCATGGAATTCTCGGTGGTGACAGAGACACGAACCAATCAAACAAAGACTGGCATGAAACTCAAGCTAAGAAGAATATGAGACAGTTACCCAATATAAATTATTCACAGTATTGCAGTGACTAAGCAGAACCTGAGCCAGAGAGGAAGGGGGAGTTGTGCATGAGAGGCCAAAGAGAAATTACAGAGACGTGGCACTGCTGTCTGCCAGCACAAAAGCCTGTAACTGGTACCAAACCCCAACAAACTGTATCACCACGCATATTGTTAAGTAAATCCAGCACCACTTGCGCTTTCTGGGTCAGTGCTGCCAATATATAATAGGTAAATACCAGTAATGGGCAGTAGCGTCACTACAAGTAGTGACAATACTAGTTTCACTACATTTCTCAGTAGCGTGTTGGTAGCGTCGCTGTTTTCCAAATAAATAGCTTTTCAGTAGCAAAGCTATTTTATTGATCAAGTAGTGCGGTAGCGTCCACACAAGCTAACGTTACTTTTAAGCATTTCTGATGCTTAAGCACAATCGGAAATACAAATGCTATGGATCACTGATCCTAGATCAGTATATGACACCATCACTACACACGGGCCAATACAGCCGCATTAATGTCAGTGACTTACTGCGGTTGGCAATGAGCTTTTTAGTGTTAGCACCACCTTTAGCACCGGACATGTGACATGCTTGGGCGAACACTTTTTTTGAAAGTTGGCAGAGGACAGAGAGGAACTGATCCCGAAGGGGGAGTGGCCGTACCTCGAGAAGTTCATGACGCTGACTGAGACAACGGTGTGTTTTTTGCCATGGTGGTACTGTAGAGTAGTTTATAATTTTACTAATGTGGTTTGTCCTGCAGTTTAAGCTGCACTGAGTTACACATATGTATGCACTCAGATTACAATAATTAAACACTCTCGACACCTTTGTTATTTGTTATTATGTTTGTTTTTGTTGCCAAAATGGTTTGGAACAATTGTTAAATAAATAATTGCACAATTATGCGTGCCTGTTTGAATGACATTTTTTAGCACTAAGGTAGCATTTATAATTGGTTCAATTAAAAAAAAATGTTGCTGTAGCTTAGCTTGCTACATTTCTCAGGGTAGTAGCTTTAGTGTAGTTAAGCTTAATTGAATATAAAGTAACTGATTGCTTAGCTCACTGAGAATTGAAAACACGCTGGCGGCCAACGCTAAGACATGGCCATGGTGAAGCCGAAGCGACAGAGGTGGAGCTGGAGGGAAGTAGGAGCCTGACGGTGCGTTCACACCGGACGCGAATTGCGCGAATAAATCGCGCTATTCGCGTGAAGTTAGAAGCGTGAACATTTTGAGTTTACTCGCTTCATTCGCGCGAACAATTCGCTGCATTCGCGCGTACAATTCGCTTCATTCG
>JAUCNO010000082.1:8681405-8694251 GCA_032353835.1 Enteromius viviparus | reverse complement strand
ATGTATATTTTCTGTTTATTCAATACATTACCAGTTTATTCAATAAAGACAATTAACAGCCTTGCTTCCAAGTACTTAGTTAACAGTAGACATGTTTTATGTTTTGATACATGTAAGTGCTGCTCTTGACAATAACAATCATGATCAGAAACAGTCGAATCATTATGATGCTATTATATTCATATTTATACTCTTTTTAAACTGAAGAGCCAGACAAACGCATCTTTAAATAAATCAACTATAATTTGTGTGAATAATAAAGCAACATTCATTAAGTATCATGTTTGATGCTGCATTATTTTATTGTAAAGTCTGAGTCTCTTCACCTGTATGGATCACATTCACACATTCATCACAAATTTATTTCTCCTCACAGACACAGTAGTGAAGCTTTTCTGTGGATCATCAGCTGATGTTTACTGCTCCTCATCAGGATTTCAGACTATGACATACAGCATTTCTCATCTTTCAGTTAAGGATCTCAATATACACTATAAGGTGAAACAAAAGAGAGAAAGAAAATCAGTGTTCAGTGAAACAAACTGAATGAGTTCCTACTTAAATGCTAATGAAAAATACTTAATACTGAAAATACTAAAGGCTTGTGCACAGTTCAGTACAAGCAGACGGTTTTTATCACAGGATGATCTCCTTGTCTTGATCCACATCTCAGGATTTATTCTGTTATATCAAACGGCTGGATGACCATTATCCCTTACATAAAGTAAGTGTAAAGTATAGCCTACATTGTTTACAGATCAGAGATAAATGAAGATCTCTTTAATATTAAAGTGAAGTTTACTCACCTCAGTTTACAGTTTGAGTCTCGGAGCACATCAATGAGCTGCTGCATTGAATCTCTAATCTTATTATCTCTCAGATCAAGCTGTTTTAGAAACTGAAGTGCTTTTGTGTTTGTCAAAGACTGAGTTAAAGAAGAAACATCTGTAATGCCACAGTTATATAGACTAGAAAGAGACAAACAGAGGAAGATCATCTTACAAATAAATCATTAAAGTGAAGAATTGAACACAAATATAATGTGATCTCAGACTCATCATGAGATATTGAGAATAACGTGGTTTGTTTAAACTGTTGAAGTGATTTTCATCATTTTGATTCTTGTCTGTGAATGTGACTGACCTCAATCTCTCCAGTTTACAGTCTGAATCCTTCAGTACGTCACATAAGTGATTCACTCCTGGGTTTTTTATTTGATTCCCGCTCAGGTTCAGCTCTCTCAGGTGTGATGGGTTTGATTTCAGAGCTGAAGTCAGGATGAGACACTGTTTCTCTGTAATACTGCAGTAACTCAGACTGAAGACAGAAAGAAAAGACACTGAATCAGATTCATGTAAAGTTCATGTGTGAGTTAAACACATCATTAATAAATGTCACACAGTCATTAAAGAGCAGGTAATCTGGTATTTTATAGTGTCCTAAAATTGTGTTGGAGTTTCCTGAAACATGTTTAAAAGTAGTTAAGGTCTGTAAACCCCTCCCTTCCAGAAGCCAGCTCTTCTCTGATTGGTCAGTTGGCCAAGTCTTTTTTGATTGGTCACCACAAATAGATGTTTTACAAGGCTTTGATTTCATTGAATAAATGAGCATTGCATGTTTGACAAATTATTTAGTTGTTTACTGTTGTTGAAATATGCTAATTATAGCTTTTTTATTGCTGTACAAATTAACATTTCAGATATACATTATTATTGTGATGAAAATAACCAAATCTCAAGAAAATCACACACAAAGCATATTCTCTCATACTTGTGTGTTTATTATAAGCTATAATGGCTGTTGTCATCAGGGCCGGCCTGTGGCATAGGCAGTAACGGCAAATGTTAAGGGCGCTGTACGTCCAGGTGGCGTCAGAAACAAAGAAAAAGAACAAAGAAAAAACGTGCACACTGTTTATTTACCTTATTTTTCACACACTTTTGTTTTTACTGAGAGTGAACTCAAAAAAAGTAGACACCTATAAGATTCGAAAGGTGTATAACATTTCTTTGTGTGGAGGTATTCCAAGACTTTTATTTTGAAAGGGTTTTTTTTCTGTAGAAAGACTTAGACCGGAAGTAAGGAGGTAGTACAGGAGAAGAAGGGAGGAGCAAGGAGGAATGTGAGCTCGGAGGGCGCGCACGCTCGTTAAGTTCGATAGCGCGAAGCGAGGACTAAAAGAAATTAAGCCCCGTTTGTGTAATTCTTGTGTATGGACGTGGACAGCATCGGACGAGTTTCGAGGGGACCTGACAAAGAGCTGGACCGAGCTTGTGCTGTTGCGAGCCGTATGACAGGAGTGAGGAACCGAGCTGAGGGATTCGGGAGAGCTGTCGCTAATGGCGTTTGCTGAGGCTGAGATGGCAGGAGTGTCTATTCTCGTGTGAGGAGAACGGAGATACCGTGAGTTCACTTAAACAAGTACTGTCGTCATAGTAAAGAAACACTTTATTGTTTTTGCACGAAAAACGAAGTTGATCTTTTTCGCCGTTTTGTTCAAGAACATTCGACATTGACTGTGTTTTTTTGTGAAGCGCTATTGCCGTCGTGTGGACGCGGACGTCATTGCATGCTTAGTTTTTGAGGCCCGTTTTGGCAATACTGACTTTTTTTTCCCGGGTTTTGAGTGTTAAATTAACGCTTTGGAACTTTGTATTTGTTTTCTTTATTCCTGGAACTTTTCAGACTCTACCGTATCAGAATTTTTGATATAGTTATCTATTTTATGAATTTTATTATAGATCTTTTTGAGAACAAGGTTTGCTTTGAAACTGAACTGTGTTCTTTTGTATTGGAAGATTTTCTTGCGTGCCGGAGGCTTCGAATGAGCAGTGATTTTTTTTTTTTTTTTTTGTTGATTCTTCTCTGAACTGTTTTTGTATTTTACAAAGAGGAAAGACTTAATATTGACAATTTTGATCGATTGAACTGATACCCTGCCATAATTGGACACTCCAACACCAGCCCAGTTTCACTGTGAGGTAAAACTATAACATTGAGTCATATTCAGGTACGTTAATTTGTGCATAAGTCATCTGGGATGTGAAATGATGTGAAATGATGTAACATGTGAACATTTTTTTATAAATTGTTAATTGAACATCATCTGAACTGTTGGAGGGAACAGTTGTATTTGTGTTAATTGAGAGATTCTGAACACAGGAGTGAGTGGAGAATTTTTTATTTATTTTCTATTTCTTTTATTTCCATTTGACGATTTAACAGTAGACTGTTTATTTGCTGTCCTTCCTTTACTGTTTATCTTGTGTTTCTTTGTGCTTACCCAACATTGTGAAATTAAACAAACATTTTGTTATCTTGGAGTAGGGGCATTCCTCCTGTCTTGTGGGCCAATTAAGGGGAGAAAGATTAACATTACTGTTTTTACTCTGGGAGCTACCGTGTGCAACAAACGCCAGAGCTTCAATCCTCATTAGTCGTGATTACAGAAGACAGCAGTGTATTACACAAGGCAGGTAAAACAGTACTTAAAATATTAAGTATAGGAATTAAAAGTACTAGAGGGTTTAGGACTTAGATCTTATAATTTCCTAGTCATCCGAGATACGAAATCACCCCAGACTTCTACCCCTACATTGCAGCGAAAATTCCCGCTACATTCATAAATGAAAAAAAAATTACGGTCACTATTGTGACCGGTGGGATTAAATATATCAGTTTGCACATGCTCCAGCTTTTCTTCAAAAAAGATGTAACCCTGTGCTTTTCCTCGACATTTTGCAGCAATGTTTTAAAGACGGCAGACGGAAGTGATGCAGATCGAATTGTCTTCCGTTTCACGCATGCGCAGAACAGCAGTGTAAGCATTTTCAGTGTGGATGATCAACTCTTCAGAAACGATTAAAAGACGATAGTGTGGACGTTAAACACAGTTTTCAAATGTATCCGGATTAGTGTAAGATTGATGCAACCAGTTCTAGTCCTAGTTTGAGTAGGAAGTATGGCTTTCACAACAGTCCATTGTTTTCCTTGTGTCTCCAGGTAACGATGACTGTATTTTAACTTGATATTATTATTCAAATATTTAAATTAAATTAAATATTAAATGGATAAATATACATAATACAGAAATTACGTAATTTGATTACGTTTCTTGATCTTGTTTTTTGAGACTTCTGACCACATATACATTGCTTTGTTTGTGGCTTCACAACTTTAAGTCATGGTTTTAATCTGGATTTCAGTTTTTTCAAGTTTTTATTTTTCTTTCTTGCTTTTTTTCATTTAACTACTGTACTGTAACTTTAAGTTTGTGCATGTTTATCTTCATATTGGTGTTGTTGAGATGCAGGACAATCAAACAAATATGTTTAAGGGTAGCAGAGAAGTTTTATTGATGATTACAGACAGGTAGGCAAAATCTCCCGTTATCTCTTGTAATTTTTACCCGACAAGTAAAATCTCATGCATAATAGGCACAATTATGAATAGATGTGCACAAAGAAAAGAAGATCTGAGATAGATCCTGAAGAATATATTATAAAAGTTCAATTAAAGAAATCATTTATTTTTAACATTATGGTTACCTACGGTACAAATGGACTGGTGCACTTTTAATCACTTGAAAAACAAAGAGTGAAGGAAAAAGAGATGCAAGAAAATGATTAGCACAATTTTGTAAAGCTTTGTGAAGCTCTATTCAGTATCCTCATCTGTGTCATAATGTACGGGCAAGCCTCTATCACATCCCAAAATAATATAAACAGCAGTTTTAGACTTTTTCCCATTATATTTACAATTTGGGTAATTTGTCCCCGGAATCAATGTGCAAGTGATCACAGGAAAAGTTTTGGTGCTCTTATACAGGTTGCTCCACCACGACTGTCGCTGTCCAGCAGAGCCACAAACTCTGTTAATACTATCTGTGTCTGCTTGAATGAAGGTGTTTTTTTTTTTGCATTCCCTCCAACGTCCATATATTTGTTTGTTTTGAATTTCGCTGTCACACCTATACTCATTCATAAAAGGATTCACATGTTGACGGATAAATTTTTGATTAGGAGTTTCTTGATAAGTGAATGAAGCGCTCAAGACCAGCAGCAGAATCACAGCAGACTGACGAATATCCATGACCTGGTGAACAACACAAACATCAAAAAGAAAATACTGCACCTTTGTTTTTACATGCACATGAATGCACATGCATATATCTTGGTAACTTTACTTTGACCCAGTTGTGCAAGGTTAATAAACGTAATATAATGGAAAATATGTTTCCATCTTTATCAAGACAAATGTCTTATATATATTATACTTCCTGAGTAAAATCCTAAAGTTCTTACTTTGTTGCCTGAGTTTTTACAGTTGTCTTCTTTTGTCTGGAGGCTTTATGCTAGTTTATGAACAAACACCAGAAGATACTGATGAAACTTGTTCCAAAACACAAGTTTTTATTGGAAACTGTGAAACATTAAAAAGCAAGGTAACTCACAAATCACAGGGAAAAAAAATAAAATAAAAAATCTACCCCAGAAAAGCAATATTCTTCAAATATGTTGCTTTTTATATTGACATTATATTAAAATTTATCCTAGTAAAAAACAATTTGAGAAATTGAAATAAGTCGTACACTGATACTCACAGGTTGCAGTCTGGATAAGTCTTGGTAAATGATCTCACGACACGAATGTCCCGGTCGAGTCATGCCTTGATCCACAGGCTTTAAATCCTTGATCCCTTGCGAATCAAAATGTGACGTTTGCAGTGACCGAGCCAGTTGTGTTAGATGCAAAGAGACTGGTGCAAAGTACATATTTGCTGAGAGATAACAACATAACAGTAAACATGATTTTATCAGAAACAGACGACACAATTAGTGAAAGCTTTGGGAAATGCTGTAAGAAGAGAACTAGTCAAAAGAGAACAAATTATTAAAACTGTAAATGGCTACAATAAACTATACCTTCCTCTCCATAATTGTCCCCAGAGCAAGTTTGTGTATTATAAATGAATCATTATGAATTGACTGTATACAGAATATATGAGGCTGGCTCAAACTAACCCATTTAATCACTAAATCCTGTTGTCGTTGTTTTTTTATTATTGTTATTATTTCACTCCTGTCTTAAATTTAGGCCACTTTTTTCTTTGGCTTGTTTCAGTATTTATGGATTTCTGTAAAGCTTTTAATCATTTTATTGCACAGCTTGACCGTGCAAAAAGCAACTTTAATTTATTATTATTATTTGATGGCTCACCTTTGTCTGGCATCTATTGATGCAGAGTATTGAGTTTGTTTTTAAATAGTTAGGTTGTCTATTATATGCAGTGTTGGAGAAAGTTACTTTTAAAAGTAATGCATAACAATATTCTGTTACTGCATAAGTCACTTATTGTGTTACTTTAATTTATAAAAAAAAATAATAATAATTGTCATATGTTTGGCAACTGTATAGGCCCTTCCTTTAGTTTTGTATGATATTTAAATAAATACATAGTATACAAGTGTGTCTTGATTGTAGAGAAGCAGGAAGCAGAACTGTGGACATTGCCTAAAAGATAAACCTGACCACATCACATTTGGATAGTTTATCATTTGGTTTGATAACAAAGATCACAATCCCTATTCATTAAGGGAACTTTGCATTGCTAACAGACCACATTCAAAGAAGGTGATATTAAGGGAGCGAAGTCAAGCTGAGCTTTACTGTCATTGGTTCACTTTTTGAATGTCTGCTACATGTCCTTTCTCACAAGACCATTGTGCTATGCTTTGCACATTTTGATATCTTTGAACAAAATCTAATTTTAAACATACGTTTGCTGCTCAGCTGACTTTACTCTCCTTTTATGTTTTTAAGTAAAAAACATAAGTGCATTTTAAGAATTGAAAGAGTATTATATGTCAATAATGGCGCTTTTCCACTACACACCAGCTCAACTCTGTTTGGTTTTCCACTGTGTAAAAGTAGTACCTGCACCGGCTTCCAGGTACTTTTTTTCGTACCACCTCCGGCGAGTAGAGACACCCCTACCGGCGAGGTTCCAAAGCGAGCTGAGGCGATACTAAAACGTGACGTGACAACACAGCAGACTGCTGATTGGTCTGAGAGAATCGTCACTATTCACTGCGTCATCATTGCACGCGCCAGCAATAGTATCCAGAATAAAAAGTTTGGCCAGAGATTGCGTGACATATCCAATCCATTACATATTATGGCAACTCGGAAGAATACGCCGTGGTCAAACGAGGAGGTGCAGACTTCTCTTTGTTTGGTTTCCGAAGAAAGGATCCAGCGAGAGCTTGATGGGGCAACAAGGATGTGTGGGTAGCGGGTGTGTGTCGCGTGAAAGATTATGTTGCGGCAGTTTCCTGCAGCATTGCTATGACAACCAGGTACTATTGTGGAAGTACAGGTACAACTTTTACACAGTGGAAAACCAAACAGAGCCGAGTCGAGCTGGTACTGTGTGGTGGAAAAGCGCCAAAAAACAGCTAAACAAAAAACACAAATTGAAGCACCACCAACCTTTGTTTACACTCCTGCACCTTGTTCACTTCTTTCAGAAGAATAACTCGTAACGGCTCTCTCTCCTAAAAACAAAGTTTCATTCAGTAACATTAAAAACTGTCTTTTTTTCATGTGAATGACTGAATAAGCACTGAGCAAACATTCCAGCCATGCAGAGTGTGTGCAGTGAGGAAGTGCAGGCCCGAGCAGTGTGCTGAGCCGAGCGCAGGCCTGTGATTATCAGCCCTGAAATAGCCTTTATTGACATCTACTGTATGATTTAGCCTCTGACCAAGCCTCCTTCCTATGCCTACCCTCCTCTCACACACACACACACACACACACACACACACACACACACTGATTGCAGTTGCTTCCTGTGCTCTTGCTAAAGCTGCAACAAGTTCTTGTCAACTTAGACATCACAGCTGTCTTTTGCTATGGTATTACAGATACAGTACTTTAGAACCACAGATTGTAATTAGATTGACAGAAATTTGAATCCAGTCAACATTTGGTTCATACAATAATTTTTTGTATGATTTGTGACAGTTTCACTTCAATTGAATTGAATTGTATTTTGGATATGAAATCAAATACTCACAGTCAGGTTTGTAAGACTTTGTAAGATTTATATGACTAGCTTCTATTAATAACTGCATTCAATTTTTACTGTCAGGTTAAAAAAATATTTTTTATAGTATCTGCTATTCTTAACTTCATGTCAATAAAAATAATTAGGCTACTAGAAATCCGTGGGAAATTATTTTTGTCAAAAATGTTCAACAGGAAGTTGTGTGTTTGAACAGTGGAAGAACTTTCCATTGTTCTGCCCCCTCAGCCAAAACAATTTATAACCGTTGACCATGATTTTAAACAACTACAGCTGAACACTGAGTCAGTGTTGGTTTCTTTTTCAGACAAGATAGTTGCTTTATTTTAGGGGAAACATGTCATATGCTAAAAATTGTCCTTTTACCAATACACCCCTCAGTCTTGACGCTGTTAACCTGTTGTCAAATACAACCCTGGATAATGAAACTGTTCATTTACCTTAATTATACCTGCAGGGTTAATAATTCAGGCGGTTTAGCTTTCATAACGTGATTCGGAACAGGGCTTTATATCTTAGGGCTACCTTTTAAAAAATTACAAGTTCCATTGATCTGGAGCTTGGCAATTTAATAATAGCATTCAAAAGCAGCTTTCTAAGTATTAAAGACACCAACAAAAACAAAGAAAATAAATATTTGATGAATATTTTGGTTTGATGAATATTTGGTTCAACTTTATATTCTGTATTTGCAGAAAAAAAAAAAGTTCTTATTACGATCATGTTGTATTGCAAAACAAATTTGGTGTTATTAAAAAAAAAAAACATTTTAATTCATTAACTAAGTACAGCGTAGAAACAAGAGCGCAAATAAGAGTGCTGTATCAAATGATTCATTTAAATCTTACACAGCAGTTAATGACACTTATATATAAAGTGATTATGAATCACAAATGACATTTGTAAACTGTAAAATATATTTAAGAGCACGTGCAAATAAAAAGTCCCCAGGGGTTAATAGAGAGGGTGAAGATGCGTTTAATTTGTGATATTTGTAGGGACCACACAATCTAAGAAAACATATTTTATCACATAAACAGTTTATAGATAGAAAATACTTAGGAAAATACTAAATAATTTTCGATTCATCAAAATATCCACCATTAGCAGCTATTACAGCTCTGCATAATCTGGGCATCCGAGCTGTCGGTTTATTCAAACATTGACTTGATCTGTTGACGCTATTAAGGTGTCCTGACCCAAAAACCTGGGCCAAGTGTTAACCAGAGTAACCAGTCATCACAGCTGGCAAAGGGGCATGGCTGACTTTGATATGTACAGTATATATTGCCTTTATTATGGAATTATCTTTAATGATAATGTCAAGTTACTTTTATGTATTTGCACCAAAAAAAATTTATGCTGATATCATTAAAAACCACACTTTGCCACGGGGGTTTTCAAACTTTTGGAGGGCGGTGTACATGCAAAAACAAAAATTGTTAAAAATATTTTTTTCATTGTGCATTTAAATCTCAATTAAACTATAGTTGGCTTATTTTGCTCCTAAACGTTTCAGCTCCTTGGTAAAAAGTATACATGAAGATATTTTTAACACAACAGAATTACACGTTTCTTATAAATCCCCCTGAAATTCTGAAATTTAAGAGGAAGATGTGCTTCCAGTGTAGTCCCACAGCAATCACCACTGACATAGACATGTTCTGACACAGTCAGCCTGTTGACACACAGCTAGAGGAATTCATTACACTGTGAACAAGTTCAAACAACCACCAGGGTATGCACACGCACACACAGTCTTATAACCTACACTGGACACAAGCTTTCACTCCCACATGAGTCACTGGTCTAATTCTGGGGGCACATATGTAAATATACTTCATTGGTGAAACGTGATTAGACACAGGATCAGATGGCATGAACAATACACAGACCGGACTTTCACTTATCAGATGGGAGCTTACAGACGGGCCCATAGACGCACAGGTGCAAAACACAATGAAAACAAAGAGCTGGACAGGTCAGTGGGTTTGAGAAGAATTCAAGGTCAACTGCAGTGTGCAGGACTAGAGAGATGGAGGAGGAGGAAGCAAGAGAGGGGGAGACTAACCATGTCTGATTTGAAGTAGCTGAGCGCATTGTCATCCAGCAAAAAGTATCTCCTTTTCCAGTTTTTCATCTAGAGAAACACAGAAAGAGGTATCAAACCAAAAGTGAGTGAGCTGTGCTGTATATATAATCACTAATGTAAACATTCAAGCCAAAAATGATTTAGCCACCAGATATAATTTCACATTTTTTTACTAGTTCTTTTATGTTAGTGACAATAGCGAAATAAAGTTAACTGTAACATACTATACAGTGGACTACCAGTAAAATATATAAAGATGTTGAACAAATTTATTCAGATACTTTAGCCTGACCATATTTTGCTGAAGTGTTTTTCTTTAATTGCTAATGTGACCTTTTACACCACAGGCTGAGCAAAATTAAGCATTGCTTGGTAATTGGTTGACTTAAACTGGTATTATCTAATTGTGTACTTAGATTAAACATCCGACAGCTATTCAACACAATTCATTTGTGAGGCAGTATAACAGAAGGATGGCATTATGAATTTGGCATTATGAAGCGAGACGGATTTGTTCTGACACAGTTTAAGCTCTTGTCATATTTTATTACCATTACACTATAGCCAATAAACTGTGGCAATGTGAGAAATGCTGAAGGTGTCTGAATAAGTTTCATATCAGTTTCATATATCAACATGATAAGCACAATTTTAAGACCTATAAACATAAATATATATATACTGTATATATATATATATATGTATATGTATATCAACATAGATAAAAAATGATACATCAGGCTTGCGTAAAATGTTTATGTACATCTCTCAATCATCACTGTCTAGCATTGCATTTTGTCCCTCACAATACATATTTGTAAAGTAAAAATAGTATTTGATTAAATAAAAATAAAAAAACTAAAAAAAACACAGTGAGTGACAATTTTATTTTATTTAAATGCATTTTATGTACGTTTTCTGCCATACTGTTATCTCACTGACTTACATTACATGCTATCAGAACTTTAGATTTTTTTGCCAAATAAATATCAGCATCTGCATCAAATTGCATATTTTTGCTCAGTACAGGCCTTTTGAATAAAAGGGAGGCATTTTTCCCCCTCCAAGAGTATGAACTTTATATTCTATATCATATTATATGAGCCCTAAAAGACTGATGTATGATATATGATACTCAACAAAAAATGCATTTACAAACTTATTCTGCACTTTTTACTCACCAAAGCTCCCTGTTTGACACAATATCCAGCTTTAATGACTGACTGGTCTTGATTGCTCCGGCTCAGGTAAAACGGTAGCTGACCAGGAGGTTTCCTTACCCCGCTCTTGTCTGCACCATTCTGACCTTCCCCCCTTTCCTGAGTCAGTGACACACAACAACGTTGATTATGTCTAGTTTTTATTCCCAACACATGCTAAAAAAGTTGCAATCATTCAGTATCAAAATATACATCAAAGATAAACCGACTGATTATCACAAAACTGCTCAGTGTTTCTTACATGATTTTGTTTTTGCATTTTTAATACATGTTAATGTGTCATGAGGTTAAATGACCTGTGTGGTGGTGATGATGGGCACTCCTGCAATGATTTCGGTTTTGTAGGACACTTGTTTCGTGGCACCTGGTGTGTCCACACAAGCTTCTGCTGCATTATGGGCCACCTGCTCACATGACTTTGGCACCTGGAGAAAAAGTTAGAAGAGACAACCAAGCATAACTAATTGGTATGCGACAGATGCTTTCTTTCTATTTTTTGTAGTTATTTAATACAAAACAAAGTTTGACAAGAACAATCAATTACAAACCAAACCATTTCACTTGGGATCCTTAAATATTTTTGCCAAAAGAAACAGCATACGTTTGGAAGAATGTTTCATACATACATAACAGTTTGGAGATTTTTATACAAAGAAACTAATATTTTAATTCATTACATTAAATACTTATATTCATCTATAATTCTTGGGAAGGAAAAAAATGAAAAATAATTAATAAACGCAGCCCTGGTGAGTATTAGAGACTTCTTAAACATCTTACTGATGCCCATTACTTTTTCTAATTTTGAGAAATAAAACTATGTAGCAAAGTTTTAAATGCAAAAGTATTGTATTCAAGACAAGACAAAACTAGACATTTTCTTTTCCCTCAGTATAAATGAATAATTTGCCCTTCTGGTTAAGCCGATGCAGTGATCAAGCTTGCTTGTACGGACTGACTGACACTACAGCTGATTCTGTAGGGATGGCAGTTCATCGTTTAGTGCCTTCAGGCCAAAAATACTTCCCAAATCAATACACCATCCCTACACATGCTGCCTCTGACCCAAAACAAACTGCCAGTTCTAATCATGTTAGCATCCAGCGGGCAAACAAATCCTGCACTGCATGATAATACTGCCATTAAAATTCAAACTAAGTTATTAGCAGCACCTACATTACGATTTAACATTGTCCATATTGAATATGATTCTGTATGCATCATAATAACCTAATATGTTTAAGCTGATTGAAGATGATTAAGCAAACCATTAAACTTTTAGACAGCTGGCATATGCCACTATGAATTGAAATTTTCAGCCAAAAAAAAACGAAGAACAACGAGCATGTACTGTGCATCTCTTTTTCACAATAGTAGGGATGGGAAGATTCCCCGATTCGCTCGGTGCATCGTCTTAAAAAGTTAACGATGCGATGCATCGGTTTAAAA
>JAUCNO010000082.1:8668293-8679565 GCA_032353835.1 Enteromius viviparus | reverse complement strand
TAACTACTTCATGTATCTTTCATGTATCGTATCGTTGGCTATGCATCGAGATGCGTATCGCATCGGCCTCAGTTATGAAGATGCACATCCCTACACAATAGAGGCTGTGATGTAATCAATAGGGGTGCGAATCGATTTGATTTATGATCCAGTGGTTGCTGAAACTCTTTGTTCAAACTAAAATCAATTCAATTTGATTTAATGTTTTTCTCTTGCATGTATATGATTATTTTAAAAACACAAATGTTTCAACACAAATGTTTTACCAAATATAAGGACAGCGCTATTAGAGTTTAGCCCACTATTTAATGTGAGCATAAATATCGAAACAGTTGAACTCAAGGCAGACGTAAAAGATTGAAAGTTATTATTTAGTTGCATATTCCTTGCATGCATGACATAGACATCACCAGACTCTTGGTTTTATTCTTTGAAATGCGTTTCTCAGCCTTAAATGCAGCTAATTCCAACTATTTCTGCCTTTAGTCTTCTCTTTGGCTCATGAAATCCATGTTCAATCAGGTTTGAAACTGAAGATGGAATGCAATATAGGACTTTCAATTTCTTTGCCTTGACTGAACTGGCAGGATGCTTAGGTCATTGACGAGATGCAATACAAAGCTCTTTCTGGTGTGTCTGGTGGCATTTTCTTGAACATTGGTAGCCAAGATGGTTTTGTACACTTCCAAATTCATTCTGCTACTGTCATCATACATTAAGTCATTATTAAAGTGGAGAGGGCCTGTTCTAGAGACAGTCATGCATGACCAGTTTTAACAGATGAGGCTGTATGCTTTGGATACTTTGCAGTTTTCTTTTTTTCCCATGCTTTAAATGTTTAAATGTTTGTAGAAGATCAAAATCTACTGCGGGTAGCAGATCCTTTTCCTATTTAGCACCCAAACTCTGGAACACTTTACCTAATACTGTTCAGGAGGCAGGCACACTCTATCAGTTTAAATCTAGATTAAAGACACATCTCTTTACTCTGGATAACACTCAATACACTATAATTAATCAAATATGTTAAAGGGTTGTTAGGCTGCATTAATTAGATCAGCCAGAACCGGGAACACTTTCCTTAACACACGGTGTACTCGTTACATTTTAAAAAGAATGGCTTCTACGCTAATATTAGTCTGTCTCTCTCTTATTCTGTTTCTCAGTCCGTATCCAGATCAGATGGTTAACCAACACAAAGAGATGATCTTCATTGGAGACCAGAACACCTAGATGAGCTCCGTGACTTGGCTTGACTGACATCAGATAGTGGGATAAAACTTAAAAAGTACTGATCTTCTGTGATGAATCACCCAATAATAAAATGTGACGTTCTGTTGTTTTGTCTCATACTCAACTTTTAATCATTTTTATAGATTTCCTGACTCCACAGAAAACTAAAACAAAAAAATCCAATAAAATAATTTTAAAAACTTGTATCTTTTTTTAGTTTTACTGTTGACGCATCTCAGATAATTATCTTAATCTATGAGATACTGAAATGGGCTTCAGCATACCCACAGCCTTACATTTTCTTACTCAGTTTTAGTAGAGAAAACTGTATTTATTGTAGACAAATTATGTATGAACTGTTCTCTATAAAAAGGAATCTGATCCAGGGTCAGGACTTACTGTGATTTTGGTGGCGTTGTTGAGTGCACTGATCCACTCCACTAAATCCTGTTTATCATTCGCCTGCAGGTAAAACTTCCTCATTCCGGCATTGATGACTGTGGGAGGACACCAAGTTTTATATTTAAACAATTTTGAGATGATGATATAATCCGTTTTGTGGCATTATGAATTTGGCAACATGAATTGCATGTAGGTCAGACAGACAGACAGGCCTGAAGAAAATGGTAGATTCAGGTTTCTTTGAAGTAAAGTTAAGTAAAATAAAATATAACATATTTTAAGCCTTTTTGTATTACATGAACATTATAAACCAAAAAATAAACAAACAACATGCGATTATTTAAACTATAAAAAAATAAACATCTATAATAGTATCTCAGTTATACTAAAATAACACATGCCAGCAAACCATAGCAGAGTCTACTTGAATCGTGTACTCTGATACGGTTCGCTGCTGATAAATGCAAATGTGCAAGTGAACTGCTAATAATGAGGAATGATTTAGTTCAAATGTCTGTGGGTGTGTGTGTTTGCACGCAGTCACTTTTGTGACAAGATTGCAATTCTCGATCTAAATATGTTATCACTGTTAAATAACCGAAGCTAAACATGAAACATTATCTTCACAAGTCACAAAAACAGCATCTTAACTCTACTGAAATCTTTTTCTGTGCAAGTCTAAATGTGAAAACTCTCACGTCCCTTTTGTGTGACTGGTTTTAGAGGCAGATAATATAGTTACTGTGTTCATGTGGTCAACTTAACACACGTGAAACTTACTGTCAGCGTTTCCAATTAAATCACCCTTGATATCAAGATTCAATGAATTTGAACTTCAATGAACTATCAATTTAAAGAACACACTTTTAGTGAACAGCTTACATAAAAGAATCAAATAGCATAGTGTTCCCTGGGCACTTTTACTACTGCTTTATTAAACACTTCAGAGTAGCAGGCTCAAAGTGTGACTAATTTTAGTATCTGTATTATGTTGCTCACGTACACTTCTGACAGTGGCCTCTCGTGTAACTCCACCGGGTAAAGTTCCAGAACCCCCAGTGTGTGGTTGTCTCTGGCTCTGATCTCAGAAACAATAGCCAAGGTCAGGGGTCATGGTCTAACATGCCCTACCTTCTGTGTACTGTGTCTTCTGAGTGACACGTAGAAAGTAAATCAATTGCTTACCAAAGCAGAACTCCGCCTTTGGCCGCAATTTGGTGGCATCGCTAACCTTTAATGACAAAATAAACATATCAATAATATTGTAATGTACACATATACATATTTAAAGGTGGACAAAAATTTTCCACTATATGTATTTTAGGGGTGTAACGGTACATGGAACATGACGGTTCGGTACATACCTCAGTTTTGACCTCACGGTTCAGTATTGTTTTAGTACAGAAAAAAAAAAAAAAGCTAAAACATGGATTGCTTTTCTGTTCTTTTTTTTTTATTTACCAATGGTTTACCAATTATTGAAATTACTATAAAGTTACAATTAACAACAAATTTAGTCCAAACTTTTATGCCATTTATGCAAACACGTAAATTGCATTTAGATTAACTTCTAAATTTAACATTTCTATTTTTTGTTGAAATATAATTTACAAATGCAAAACTCCCTTAATAAATTCTTTATTTATGAAATTGACTTGTCCACATGATAAAGGATGTCTCAAATGTCCCAAAAATCTCAATAACACAAGTTACTGTGTGGTCTTTTACATGACAGTTTGGACAAGTCTAATATTTCACAAAATGTCAATCAGTCGGTTTTATTTTTTTTTCGTAACAAGCATTTTGATTGTAAAAGACGACCAAAAACCACATACGAAAATTTCAGACTTGGTGCGCAAAGACCTTATAGGCTACATTGACATGTCTCGCCATATCATAGAGTGTAAAAGCAACATTCATTGTCTGAATTACCTGAAAAAAAATTTAATGATTTGTTGACATCTGTACCCGACCGAAATAACTACCGGACATTTCCGGTATGGATACATGTACCGTAACACTCCTAATACATTTTTATTATTATACATAAATAGTTTGTTGCCAGCCATTACAAGAATAGTGAATTTGAATGCAAAGAAAAGCCATGGCAATCTTTAAAACAAGCACCAACAATTAAAAATTTATAATTAAAGTCTGGAAATATAAAGTTGGTAATAACTGGTAATTACAAACCTTGGATATATATGTTAGTTTGAGGGAGCCAACATATAATGTTCCTTTTGGAAGATTCTGTAGAAGGAGAGGGTAGAAGTCATTATAGATGAAACTCAGAATATAAAATGATACACGCTGATTGATGTGAGAAGTGTGTTTGTGTGTGTTTTGAGCAGGGTCTGAAAACAACCGTGGACAGAATACATTTACGGTGAGATTACGGTATTCTCCAAAGTTGTAGAAATGCACAGGGGTCTATGAAAGTTTTAGCACACATCTACAGATGCAGTGAGGTAAATTATTCAAAGACAGACGTAGCATCAATAAAAGATGCTGGCTGGGGCTACTGACGGAGTCTTAGATAAAGTGATTGGTGCTGAACCTGCAGCGGCCAAGAGAAAAGAGAGAATCCATTAAATGAAAGAAAGAAAGAACATGAAGAATCAAAAAAGACAGGTCTTGACATAGGCTCTTCATCAATGATCTCAGCTCCAGTCAGGTTTCACCTGAGCTTTCCTCCAAGCTAAAGTAGATTTTACTACTGTATGCGCTAATTAAGTATTTTTCCGTTAAAGTCTTCGTAATTATCATCTGTGTAGATTCCTTCCACGTACACTCAACACCTGTATGAACTGTTAGTTTGCTAGTCTGGAGTCTCAGACAAAGACGCCATTATAAAGTTGCACAGTAAAGCAAAGTGTGACCCACACGGACACAAAGACATTTACATGCATACAAACACCATAAATCTGATGGTTAAAGTTGAGGCAAAGACACATCAATGCTCTCCAATATTTAATGACATTATAAAGTCCAATAGAGGCCATGGCACTCATTTCCTTTACCCACAAGCACGTGGGAGGTGAAATTTCTCTACAAGCTATTAGCAAAGATTAAAAAGGACAATATCTGTGCAGAAATTTAACAAACTGATGCTTTTTAAAACTATAATAATACCACGGTGTGTAAAAGAGGAAATGTTAGTATCACATAATGTTTTGCATATCAAGACTAACTGTGATAACAGAAAAGGTCAACTGTGGCTTACGGACTTACTGTTTTCGACAGCACTGAAGGTGTAGTTCTCTACAGAAACTGCCCCAAAACCAGTGAGCCACCACATCAACTTACTGCAGAACTATGGTGTGCAGTGTATCTACTTATGTGTTTTCCCTTATGTGTTCTATTGGCAGATTTTTCCTAACACTTCTAGTTCCTTAATGATCCAACTGATGACTATTTTTAGTACTTTTAAGTAGGAAATATTTTGGGGGGGAAAGTCATTCTTATTGCATTTTCTGTCTACTGGCAATTATTTTTTTTGGTTTTTTTTGAGAGCAGATACGATGAAAATCATAACTTTTCAGTAACAACTACTGATTAATATAGTGATTCACTATCAAGAAAAGAATCATCCATTTGGGAACTGGACTACGCTAGTTACGTAACTTAAGTTTCGTGCAATAGCTTCAGTCATGACACGAGTTATGTTTCTGTCCACAGAGACAGAAGAATCCTTTTATTAAAAAGCATAAAGAAAAAATTTTGTTTGATTTAAAAATGCATTCATAACCTATTTAGTATGTGAAACTTAAATGAGTCAATGACTAGCCCCTGGGGAACACCATGCTGCCATATTTGATCTTTTTTTTTTGTACTGGCTTCCAAAGTGATAAAACAAAGGGAGATACCTGAGGGTTATCCATGTACCACACCAGGCTGCCCTCCAGGGTGTCCAGAATGAAGTAACGTCGTAAAAACTTGCCGCTGTTCTCCATTTCCTCTATGTCTAGAAAGCCACAAATCCGATTCTGACGATCTACGTATGGCATTTCTGAAACTAAGCATTACCCTGCAACACAAAGAAAACAATGCTGATTGTAAGGGAGATGAGAAGAACAGCAGAGAAAGAGGTGGAAGATGGTAATTAAAATAAGTGTGGTATCTTCTTTTGTAATCGTCTGGCAAAACGCTTGTAATTTCCTATGATGTCACCCATGGTCATGCTCCATGGAAGAGACACTAATTTCATTTCAGACCTCTGTGCTGATGAAACCCCATCAGATGAAGCTGCATGAATACAAATGACTTGATTGTGACATTACCACAGCTGAGAAGCAATGCACAACTTAAACGGTGTATTATCCCATTTACCTGCAGCCTCTCTAAATGTCATAACAGCACTATAGTAACTGTGATTCATGCAGAAGTTATGCCCATTAGGGCAGAAATTAACCAAAGCTTGAGGGACAAAATCCAGCAAAAGTGATGAAAATGCCAGGTATTTAAATTGTGGGAGGAGTCGACTAAACTAATGGCCAGCATAAATCCTATAAGGATAAGGAACTCAACTGTATAACTGCCATCAATTATACGTGCTTGTGTCAGCCCAAATCCACAAGGCTTTCATTCATCTTCAAAACAGAAATTAGACTATTTTTAATGAAACTTGCAAGATTTCTTTCTATCCATTTAAAATGCAGTCCATAAAAACATAAGAACCTCGAAAAATATATATAAAAATGGTGAATTATATAAATTGATTGTTTAATCTAAGTCAAAAGAAGCTGTCAGAAACAAACAGTTACAGTAAATAAAGAATAATTGCTTTCTATGTTGTGTTTCTAGTTTGCCATGTAACAAGCATTGTGCTGTCATACAGGAGTACAATTTAAGAAGGCACTTCAAGTCCAAGCACTTAAACTTCAACACACATTTTCTCCAGGCTCTGATACTCACTGACATAAAGTGCAAAGCCTAACAAGCTATCATGGTCAGATCATGTTTCGAGCAAGAGAAAGTTCTTTCAGCCTCACTCTGTGTAGCATGAGTCCTCAAGAAAAGAATAAAAACTTAAAGATAAAAATAAAGACTGTCAAATATTACATGCTAACACACTATAGAGGATATTGTGATAAAGACAGAAGCAACATAATCTATTGAAAAACACTGATGACTTTGACACCATGACAACAAGTAAAATACTTGCATTCTTAGACAAATAAAAGAAGCTGGAGTCGATGCCTGTGAATGAATCCACCGAATATCAACATTTACAACATAGTTTCATGAAAGCACCATGTTTCACAGGTTCCTATGAGATGTGTCAACCAAGCACAGTGAATTACTCCTGCATCCAAATGATAAATGGCAAGAGGAATGGGAAACATTTTTGTGGACTCAGACAGAAGAATGTTTATTTTCCCCAATGCTACCATCACTGGAGAACTGTCACATTTCTGTCTTGAATGCGAGATGAAAATTTCATGGCAAAAGTGTGTTTTCTGAGTGACAGCTTCCATCACTTGAACAGCCTTAATCTGGAATTGCAGTGATGAGATAAAAAGGTCTGTGATATAGTTGGAAAACTCAATGGATTTAAACTTAACTTCTGAAACCACTGTAAAAATCCAACACCGCAAGACTTCATAAACAACTTGACACAACAAATTAGAAGCGATATGATGAAACTTTGCTGCAAGGTTTGACGGCTTCAACACACCTCCAGAGTTAATTTGCTATTGCTGTAGAGAGAGTTTGCACACACAAGCTTCTCGCAAATATATGTAATAAGACAGTCTTCCCTGCAAGTGTTTATATTTTTCTTTTTTTGATGCTGTTGATATTTGGGACTTTTCATTGTGCTCTATAAGTAACAGCCGAAAACAATGTAGCACAATTAGATACGTTTTCACTGATTTCTGCCATGTAATGGAAGTAGCAACAGATTTTTTTTTCTTATATTGTGATATACAAAAGTGGGAGATAAATATTAGATTGCAGTCAGCTATAAAAAAAACAAGGACAAGGTATCTGCAAAAGCCCTGCAATACCAATGAGAGGGATGCCATTTTCACAGGAAGAGTTAAAGTGTTCATTAAATTATGAGGTTTTAAATAAATAAAGAACAATAAGATTGTTGATGAGATGCATATAGAAAATTGAAGTGAATTTTCATTTCATGCTAACTTTAAAGGTATATTGTCTTTTATACTGACAATATATATTTTGTTTAAAATTACCTTTAATATGTATAATTGTGTTTGATTGAATTACATTTTAATAATCCCTCAAAAAGAGCTCAGGAATTATAAACATGCAAAGAAAAACAAACAAAAGCATGCTCATTACTGGTAAAAAGCTCTAATTGCGTAATTGATGGAAAAACATAATAAGAAAACAAACCCCAATCGACACAGCAAAGCTCCAAAAAATTCAAAACTCCCAGTCCGCATCAGTCGGGTGCCAGCCCGTGTTTTAAGTTGGTTTCGGTTTTGCGGCCAGGAGTGCCGTATGAGGCTCTTGTGTTTCCCAGTCCGCATCATCGGAAGACCTCCCCAAGAATTTTTTGTGGAGGATTGAAAGTACCTAGATCATGATGGGGGGGATGGGACAGGGATCGACCCGCCATGGACACCCGTAGATCCTGAGCTGCCGTGGCCTGATCCACCAAAGCTTGTCTTTGATCTTGATCCGCCAATGGCCAGAGCCGCTGGAGCCTGCTAATGATCCTGGTTCCCCGGGGGTTCTGCCAGTGACTGCACGACTTCCAGAGAGGTTGGTTCCCTCACTTTCTGCCCTGCCTGTATCATCTGTGTTTACATCAAATGTTCACCCATGCTCTCAGTTTCTGCCTCCAGGTGTCCGTATGCCCGCTGAGTAGCAAAGTTGAGACAGCCCTGCGTTACACTTATTCTTAAACAAGTTTTGTAAGCTGTTTGCACTTTTATAAGGGAAAAAAAATAAAAAAATCAATTGATGCTGCTGGAGCCGCATGCAGTGAAACTTCAATAACTCGCCAACTTTTATCTTCAGAACAAAATTAATACATTATAAATTTCAACGTATTAAAGCAACATCAAATTAAGAAATCTATGTTTGAGAGGTAACTCGTCTTAATTTTGAAGTGCTAAATATTTTTCCATAAAAAGGTCCTTGGATGGAAACCTAATATGATGATCAGATCTGCGTGATTGGTTCACAGAGTTTGCATGTTAATGCAAGTAACACCCGCCAATCTATGACAAGCAAACATCCAGACAACACTCCGGATACTAGTTTAATTTAAAACTCAATATGAACATAGTCTCTTCATATTAGAGGACAGACGAGGAGGAGCTGCTTCAGAACAGAGAGAGCGAGAGAAGCAGTAGTCCCTTAATTTGTTCATTCAGTAATGGTGATTGTTTACGCATTTTTATGTACAGTAGATAGTTTAAAATAAAAATGTGTTTAACAGTGGAAATTAAGTATCACATTATTTAAATTTTATTCCCACATATTTTTGACTTGGTGATCATAGTAGTACTATAAAACTTTTTTTTTTTTTTTTGGAAGAATTCATCATTACAATTAACTTAATTATTTCCTAGATTTTCTATCACCATAATACCTAAACATAAAAAATATATATTTTAATGCAGAGAATGGGATTAAAATCGAATACATTTTCCAAAAGTTTTCACATTTTTAAAGTAAATTACTAACGTCACCTCAATGACTTGGACAAACTATTAATGCTATTGCCATATATAGAAAAGTAGAAACCAAATGTCTAAAAGCAGAAAAATTGTTGAGCAACCACTTTTGAAATATAATGGTGCAACAGTGTTCTGAAATCTTAGTATATAGAGGTCTATTTGAGCCCACATAGACCAATGTCAATGCAACATGAAATCACTATATCCGCAATACAAGAAATGTTGACTCTTATTAATTTATTAAATAAAGGGTGCTTAGAAGTTTGAATTTTATAAGTAAAGTTACATTGCTAACAGTTGCTACATCTATAATTACCAAAGGGTACTTTGTTTAGAAATAGTTGTTAATCCACCAAAACATTGCAAAGATTATATGGTCCTTTATATACTAAACATGTACACATGTACATAGCAGCTTCAGCTGGTAGGAGTTTGGAATGAGGCCAGTTTTTTTTCCCCATCTTTCTGAGTCAAACAATGTTTTTTGATGTTATTGGGTTTTTTTTGTTGCGATTAAGCTATTTTACGGTGGCCGAGAGAGCTCAACGTGCTGCAAACAGAAGAAAACACCTGCAAACAGAAAAAAAAAACCGTACAAACTGCAAATTCTCACAACGCAACCAAACAAAGAGAGGAGCTGACACACGAATGCGCTGCAAACACAGAAACATGCTGCAAAAAGCACGGACCACAACGGAAATGTTTCAGGGGGACCTCAAAAAGTGATGAACCTATCTTTTTTTTTTTTTTTATGCTTTTAAACAATTTACAGAAAGGCATTTATAACTTCTGATATATACAAAAGTACTGAGCATACACACTTAACACCAACAAGAAATAAAAATAAATAAAATAAAATAATGAATAAAATAAAATAAAATAGTAGGGGAAATGTTATTCACAATATGAAATCAAAATCCTTTAGTGAGGAGTACAGGTACATTGCTGTAGGATTTTACATTTCTCTTAATGTTTCCAATTATCTGTTAAATTCTTCTTTAAACACCCTTAAACATGGTTTCGTTTTTAGAAATTTACATTTATGAACATAGAATTATATTAAAATCATCAAATTATTTCAAACAAAACATAATTTTTAACAAAACATCCTAATTTAACAATTTCCCATGAAAGGACCAGTCTTATAGGTAATCTTTGTTAAAAAACAAGTGTTCCACAGTTTCTATTTCCAAATTACAAAATTGACTTAGGGCCTATATTTGAATCTCCAATATTAAACCTTATTCTCAAAAATTCTTTAGCTGGATAGATTCATAATTTTAAAGTGTACCTCTTTGCATTTAGGATTAACAGGGAATGTAAGACAATTTGTTCTAATTTTGTACACTTGTTTCTTATCCAAATGTCTAAATATATAAGATCTTTTAACTGGACCAGGAAAACATTGATACAATAGACATTTCTTATCTAAAAAATTTACATTTTTTATCATAAGATCAGGCATTTTAGGAATTATTGTTGAGTATTTTAATTGTTCTTTAACTAAATTTATCATCTGTACAGATATTCTTTTACAAATATTATTGAATGTTTTTTGAGAACAACTAACTTTGTATTTATCACAAATACTATCCAGACTCAATATATGAGTTATCCATAATTTGTATGTATTAGTGACCAAATGCCTTTCTTCCACCAGTCATCAATAAATAAGAATTTTCTGTTCACCAAAATACATCTGTTGTTCCAAATAGACATGTTATGTGAGCTGAAGTTATGTTTGAAAATCATTTTCCAATACAATAACGTTGACGTTTATGCCATATCATCACAAAATGCCCAGCAACACATTTTAAAGCTGGATATAGCACATAAATACACTATACAAAGCTATATAAAAAAATCTCAGCTGCAGGATTGTTTATATAGTCACAATGTTTAAACTATATTCAAGAGTTTTCGTTTCCTGGTAATAAACTAGAGTATGAATATAGCGCAAATTTGGCGAGCTGTCTGGGGAG
>JAUCNO010000082.1:8651119-8662037 GCA_032353835.1 Enteromius viviparus | reverse complement strand
AACCCAGAGTTTCCCTTATCTCAGGGTTAAGAAACTCTGAGTTTTCACTTAACCTCCTTTGTGAAATAGGCCCCAGTAGAACACCTGACTGTTTTCACTTCAGCACTGCAGTTTTGGAGGAACTTAGATATATTTGATACCCTTGACATACTTGCTCGACAGGTTTGACGTATCGTCCTTTAAGTAACATACCTTGAGCATAACATCACATAACAACCCATTAATTCTGCACCGTTTTGTGTGTTGGAAAGTTGGAAAAATATTCAATACACTCTTTCTGTTACAATCCTAATCCTAATCATAATATAAATGAATTTTCATATTTATGTCAAATTAAAGTAAATGCATGCTTCAATTTACACAGGTCCTAATTTAGAGAACCCATAAATATCTGTGTGGAAACAGGAAATACAGAACCCAGTGCAGCAATTAAAAGTATAGTTCACCTAGTTATGAAATTATGACAGCTACTATTTGTTGTTAGCTACTATTGTTATATTTAGGTTTTTTTTTTTTTTTACACAGTTCTATTCCATACGATATCACAACAATAATACAAATAATTCCATACAGTAATCAAAAAAAGATGTGTATCTGATTAGGTCTGTAATTTATGAGCCCAAACTACTTTACACTGCAGCAATGAAAGGTTTGTGACAAATCAGTAATGACAACAGCAGAAAGTAGGAATACCATAGTACTTTCATGGTATATGTTTAAACCATTCTTGATTACAATTGCTAACTGAAGGAACAGGAATGGCAATATTGTAATTTAGAAAGTGGTAAGCAAATGCATTTGAAGAGAAAGCAAAAATATAGTGAATGTGACAGTTGGGTTCCAATCTAGATATTAAAAATCCCATTCATTTTTTCTACAAGGGATTTTAACTATAACTTATATAACCGAACTATGAATTATGTGGTTGTAATCGAATGGATATACTTTTGTTGAAGCTGTTTTAGCCGAAATTATTTCAGCATTTCTTTTTAAATCAATAAAACTGAAACAAGGGCTCTGTCCGAAATATGAAACATTACAATTAAACTGATATATAATATACTGTTTCTATATCAACAAATCTCTAAATTAGGACTATTAAATGTTTGTTTTATTCACATAGATTAAGTAAAGATCCTGTTCCAAGAAGATATTTTGCAAATTTCCTACCATTAAATGTATCCACAGTACACACACATAGTATGTAAACACAAACCTTTTATTTTAGTTTTTCAGCCCTACTCTAAATCAATAGTTTTATATCTATTATAATTAAAACCATTACCTGCGCAGTCTTGTATAATTGTCTTTTTCATTTCATTTTCATATTTTCCATTTTATCTCAGTACTTATTACTATTATTTATTTTAGTTTTTGGCTTAAAATTTACAGAGTTTGTAACATTTTGAATCTGGTTTGTTTGGTTCATTGTCCATAATGTTTTAACAGAGCTGCAAAACTCTCTGGGAAAGATTCACTAGGCTATACCTCAAAAAACCAAGGCCACTGAAAAAGTGGGCGGCACTTTTAACTTAAGATCAAAACAGTGATTGACAGCTGTCTCTTCACCTTCACAGCAAACGAAAACAAACAAATAAAACAAGCTCAATGGTACTACCATTGGTTTTCCACCCATCTCAATACCAATACCATAACACCACCAGATACTATCACTGCATCGCTGTAACACGGTATCCACACATTACAGGTATTTCTACAGCATTTACGAGCATCACAGGCGCCTTTCTGCTTTCCACTCATGCTTTGGATGTTCAAAAATGCTGTCTAGTTAAGCAGTACACTAGGTTTTAGAGCTATATACAGACATAACGCATCAATGCCATATTTTCAGACAAAATCAGTCTATCATTTCTGAGAGCGAGATCAAAAATAATTATATATGTTTCGATCGGAATATAACCTGTTATCTGCAACAGAAGCGACAGGTTTTGCATAAAGGGAGCTAGTGAACTGCCTGCCCCAGTAAATGTGTAACTAACGTTACTGATTTAAACATTCGAAGTTTAATATTGAACGATATGTCTCGTTAGTGTACGTGTAGATAACTTACACACTTATAAGCAGCTGTGAAACTCCTGTGCAGCAGTGTTCGGTCTGCCTGTGCTGGACTTTCAGCCCATCTCCCACAAACTTCCGACGGTCTGCCTATCCCGCAACTGACGGGCGGAGAGCGGAACTGCGAATCCCACTATGACCAGGGTTACGCTCATGGATATTAATTGGGTCCTGACTACGTCGCTAGGCAACCTTTTTAAAACGTCCAGTCAGGTTTCTGTATTATTAAACATGAGCCAAGCCTCCCGGCATTTGGATTCGACAGTTCTGCAGCAGGGTCACACCCAAATTCCTATCTCTGCATTCAACCAATCAAATAGCCGTCTGTCAGGGCATATGATTAATATTCATGACCCAAACCGTAACCATAGTGGGATTCACAAAATTACAACTGAAGGCGGAAAAGGGCCCTTCTTCACCGGATGTAGAGAAAAGGATGATGGGACGTGTAGTTATAAACAGAATGTCTGCTGTTGAGCTTGATAACGTGTAGGTCACTTTTGATCCCGTTTTCTAGTAGTTTTATTGCAGTCACGTATATGTTGACTTAAAATTATAATCATTATAATGTGTTGCTCAAGAAGCATTTTATTGTTATTGTGCTGCTTTGTATTTCTGTGTAAACTCTGTGTCTTTCCGTAGCTAGGGATGTGTAAGATTTTTTAAACAAAAGAAATGAATACTTTTATTCAGAAATGACACATGAAATGTCATGAATTTTACTAATGTATTTTTGTATTCTTTGTGGCTTTTACCTCCACAGTGTGGAATTATTTTGTGGTATATCCAGTTCATGCCTTTCAATGCACTAGGTGACTGAAGAGAAGGAAATAGTGCTGTATTATGGGAAATCCCCCTGGATGCTCTCACCCAGTGCTTTATTGTTTAGGTGCCGTTTGAGATTTGAGCAAAGGTTATTAGAGGTTATAGTGACCTGTAAAGACTGCACGTATTGAGATAAAAACAAAACAAAAAACAAACAAAAATATATATTTATCTGCAACCAAACTGAAAAAACTGCTCTAAACACAATAAATAATTTTCTCCCCCCAAAATTTGAGTTTAGATCTAACAGTTTGGACAAAACTGTGTTTAAATCACACAATTCTGACATGAATTCTTAGATTTGCACAAAAATAAGTCATTATTGTAAGGTATCCTCAGAATTGTAAAAAAAAAAAATATATATTTATATATTTATTTATTATATATTTTTTTACAGTAATTATGATATAGCGTAATGACAGTGGCTACGCCAGCTGTTTGGTTACCTTTTTTGGGTAGAATGTTGCTAACCAAACAGTTGGTGTAGCCATTGGCATATGAAAAAAAAGTACTAAGGGAGCGCTTACGCTATAAATTACTTTATTACAAGATACCAACTTGTAAAAAGTGCCTCGTAGTACTTGTAATTACAACTTGTGAACTTGGAGTTTTCTTATAGAGCTATGGCTTGATGCTGAGCTGAACCAGAGATAAATGGCGTAGCTTCCAGTCGTGAAATGTAATAAAGCAATTCTTTCATAAATATGTTTTAGAATTCGTGACGTTTGCAGATGTAGATGTCTTCATACAAAAGGAATGTTAACATACATGAAATACAAGCAGCGCAGCGTTAGACATCTAAGCTACCCTAAAGTGTAATAATAATGCATTTGAGTAGCATTCTTTCGTTCTGGTTCATTTTGTTGACTGTTGCTATAGAAACGGATAATCCCCAGTCCGAGGATGTGAATAGCACCAAGCAGAACATCGCGTTTTGTCATCTTAGAATTATGGCAATTCCAAAACGCCATGAATGCAGCGTAAGTCAATGGCTACCAGCAACTGTTCAGTAACCAACATTCTTTCAAATATCTTCTGTTCTGTTCTAATTCCTGAACTTTCTTTGTGACGAGTGAGTAAGACTCTAAAAGTCTGCATTTTCATATTCGCTTTCGAATTAAAATGTGGGTCAGGGGAAGCCAGTCGTGGGTCAGAGCAGCAGAGTGACTTTATTTAAAGCCTGCATGGGGTCAGCGGGTCATGCAGTAGTCTGTGGATGGCTGTTGTATATCCGCACTGCTCGGCTGAGCATTTTCCAGCATGTATTGTGATCGGGATAGCTTTGCTTCCTCAGTGGCAGTTTGCCCATGTGAAAACACAGAGCGCACCACGCAAAACACGCTTCCTCTTCCCTCAATTTGCAGCCCTTGAAAACAATAGCAATGCAGCACGTTTCAAGAGGAGGGAAACTATTTTGAGGCTGCATGAGCCAAATGACGGCAGTCCACAGTGTTGACGTGGACATTGTGTCAGATCTAGGTATGAGAAATGAGCTTCATAAACAACAGCTAATGCTGCAATATCGTCCTTATAGAAGATATTTTTTTCCTTTTCAAATTTCATTTTACAGTATATCATGCAAATGATATATGCAAACTTTTTGCATGAATGGAAGGCATGGATGGGTGTCTACATTCATCAAAATATCACACAATGCAATGCGGTTAACTTTATTTAGACCTCACTATTTCACTATTAAGTTTACTTTTTTTCAGCTTGGTATTTTCAGTATGAAAACACTACTAAAACTGCTTAGAGCAGTGCATAAGATATGTGAATTGTGGCTTGAGGAAACCTTCTGAGAAAAAAAAAGCAGCAGGAAGAAGAAGAAAAGAAGAGTGAAACTTGTGTTCATGGTGGACTGTCACCAGCTGCTTTTGCTCCAACAAAGTTTCAGACATTAATCTTGACAGATGATGCAAAACTGATGCAAACTGTACATGCAAAAAATAAAACAGTTTTGCAGGGAAACTACAGAAATAAAAATTACAAATACTGTAATATTAGAAAACATATGGCAAACCAAAAAATAAAAACAAGATATTCTGTTAATTTAAACATTTTTTTTTGTATATTTCTATGAAAAATAATCATCTTTTTTCTTTGTATCTTTACTCTCAGATGAGATATTTTTAGATCTACATTGTTACTTTTGCATTGTTTATTGACATTTTTTGTATAGCAATGAGGACACATTTTTATTCATAATTAAAGCAAGAAAGGATTTTGAATTATGTTTTTTTGTTGTTGCTTAAGCTGGAAATAAACAAAAACACCCAGAAGTGTCTAAACTTTAACTGTCTTTATTTATCTAAATTTGATCAATATTCTTCAAAAAGGTTAAATGGTCCTAAAAAATAGACACACTTGTACTGTTCACAAAATGGGGAGCAAATATGCTTTTATGCAAACAGTGCAAGTTGGATTTAATTATTGTTTTTTTTTCTTTATGCTTAAAAAGTAGTTATATAATTTAGTAGCATAAAATCCTTAAACCAAGCAAAATGGTAATTGAAATAAATGAATAGTCTAATGGTCTAAATAGTCTAAAACAAACAAACAAAACAAGCAGCATTAGCATTATTATGGCTATATGTATACAAACAGTCTTTTCTCTACCTGCATTAAAGAGTCATTCACTTATGCACACACAATAAAGATCTGCTTCATCGTTTTATTCCTCACATTAAATTGTGCACTCTAAAAATGCTTAAAAACAACCTTTGTTTTTCTTAAGCCCAGCAGCTGTTTAAATGATTTATTTTGAGAGGTGGTTCTGAATATTTTTCTGCCGCAAGTGCCCACACTCAAATCCCTGATGTGATGATATAATAAGCATTTCTGTGCTTTTTTAAAACATAAATAATTAATAATTAAACGCGAATATCAAGCAGGTGCGTTGCTTATGTATAATTTAATGACTAGGGGAATTAAACACAGTGTCCACAAAACATGAACACGAAAAACACAAAAGCGTTTTGTCATTCTGTATAATCCATTTATATATTTATGAAAAGGGGGCAAGCTCAAAATGGGAATGCCAGAGCAAAGGTCACCAGGATCGGAGAAGAAAGTCCATCAACCTGGAACGGCTGTTAAAAAAAGGCAAATTAAAAAAATTACCTTTTATAAAGAAGCATATGTCAAAGTGTATTGTATTCATTACAGGCTTTTTCAGTAACAATAATTCAGAATAATTCAGTAATTATGATTAAATAGTTCATCGTTATAATGCAACTACAAAAACATTATCATTCTTTTACTATTTCAAATGCTATCAGGGTTATTATTGTTAGTTAAAGCATAACTAAAACCGTAAAAAAAAAGAACGAATGTTGCTGTTAACATAATGTGTATATTTATAAAATTGGTATATAAATAAACACACATGCGTGCATATGTTTCAGAAAAATATTCTATGTTTGTATATTTAATGAATAAAAAAATAAATACTCTGGGTGTTGGAGTACCTTGTTTCGAGAGCGGCGTTTGCATAAGCCAAACTCTTGATTGACAGGTCCACTGCTGTGCTCTTGCCATTGGCCATTGGCAAAGCTTTGCACTGTGATGTGATAGCACACTGATCGATCAGATCGCACGCTGTATGGACGGCTCGCAATGGAAGACTGGCACACAGCAGGATCCCAGTGTCTTAACCTCTACACAGAAAGAGAACATGACACATGTTCTGAGGAAGCTCTGAGTTCACCCAAAACAGAAAAGCTTTTGTATTCATGCATGGTTACATTTAAAAAAATGGTCTGTCAAGCCTCATAGGCAGGCTTGCCTACGATAATCTAACATACAAACCAGATGTAAATCTGTTTCTAACATATAGCTAATGTATAAAATTGTTTGATGGCAGTTTTGTGTCTATCTTATTTTTATTTTATTTGACATCACTCTTTTGCTCTTGTTCATCCCATGACAGCGAAATGCAAGAACGATGGTACTGCTGTTCAAATAACTGCTTTTACACAATACCAGTCAAATACATTGTACATGAAATTTCACTGTCAATGGGACAATCACAAGCCTCCCATTTTTCATCCAAAACAATTTGTGTTTCGTCCAAGCTTTTACAAGATTGGAATGACATGGGGGAAAGTGATTAATGACAAAATTTTCATTTTGGGGTGGAGTAACCTTTTACTAGTTAGCATATTACTAACAACTATAACTATAAACTTAACAACTACCTTACTAACTATAAATAAGCAGCAAGCTAGAAGTATATTAATAGAGAAATCTATTTAGCAAGGATTGGTCCTTAAAATAAAGTGTGAAATAAACTCTGTCATGAAGCCTAAAACTGCAATTTATCACCAGGCCCCTAGAAGCTGGCTGCAAAACGGAGTCAATCTCATAGACTCCTCATGTAAAAAATACCCAACTTAAGAGAAGAAAAAAAACATGTTTACAGCCTGGTTCAGAAAATTATTTTGGTCTATATAGCTACATTTTCCCTTCCTGGCAACTCTGAGTTGAGTGAATTGTTTATATAACTCATCCTTTTAAATTATATTAAGTCTTAAAATTCTTCATAATTAAGGGTTCGACATCTTGAGTGACACCGTCTAAATAGGTGGGCGTGGTTTTATCAACCGGTCGGCTCCGCCTACTTTGAGCTTCAAAAATGCTCTTTAGAAACCTACGGGTAACGTCATGGACAGTATGTGTAAACGAGCACTTTTTAATCCAAATAAGTAAATTCATATTTTTATAGTCTTTGAAATATGGTTAAACTTCACTGCTAAATATACTGGCAAGCATTTATTACAAGATCAAAAATGCTTATCACATTGGAACTTGTATAACATAAATATATTCATTATTATACATTTGAAGTCATACATATATAATACCCTTAAATGCAATATGCAATAACACACTTTATCAAATGCTTAGTCAACTAAATAAGTGTCCTTTTTAAGCATGATAAATAAAATTTGACACATTTAACAAAGTGCACTTTTTGTTGAGAATTGGTCATGAATAGTATTTTCACAAGGGTATATGATGCTGAGAATGCTCTAACCTCAATAGAGAAGCAGTACATATCCGATTTGTCCATTTTAGCAGCTTGGAGAAGAAAGTAGAAGCCATAGATGCTGATGGTTTGAGTGCAGCACTCTTGTTCCTGTACGGTGACACAAGAAAAAATAACACACAAAATACTGCCTTACAAGAAAGTAAAAGAAAAAGCATGGAATTTGTCATATTGTAACGACAGTAATTGCAAATGACAGAATAACTGAAAGCTTCAGGAATGGCCATAATGCATCAGTGTAGAAGTGTACCGCACCCTATCAAGCATCATTCCAAAACGTATAGCTTGTTTGGAGAAGTCAGTCAATACCATGTCACCCCCGCTGTAAAGCTATGGAAAAAACACAGATAAGTCTTCCGTCTAATGAATCAGTTTCACTTGGAGCCAAAAAATCAATACAACTTATATTAAAGCAAGCAGCTTGTGAATTATGTATGGCGGTGCATCTTGAGTGACTGGTGGGTTGAATAAGGTGTTGTGTTTTTTGGGCTCTACACACACTCACAGTGTGGTAATGATTGGACAGGATGTTCAGCAGCCAGGATTCAGGAAGGACTCTGATGTTTTGGAGCTCCTGCAGATGCTGCCCTGAGACATGAACACACATAAACAACACAACTCAAATGTAGTGTTTGGTAGTAAACTAAAAGCAGTAACGCTTCTAACATAGGCAAGAAAACTTCTGTTATTTCCAAAACAGTGTAGCTTTTCCAGTGATAAGCTACTTCTCCCAACAAATCAAGCGTGTGGTTGAAGGAATAGTTCACCCAAATATAAAACTTTGCTGAAACTGTCTCTCTTAAGCTACAAGATTTTGATTTTCATCTAAAAAGATTTGGCGGAGTTCATCATTACATCACATGCTCAACAATGAGAATACAGTAAACGGGTTCCATCAGAATGAGAGTCCAAACAGCTAATAAACACACTATAAATCACAAGTAGTTGCCACAACTCAAGTCAATCTATTAATGTTTGAGGTTCAGTTGAATAAAGGCTGCATATTTGTAAGAAAAAAATTTAACTTTAAACCCTTCTTGCCAAAATCCATTATAATGTTTCCTCCTTTGAAAAAGTCCATCCACTGTTGTCCTCTCAAAATCCACCAATATTCTTGTTTAGAAAGCTACGTTTTAGAGTTTTGTCACTTATAAATGGTACTTCACGTTTGCATATTTCTCTAAGATATGATTACTTAATATTGTTTCACTGGAGAAGCCATAGAAACACATAGAAGAACATCTTAATTATATATTTGTTTATAACAAACACACAGCTGTTCGCTTCAATGGAGTCTTGCTATTATTAGTGGATTATTGTGATGCTTTTATCAGCTGTTTGTACTCACTCTGATTGCACCAATTCACACCAGAGGGTTCGCTGGGTGTGTAAGTTATGTAAAGCTAAAATGTTCTCGATCTTGATCTGTTTGATGAAGAAACTAACTCCATTTAGATGGCTTAAGAGTAAGTGCATATTCAGCTCATTTTGATTTTTAGACAAACTTTTAATTAACATTAGCTTTTATTTAACTATTTCATTAACTGTGTTTTGAAACAGTTTTTATATGATGCTGCAACATTCCCCAAATTATGAAGTATCATTCATCACTGTATCTGGTGCAGGATGAGTTGGGTTCATAGTAAAAGGTTACGATTTTGATCAGCTCTATAACTCTCATAACTTATAATTCCACCATCTTTGTCCTGTCATTTTTACAACTCTTGTCACTTACATGGACACTACAACATTTTTTTGTCCATGCAAACAAAGTATTTTTTGTAAATTATTCTTTTAAGACCTAAAAAATAGCCCACATCAGTAGTATGTCTGTAAAGTATTTCAGAATAGTTGATAGAGTTGTCATGTCTGTTTGGTGGGCGTTGGAGGTCCAGTGAATGAGGTTCTGACTGTGGCGATGACGTGATCTTGTAGCTGGGACGTACTGTTTGTATGGACACGCTCTCGTGGAGATATACACATTCATTGTGCCAAACTGTCTGTTTTCAGTTAAGCTCACAATGAGGAATAACAGTATTCAGAGACTGGGGACAAAGATGCATGCTTGGTTTTAAAGACTAATGTTGTAGACAATGTTAGTTTGTGATGTACTGTAGTAAGCATCTATCATGAAGCAACCAAAACTTACATTCGGTAATGCCATGCATACGAAGAGCTTGAAAGATGGTGATGTATTTTTGACCCTGAGGCTGTTCCAAGAAAACAGCCGTTTCCCTGAAACTGACAGACAAATGATGGAGGGATGTCATTAAAACAGCATATGTGCATGAAACTAGCTAAGCAGCATCAAGGTCATTTCAAAAAGAATGAATATTGTACTGAATTATGGTAATGTCCTCTATAAATGGTGTTTTTATGGTATGGAATCATACCAATGGATCGCTTGCATTGTGCTTTGCTGAAAAAGGAGGTTACGTACTTGGAGAAGAAGTTGATGATTGTGCTGTGGGTTGGTAGGGTCTGTCTGAGAGGGTGGAACTGCAGGTACAGCCAGCACAGCACTGTTCTCAAGACCTCATACTCATTAGATGTGAACAATCTAGAAACAGAAACCTTATTATTTTACACCTGCTGATTTACACCATCTGCTCATTTTTGATGGGTTTTAACAGTCCTTATGCATGCAGAAGGTGACTTGAAGTACAGAAAAGTACTTAAAAAAAGTGTTTTTAAGAATGTCCAGGGCACATCAAAACTAAATTTTGCACAAAGGAAAAAAAGGCCAATTTTAATACAATTAAGCGTTGAGATGGCAAAATTGTAATTCACTAATTATAATAAAGAATAATCAAGTCAAGTCAAGTCACTTGTATGTATATAGCGCTTTTAACAATACAGATTGTAGCAAAGAACTGAACATTATTAAGTAGGAGAACAGAGTGATGGTAATGTATAATGATGAGAATTAAACTTTATTTATCAAATGCAGAGACGGTCTCTGTAGTC
>JAUCNO010000082.1:8609979-8623783 GCA_032353835.1 Enteromius viviparus | reverse complement strand
AATAATTTTGACCCATACAGTATATTTTGGGCTATTGCTACAAATATACCCCAGCGACTTATATATATATATATATAAGGGGATTGATTTATAGGGATATAGCACTGGTCTACCAGTCATATATCTGAATGGTTTGTGATATTATATAAGCCGATCTCCGTTGCAGACTTGCAAACAAAATGCAGTCATTTTAAAACGTAATTTTTGTGAAACTGTTCTCCTGTTTGCATCAGTATTCAGCATTTGCCTATTAAAGTCTCGTTTACAGATTTTGTAACAAAGATGTGCCAGCAGGAAAAAAAATGCTTGATACAGTCTTGATTAGGGCTGTGTATCGAGGTTGGTACTTTTTACTACAGACCGAATTGCCTCGATGGTCTCGTGGTTTCGTACCCAATTTCGATACCTAAAGGGGTTAATCTTAATGAACGTCAGTGAGCCAATAAGACTGCAACACTAGCCAGTGTGTTTGACCAGAAGGGTGTAAAATAGCCTTATGTTATCTATATAATTTACATGACTGCACTTCATTTCTGTCTCCAGATTTAAGTTGCGCTTTTTGTATCATGCATGGCACAGTTCCGCCACACACACAAACGCAAGTGTGCGCACTTACGCTTTCAATAGCTTTTTTTCAATATTTAAATATTTAACCGCAAAAAAAGATGAATTCCTCGTGTCTCTGTTAATGTGGTGCAGACGCACTGTTTTGGTTACTAGCATACTGACCTTTTGCGTGACTCTTCCCGTGAAATTAACTTCTTGCGTCTCGCTAAATGAGGACAGTAGGCTACATGAATAAGATTTCCAGAACTGCTCCGAAGGTTACTTCAAGAGCATTTAACAGTTTCATTTGAGTAATATTATGTACACACAGAACTGTAAAGGTATTCATGGCAAGCCGTCATAATAAAAGTTTGGTTTGGAAATGGCAAAATACTCTAAATTAGTTTGGTTACTATAAAATAGTTCCTGCGGCACAGAAGGCCCTATAGAATAATTTCAATAAGTTCAAATCCAGACTATTAATTGTTGGCTCTAAATTATAACGTTTAAAAAAAAAAAAACCTCATGCTCTTATGTGTAGCATCTTTGTTTGGGTTAATATTAAAACGGAATGGTTGCCTCTAATGTCCACACATATTTAAGACCAAGCTGACTTCTTATATTTGTGTTCATTGAATGAATCAGTTTAGTGTTTTCTTGCATGTTCATAATTAAAAGTAACTTTTTTTTATTTCATATCTATAGGCCAGTTTTTATGAGAAATTGTGAAAAAGTAAACTATACAGTGGGGATCGAAAGTTTTGGCACCCCAGGTTAAAAAGTTGTATTAATGTGCATAAAGAAACCAAGGAAAGATGGACAAATCTCCAAAAGGCGTCAAATTACAGATTAGACATTCTTATAATATGTCAAAAAAAGTTTGATTTTATTTCCATTTACACTTTCAAAATAACAGAAAACGTTGTTTGCAAAAGTTTGGGCACCCTGCATAGTTTATAGCATGCACTACCCCCTTTGGAAAGCTGAGACCTGACAATGTAATTGATTGTTCTCAATCACTGTCTGGAAAGACCAGGTGATGTCAATCTCAAAGGTTTTAAAAGCCCAGACTCATCTGCTCTTGTCCTAACAATCAGCACCAGGGGTTCTTCTAAGCAGTTGTCTAGAAAACTGAAACTGAAAATAGTTGACGCTCACAAAGCAGGAGAAGTCTATGAGAAGATAGCAAAGGATGCCGATATCCTCTGTTTGGAATGTAATTAATAAATGGCAGTCATTAGAAACAGTGGAAGTTAAAGTAAGATCCGGAAGACCAAGAAAATTATCAGTCAGGACAGCTCGTAGGATTGTGAGAAAAGAAAGTCAAAACCCACGTTTGACTGCACAATCCCTCCAGAAAGATCATTGGAGTTGTGGTCCACTATTCCACTATAAAGACCACAAAATCAGTGTTTGAAGTTTGCAATTGGACATATAGACAAGCCCAATGCATTTTGGAAAGTTCTGTGGACCGATTAGGTTAAAACAGAACTTTTTGGCCGGAATGAGCAAAGGTACGTTTGTAGAAGAAAGGGCACATAATTAAATGAAAAGAACCTGCTTTAAAGCATGGGGGTGGATCAATCATGGTTTGAGGTTGTATTGTAGCCAGTGGCACAGAAAACATTTTGTGAGTAGAAGGAAAAGGATTCGATTACATTTCTGCAAATTTTGGATGGTAACTTGATGCTATTTGTGAAAAAGATGAATTTTAAGAGAGGATGGCTTCTACAAATGGATAATGATTCTAAACACACCTCAGAATCCATGGTAGATTACATCAAGAGGTGCAAACGGAAGGTTTTGCCATGGCTTTCACAATCTCCTGACCTCAACATAATTGAAAAGCCTTGGATAGACCTTAAAGGAGCTGTGCGTACCAGAGAGCTCAGAAATCTCAAAGGACTGGAAGACTTTTGTAAGGAAGAATGAGCAAAGATACCTCAAACAAGAATTGAAAGAGAGAGAGGTACTACCAGTAACTTGAAGGGGTATGACGAGACACTTATCCCACAAGACAAGGTCTGGTTTCACAAGGACGAGTCAAGATTTTTAGCCTTTTTTTTATTATTTTTTTTTTAAAAGCTTCAGAAAATAGAGTTGGCCCGAATACTTAAACAAACTTGCCTACAGCAAAGGCCATTCCACATTCCACACAGATTGTAGCAAAGCACTGAACATTCGGAGTACAGAGTGATGGTAATGTATAATAACGAGATTAAACTATTTATCAAATTCAGAGACATCTCTGTAGTCAAGACAGCGATAATCACTAGAAATCAGGTGTCCCTAACTAGGCAAGCCATAGGTGACATTTGGTGGCATTGCACATGTATTGAGCTTGTCTGTCCACACTCGAGTATACTTTGAAAGCTGTGTGGACTCGGCTGTGCATGAGACGGAAAGGAACGCGGAAAGTCAAGTACACCCAGACCTTCAGGCTGCCTACAGTGGACAGGAAAAAAAAGCAACCATTGAAAACCATTGCAGCGAATCATACCAATAACGCAAAATGTCGCCAAGATCCCGCATCTCGCAAGATCTCATGCCATGAGATATTGCTACACCCCTAGTAACTAGTCAGTAGGGTGGCACTGACTCTTTTGGAAAAGACAGTAGTGCAATTATTAAGAGCAGCAGACTTCTGCTATGGGTTTTGGGACGGTTTTCTCATCCTGAGCTGTTTAGACTTTGGTAATGACATGATTAGGATATTTAAAGTTAAGTTATCTTCTATCTACATCATCTGGTGTAAGATATTGATCTATTGACACCACTGGACACACCCACTGCTTTGACGCACTTTCTATACTAAATGTGAACAATGTACGTAAAGAATGTATTTAAAGAATTTGGGTGAAGAAACTTTTGCACAGCACATGCTTTCAAAATACATGCAGTTATATCAGCATATTAACAGTTGCTGTTTACTGAATAGCCTTGACGGAGATGCACTGCTATGCTAAAATGGGATATTATGTGACATATATTTGTAAAGATGTAGGGAAAACTAACAATGGAACTATCTTGAGAGCCTAGGTTAATGTCTTTTAAAATTTTTATGTGAATAATTTTGGAAGTAAAATAACATTTATTTAATATTTATTTAAACTTTTTTTGACAGCCCTAATGTTTAATAGTTTTTGGTATGTTTTGGAAGGGCATTACAACATAGTTGACCTTATTTGTTGTGATCTCATTTGTGTTAAATCTATTTAAGTGTGTGTATTTGTTTAATTTTTGCATATTTATTTTTGTTTAAATGAAAAAATATTTTTTATTTCAAGTTCAGTAAATGCAAGGTCTAAAGTCAACGAGTAGTCATGTTTATCTAGGGGTAGTTCACTCAAAAATGATCAATTCTGTCATTAATTACTCCACCTCATGTTGTTACAAACCTGTAAGACTTTCGTTTATCTTCGAAACACAAACTAAGATTTTTTGACAGCAGTGCTTCATTAATGGCGCTTATTCTCATTTTTGTGTGTGACTTGTTTGATTGTAACAACACCTGAGCTTTCATAGATGGAGGTGAATTCATGTGCTTGCGAGTATCATTTCAGCTTTGTACTCTCCCTGGTCTTTTTGGAGATCTTACTTGGCAACATCATTCCCAGACTATAGAGGGGGATTCCAACTCGTAGAAAAAAAACACTTCAGGGGGCAGTTTTGATTTCTTTCTGCGAGACCTTCTGGAGGCTTCTACCCCAGCATGAGGAGCTCTCCATGGGGTGTAGCTAGACTTTCACTCCCTGCTAGCATGAAGAACACTTCTTAATTACAGAAGATTAAAACCAGACTCCTGCAGAGTTATGTTGCGGGCCAGAATCTTTCTCTTCATTATTAATAATAACCCAGACTCAGTGTTGCCCAGTGGACTGTGCCTACACCTCCTCCTGTAGCCAAGTGCCCTTTTACCACCCCATCCACTTTTGGCTGTTTGTGTGCCATCAGTCCCTGCAGTTTGACTCGATCTGGCATCCTCTGCGTGTTGTTCATATATAGTGTTCCTGCAGTCTGCTTTGAATGCGCTCCCGCTGAGACAAATGACCTGCGCTTCAATTCACACTCCGCCAACACAAACAAGCTGAGAAATGTAGCACTTCTTAATGAGTTTTAATTACAAATGTGATTACAGTTGAAAAAGGAATATAGCCGTCTTTGTTAAAAGTGGAGCAGAAGCTTATGCGTTGAAAATGTTTACAGGCCATTATCTTCATGACTGGAGCGGATTTGAATCTTGGATGTTTTCTCAGTTTTCACACTTGTTTCGGTTGCTTTGCTTGAACCCTTGTACGATTTTACACCCAACCCACACAGGTTTGTTTTCACAATGTTTTTTGGCTCAGAATGCTGATATGTTTGCTTTATTACCATGATTATTATATTTTTTTAAAAACCATTGTAGGAAACAGCCATGTAAAAAAAAAAAAAAATAAATAAATAAAAATATATATATATCCAGTCGCATCCAGTTGGAGAGCGCCGTAAATACGGCGGCAGTGTGTAGTAAGGAAGAGCACTTGTCTACATTGCTGATCATTTCTCTCACTGAAACTGACTAAAGTTACTTGTACTGCTGTTCTTGATCTCAAAATTGATTTGTTCTTGATGCAGGTCTAGCCAGTCTAATGAACCCCCAAATTTATAATGTTCAGTCAAATCATGTCTGCATGGGAAACTCTTGTATTAAAATGCCGTCAGTGTAACAGTTTGTCTGTTCTTTCTGCAGTCGCCTACTAAAGCTGTGTATAATGCAAGACACTGGAACCAGCCAGAGCCAGAAGAGCTGCTGCCCATGCCTCCTTCACGATCTCAGGCTCCTCCAGTGAGTACAACACCAAACGCAGAATATTCCATCAAACACTACATGCTCCTACACACAGTCACAACCTACTTTAGAAAGCGCTTCAGCACAAAAACCCTTTTTAATAATGAAATTGGTTCAATAGTCATTTACATTTAGACATTTAGCAAATGCTTTTATCCAAAGTGACTTACTAATGAGTACAATAGAAGAAATCTAAATCTATAAAAGAGCATAAGAGCATCAAAATGGCATGTATTGTCTGAACTTTCTGGAAAAAACTTTTCTTCTAAAAATTTGTTCTATGCACCTACTTGGCTGTTGGTAAATACAGCATTCTCTACAACAGTAACCTAAAACTGTGACTAAAAAAACAATTGTGGGGTGTGTTTTCCAAAAGCAACTATGGTTGAAGTTTCAGTTCAGTTCACCAAAACTTGAAACTGTTTAGCGATGGGTGCTTTCGAAACCCTGCTGAAAAAGCTCCAAAAACATTGCAAATATTTTGTTGTAAATTGCTGGTTCTTAGCTCGTATCAAACTGATTTCACCGAACAAGGCTTTGTTACGTCATACCATTTCAAAACCTTTTAAATTAAAATCTTTTGAAAAGCTTTCACCCATTATTGATTCTGCTCTTGGTTAACATTAGCCAGCAGACTGGACATCCTGGGTGAAGTATTTTCAGAGATGAAGCAAGTTATTGCATTTTGATGAAAGTAAAAAAATAAATAAAACCATAACTGACCCCAATGAATCATTCACCATTAAAGCAGAAACGTATATTAAAGTAAATAATTTTAATGTGCGTCAAACACGACCCCATTATGCATTTTTTTTCCAACTAGCATCCTCTCCCTTGCCTTCTACATGTGCCATCCAGACACAATCAATCCCATACAATTTAGCCAGCCTGCATCTGTTGCCACCGGTGAAGCCCACTGTAAAATTCTGCACACTGACAGATATGCTTCCACTTGACTTGAACTGTTTGTAAGGATTCTCATTAACCCAGCGCCTCTGTTTCTACTGTTCCTATATACAAGGCCACAGATATTAGAGTTTTCAAAACATTGCATTATTCAGTATATGTATGTGGCACATGGCCGTCTTGGAAAAGTTTTATTTAGCAGCGTTGCTGTTGGTCGTGGATTTGGCCTTTTAGTCGTTGCAGCATGATGAATCTACAATGTTCTGTAGCACTATCTTTAGTCGTTATGTTGCATAACCAGCAGTGGGTCGTTGTTGGCAGCTCAGGCTATATGTGATTCAGCTCTGCAGTGCTTCCAAACATGCTGTTATGCTTTAATTCTGAATTGTCGCTCTTGTGCAGACCGCTTCATCTGGAGGCAGTAAAGAGTCAATATCACACAAGGACGACGGAGTGTTTAAAGCTCCAGCTCCTCCTCCGAAAGTCATCAAGTCTGTCACTGTCCCTACAGAACCTTACCAGGACATGGTCACTGCACTCAAATGCAGAAAAGAACACAAGGAGGTGAGTGCAAACGCATGTGATTTAGATCCTTGCCACCAACCAGTGTTGGGGGTAATGCATTACAAGTAACGCGAGTTACGTAATAATATTACTTTTTCCAAGAGCTAGTAAAGTATTCCATTACTTTTTAATTTTAATTTTAAAAGTAGTATAACAGAGTTCTTTTCCAAAAAAAGTAATGCCAGGGACTACGTTTTCTTATTTATTGACTGACAAGTATCCTGACCCCATGTTGGGAGAAATCAGAAATACAGAGGCATTGTACATGACGTGTGAATACAGTGTAGCTTTAGAATGTGGATATGCATTAATTCATCTCGCTCAGATAACGGAGTGAAAACAGAAACCTGCAATAATTAAATTACACAAATGTATCTAATCCCATTTTATGAATCAATGGCTTTGCTGCTGACCTTAAATGATCCAGTTCAACCATACGTACAAGCAAAAATGACTTCAAAAACGAACGATTGTGCTTTCGTTTTTTGTTTTTATTGCTGAAAAGTATTGAACTTGCTTCTGTATTCTACTTGACAGATTTTTTCTTCAGTCTGGGGTTTATTTGTGACACTTTTTGGTGTGATTTTACCTTTGTTTTTAGTATAAATTCTTTTGATAGCAAACACTCAAGCTTTGCCCATATTTAAAAAGTAACAGAAAGGTAACGCAACACATTACTTTCCACAAAAAGTAACTAAGTAACATAATTAGTTACGTTTTTTTTAGGTAGTAATGCGATATTATAATATTGTATGCAATATTGTAAAGCATTACTTTCAAAAGTATCTTTCCTCAACACTGTTGTCTACTGCCTTTCTATTTTAAAACAGCATGATAAACAATGGAGTATTAAAGGGTTAATTCACCCCAAAATGAAACTTCTGTCATTACTTACCCTCATGTTGTTCCAAACTCGTAAGACCTTCGTTCATCTTCAGAACACAAATTATGACATTTTTGTTGAAATCGGAGAGCTGTCTGACCCTCGATCGACAGCAACGAAAATGTTGGTGAAATGAGATTAGTTTGATGTGAACAAACCCTTTAAACATTTTGGATGTAGTATGCTAGCTGTCACTTTAATTCAATAATTGCTATTTAGTTATTATTTTGGAAATAAATACCCCCACCCCCCACTTCTGAAAAAAGGCAAAAAAAAATTCTTCACTCTCATTTCTGAAAAAAGGCTAATCTGCTTTGAGTACAGAGGCTGCTGAGTTAAAAGATTTGTAATGCACTAGACATTTGAATATTTGGCAACTTTATATTAAAGGCCCGAGCAGGAGCCAATTAAATTTGAAAGTCAGTGGCATGGAACCAATGATAAAGGAATAAAGCTTTAATCTTAATATGCATACAAAGTAGTGCAGCTGTTTTTCAATGAATTTGGAATTTGAAAGTCTCAGTGGCAGCATATTGCTGGCATGTTTGTAAGGACTGTTAATTCTACAGCACAGATTTTTTGATGGGATCCAAAAAGCACTGATGTTCTATGGAGTAATTCTGACTGGGGGTGTTAAACAGTTGTTCAGGCCCACCTACAGTCTTCACCTCTTACTCTGCCCATTGAATGGTTTCCAGACCACCCTCATTTTATTAGAACACTGTTTTGTTGTCTTGGTTTGACTGCAGGCTAACATTATCAACGAATTATGAAAACTGAAGCATAACATATTTGCTGGCCTTGTGAGATTAAGTTTCTTTATTGTGTGCCGTGTGGAACGAAATTTAATCTGCTCGAGGCAACTGACTTTTAAAAATGTATTTATTAGTTTTTAATATTACAGTAACTAAAGTAGTTATTTTTGTGGTTCGTACTAAATTTCAGTAAGGCTCGTCGATAAATGTTCTATGTAATGTTTATGCACCTTTTACAGGCTTGAAAATGTGCGAGTCATTTGAACCGCAACACACGGGCCATTTGTCCACTCTGCTTAAAGTGCAGTGACAAACTTATCTGAATTGTGAATGGTTATATAAAACAAAATCTTTATATTCACAGAAAATGAAAAGAATATATCCATCATGATATTTTACACTTGCTTTCTATTTCACTACAGCTGTACACCGTTGTTCAGCATGTGAAGCACTTCAATGACGTGGTGGAATTTGGCGAGAATCAGGAGTTCACAGATGACTTTGAGTATCTTGCCACTGGTCTGAAGACTGGTCAACCCCTTAACACACGCTGCCTTAGGTGCAAAAACCATTCTATCAGTGTATTTTCAAATCATTTCCCCAGTATCTTAAATATGACTTGATGTTTGTATTTGCAATAGGCTCAGTGTGTCTTAATTACAATCCTGTTGTGTTTGTGTGCAGTGTTATTAGTTTGGCCACACGGTGCGCCATGCCCAGTTTCAGGATGCACCTGAGGGCTCGTGGGAAAGTGGCTCAGGTCTTTAAAACGCTCAATGATGCACCTCAACTTCCAGTAAGTTAAGATATTTGGACTTTTTTCTGAAAGCTTCTTCGCCTGATGTGTCACATCTATAAATTGTACTTCCTGTCCTTGCACCTTTCTTTAGAATCTAGCTCTATGCACGGCCTCTCTGATGTACATTCTCAGCCGAGACCGTTTGAACATGGACCTGGATCGGGCCAGTCTGGATCTAATGCTTCGTTTGCTGGAATTAGAACAGGACAAATCAATTGCTGATCAGCTAACGACAAAAGAGATGAACAAAGTAAAAGAAAAGATTCGCAAACTCTGTGAAACCGTCCATAATAAGCATCTCGACTTGGAGAATATCACGGTAAGCTAAAGAGTTGTGCTTTGCTATTGGCCGGTGTTTCTTGCTGCAGTGCGGTGGTGCTGTTTGTTTAGACCTTACAACTTTCCTGTCAAGGATTTTCACTTTTCTATTATTCCATGTGGATGAGGAAATGTACTCATTTTTTTTCTTTAGAAAGGTTGTTTCTGCTCCCTCTAGTGGATACACTTCATTGTTTGTTTGTTTTTTTTTTTTTTTTTTTCTCAAAATCTATCAGTTAGGGTTGTTCCAACAGACACTCAGCTACTTCACAGCAACTGTGTTAAAGAATAGTTCATCCCAAAATGACTGAATTTTGTCATTTATACCCACCCACTCTCCATGTCATGCCAAACCCTTATGATTTACTCTCTTCCCTGTATATATATATATATATATATATATAAATATATACACACACACCTCTGTAGCAAACAGTTTTGCATGTTCACAACACAGCTATGTACAGTGATTTAGTTGTGTTTGTTTGTGTGTGTGAGCTTGATTACACATAGCGGGATGCGATATAATCAAAATGTTTACATGACCAGCTTTTAAAGAAACTTCATAGAATGTGCACTGTAGCATGATACTATGAGCTACATCAGCTGTATCAATATTCTGTGCAATATGACATGCATTCACATCAAATCTCAGCAGTAGAGTTAGGCTTAAACACGCCGTGCAAAGTAGTAAAACCAACATGACAAAGAATCGTGCTAAAATCCTGAATCAGCATATTCCTAAATAAAATGGTGATATGATATTTTTGCCTTATCGTCCACCTGTAACTTGTGCTTCAACCGTTTGGTCTGTGCTACAAAACGTTCAACTTCTGTAGCACCAGTTAAAAAAAAGTTAACGTACAGCCCTATATATGCATATGTATGTGTGTAAATATATACATTTATTTATTTTTTTAATAAAGGATAGCTTCAGAGAAAGTTGTGATTTGGAATATCTTCTGAATCTCTGCAGTAACTTTGCGAAAAAACGACAAATTTAATTCATAAGCAGGAAGTCTTGTACCCTGAAATATTCAATTATCTGTTGTCATTGGTGTCGATCAGCAACCGCATAGCAGCACCTTAGCAACTACCCCAAGTACCCAAGTAACCGCACATCAACCCTATAGAAACCACATGGAAACACCCAACTCACATGGATCTAAAATTGATCTAATTTAAGATTAAACTAGTTAAAACCCAAGACCAAACTTAATGCTTTTAAAACTACTTCAAGATTTCTTGCTAGGCTTAAAGTTTTTCTACAAGCTTGATATAGTTCCTTAATTGATTCTAGGACTGCACAACAAATTTTAGTCTGTTTGTTAAGATTGCATTTTCTTTGGAGGATTTCTGTCTCCTTTTAATTTATTACAAATTAATTGTCTGCGATGTTTACCCACTGGTTGGTTGTTCTCAAAAGATTAATGAAAGGTTTTTCATTGCTATTTCCATTGTCTAATAACGAGCATCAACAAGCTTTGGTTATGGTTGCCAGATGTTAGGAGTATAAATCCCCCAATCAGAGTGTTTCTTTTAAATGTAGGCTATATATTTTGCCCAGCCTTCCCAACCATGACTGTGTGCTGTCTGTACATTATGGAAAAAAGCACTAAAGAGCGGTAGGGAAATGCCCAGAAAGCATTAATTGCAATTTGGTAGTATCCGTTGAGAGGTTTTGTTCAAATAAAGGTGTGATGTATGCAATCTGTTTTTTTGTTGTTTTTTTTTTAAAACCGATTTGCCAAACTAAATCTGCGAGCAAACAATGCATTCTCTTGATATTTGCTCATGTAATAGTGCAATAATTCTAATATAATGTTAAATAAAATGAACAATCATGATAAACTGTTTAAACTTTATCTTATCACTTTAGCATATTAAACTTTAGTTATTCACAAGTGGATTTTATTGTTGAAGATGGCAAATGTTGCAAAAAAGTTTTGTTTAAAGATGAGGAACCCTTTCTCAGAGTGGGTTTAGTGTGCTGCTGACAGTGTAGTTTTTATAAGCTGCTCTCACAGGACAAGTTCAAAAACACATCACAATGAAACTCAAGGATTTTAAAACTTCAGCTGTTGTTACTTGGCACACAGTTTTTAAATTGCGCTGAAATGTGGCCATTAAAAAAAAACATGCCGCTTGTAAAGGATATCTTACTGGAGCATGTGCGCATAGACCAGCAATTAAAAAAAAATACGCAGGCAAAACATAATGCATTCTGTGTGAACGCTCGCTTATACTGTTAGCACACCAAGAAAGCAGCGTGATAAAACCCTCTCCAAGAACTTGTCTCTGTATTCATCCATAAATTCATTGAAAACACCCTTTGCTAAGCTATTATATAATATTTACTTGTTTTCATGTTTTCACAGCCAGTTCAAGAGCTTTTTATATTAAGTTTTGTTCTTTGCGTTTCCCTCTATTTACATTGTTTTAATGTTCTGTTTAGCAAATAGAACGTTTACATTTGCATAATGAAGTCATTGAAGCTGAATGTATCTTTTATAATGTCTTTGAGACTGATTGTGCATTGTCTTTTTCTCGGCAGACGGGACATTTAGCAATGGAGACATTGTTATCATTGACCTCGAAGAGAGCGGGGGATTGGTTTAAAGAAGAACTCCGGCTTCTGGGAGGCCTGGACCACATTGTAGATAAAGGTCTGATCTACTAAAGATCTGATTATTATCCATTATTTGTCAATTGTGTTATGTTGAATTAAGTTATGAACCGTTTATTTGCCTAGGTTTCACATACATGCATATTATAATAAGATACTTGTGAGAGTGATTTTAACACCTGTGTGTGTTTCCCCACAGTTAAAGAGTGTGTGGAAAACCTGAGCCAAGAGGATGATAAGGAGAACCTAGTGGAGTCATTGTGGGGGGCTGAGAGATGTTTGCGTGTTCTAGAAAGTGTAAGTTTTATACTCAGTTATGCATTTGAGTTGAGGTGGTCATGTAATCTAAAAGTAGAAGTAAACGCGTGCAGTATAAAGTACTCTGAATGAGTTGGAACAGTGCGAATCCAGACTGTTTGCCCTTGAATATGCAAATCCATTTACGCGGGTTACCAAGATTTCGGTCTAAATTCACATACATTTCAGCGTTAGTATAAAAATGAGAGATATATTTGCTGTATTATTTTTACAATAAAATATATTCTACTTTATGTAAAATAGGGCATTAAGGTTTTTTTTTTAGTCACAGTTAATCACATCTAAAATAAGTTGCTTAAAGACACACACACAGCGTATACTTTAATTTTTCTTAAAAATATACATGCGCATGTGTATGTATTTTATATTTATATATTGTGTAGACAAAACCTTTTTTAATGCGATTAGTTGCGTTTGACGGCACTAGCAGTTATTAGGGGTTAGTAAGATTCTGGTCATGTTAGGGTTTGGGTGATGTAAACCTACTGTTGAATAAACTGCTGGGCCAATTTAGAAGACTATTATTTTTGGCACTGTGGCTCATTTTTAACTTCTTTTTAATTTGATATTTATCAATACAGGTAACCGTTCACAATCCAGAAAACCAGGCCTACCTGATCGCTTACAAGGACTCTCAGCTCATAGTGTCTTCAGCAAAGTAAGTGCCTCCAAAAGCAAAGCAGTTGCCTGTCTGTAGTTTTACAGTAATATAGCAGTACACTTGTCATGTTTTCCTGATTGTTTTGGCAGGAAGCCCCTGGTAGTGTGTGGTCAGACAGGGGTGCAGGTTAACCGCTAGCTTTCCTCATTACAGCAGACAGCCTCCAGACTCATTAACAACCCCAACAGCAACAGGAACACTTTATCAACAACACCAGCTGCCAAGACCATAAGCGCAGAGCTGCTGTGCCAGAGAACACCATGCTGACATTTCCTAAAGAGGCCAATCATTTCAAACGTTAATGAGAGATGCATACTGTCTTAAGTGTCCAACTTCAGACCACTTAAAAGTATAGTTAACCATAGTCACTTAGTCCCACGTGTCATTCCTCTCACATCCCATTTAACCAGGAGCTGTCAGCTATATACAAAAAAATGTCTGATATCATACAACTTCATGTTTCATGTATGAGAGATTAACACCAGAGGTGGACTAAGAACACAAATCAAGTACTTTAGAAAAAGTACAGATACATACTATAAAATATTACTCCAGTAAAAGTACTCCTTTTTCAATTTTACTCGAGTGAAAGTACAA
>JAUCNO010000082.1:8589848-8607015 GCA_032353835.1 Enteromius viviparus | reverse complement strand
TCGATATTATCATTATCGTGGGCCATATATCGCCACAGAATTGAATCGTGAGTTACCTGTATCGTCCCACCCCTAATGTTGACTTTATAGTTTAACTCCCCCCACAACGTTTGTACTACATAGATGAATGATATCCTATGTTATTTTCGAAGCAATCCGAACACTTTCATGGCAGATGATACAACAGGAGAAAAAGTTGCATTGCAGAAAAACTGAAGGGAGAAGTAAAGCAATATCTAGAGCTCAGAATGTAATATAGATGCTTTTTAATTTTGGGGGTGATTTGGGTGACTAACAGTCCACTTAGCAAGTCGAATAGCAACACTAAAAACCACTCAGATAGAAGCTTTAGCAGCCATGAAGCAATGCCGTGGCAAGCATCTATAACATCCTAGCATCTTTGCAGCAAATAACGTGGGCAAGTACTGCTCACATTTTCATAAAATGCAAAAATCGACTTTCCACGCGAGAGCACATTTAGGCATCTGTTATGGTAAATCTAGCTTATACTTGTCCGCTTGAGGCAGTCTGGCCTCTCTTCCGGTGCTAATGTAATTACGAGCTGATGGTCCAGCTCTCTAGATGGGGTCAGACCCTTCAGAAGAGTGCACAGCGAACCAAACACGGGTTCTCAGGACTGTGAAGAGGATCGTGATGAGTCAACAAAGTCAGCTCACATACACACACACTGCTGGAAGAGCTCGTTCAGCTGGCTCTAATTCAATTAGAGAGTACGGCAGGATTGCATTAATGACGACCTCACTAATATATGAATACATGAACCTCTACCTCCATTTCCCATCTCGCTCGCTAATGACCTCTCATTATGCTAAGCGCATTAGTGGCATTTTGCATGAAGCCGGTCGTACTGTAGCGCATGTGCTGTGGATGCAGGCTCCCTCTCTCTATTGCTATCTCAAGCTCACACACACGCGCGTCTTGGGGACTAATAGAGAGAAAGAGCTAAGTTTCCCCCTCTAGAGAAAGCTAATGCAGTTTGTGTTAGTGTCTGCTGACCCTGGCTGTGGCGTAAATGCAATCCATTAGGATGTGCGCACTTCCCGCTGCATCTGTTATCTGAAGGCTGTTTTTCCATCTTGAGTGTTACTCTGAACAGTCATTATTTAGATGCTGATAGAGCACTTGAAGTACCAGATTTGCTGTTAAAATGTTCAAATGTGACATCACTGTGTCAAGATGCACCTTATATTCAACTAAAGTATCTGTCAAGAGGCTTTGATGTCACATGATAGGATTTATCAAGGGTCGTTATTTTTGTGCTTACAGTGATATTTGGTAATAAAAGTACTTAAAGTAGTATTTCTCAGCTGATTTAGCTGATTTTTTTCCAGTGCATCGAATTTAGTCCTTGTCTAAAGATATCTAAAGCAATGCAATAACTTTTGTGGAAGCAAATAGATAGAATGAGTACTAAATGTAATAATGACATTTTTTTTGATACTTAAACAATAATTTGTTCTAGTTCTTTGAAAGGGCATTTCATATTTGTTCTGTCTGTTTGTTTTAGAGCATTACGGCACTGTGAGGAGATGATCCAGAGGTACAGTCGAGAGGTGAACAGAGGCCTGTGCTCATCAGGCACACCGCTGCCCTACTGCAGCAACAGCAACGTGGGCAAAGCAGTAGAAGACTGTATGCGAGCTATTATCGGAGTCCTGTTAAATCTCACACATGACAACGGTCAGTTCAAAGACCAGGGCATTTAACAACACAAACATTCCACTTGGACTGTGAAGGAAAGCACTGTAAATGTTAGAAAATAACTTACAAAGCTACTCTTAAAGAAATAATAATAATAGTAATAACTCAACAATAAATTCTGTCATCAATTACTTGTGGCTTGTTTCCACCGAGTGGTATAGGACAGTACAGTATTGTACGATTTGGGATGAAACAACATGATCCAATCAACAGTACACTTCCTTGATAGGTGTGGTATGCCAGAAAGTACAGATTTGATCAAATAAGCACAACTTTTTGTTAAAAGTATAAGAGCAAACAATTCAGTATGCTACAAAGTCAGTGCTGTACTATACGGTGAAGTACAAAATAAATGTATAAAAATTAATATAACTTTGTGCTTAGCCAAAATGATACGACCAGAAACAATAATAGATTAATGCATAGATTCATTGATTAACTACAAATGCCTGTTAAATATACCCCAAACAAATTGAGTCATCAGAGCCTGCAGCAAATGTCACAAGGACTTGCCAAGCTAAGGCTGCTCTATGCTGATACATAAGCACTGAGTGCCTGGTAATCGCCTGGAGCTCGGAAATTTCAAAATAAGTAATCTTGATAAATTAACCTAAGTTTTAAACATTTACATTCTCGACTGAAAACGACATTTCATGACACAGTAACAGTACTGTTTTGAAAATAATTTTACTAAATCAACAGTCTTTGTGGAAATATAAAAAATTAATAAAAAACACTTGTTTGCACACTCATGTAAATGCATATGGACATCAGGGGAAAGAGTGAAGTATGCTTGATATCATGTAAAAGTGACAATTCTAGTCAACCAATTAGCGTTCCGTTTCGTTTTGGTACCTTTTGCTGTGCTAGTTACCCCACTGGAAGGGTACCAAAAAAGTGGAACAATAAGGTTTCGCTATTTTGTTATTATTCACAACTTCTGACAAAGCAAGCAGACATAATTGCGTACCATAGGGTACTGAACTTAGTGGAAACGAGCCATTAACCTAATTCATTATAGGAATGTAAATTGTTGGTTATGCATCAGTTGAAAGCACCATGAGAACATGAAACTACACCCACCTGACAAGGCAGCTTTAGTGAAACCCTTTTCTTGACCGTGATTAATAATGAGTCTTTATGCATAAGACATGGAAATGTGCTTGGCTCTATTGTAAAATCATGCCACAGATTTTATACAAACTTATTAATCAGCAATATAATTCCTAATTAGTTATTAATATCAAATACTTATTAAAGAATTAGAATAACATTGCTGCTTTTAGTTCGTTACTCCCCAGCACTGCACTATCAATGAACTATAGATATCAAAGTATATTAATGCAACGGTATGCCTTAAGTGTTTGTAATGCAAATCTCATCAGGCTAGCATATACTTACTACACTCAGATTACTCTTGTGCCTTGATTTCTTTAAACGAATTATTGTTCCACAATGTAGCAACATAATTATACATGTAATATGGAGTAATATTAATCAACTACATGTACTTACTATATAGTTAGAATTAGGGTTTGGCTAAGGCTTACTTGCATGTAATTATATGCTATTATGTTATTATATAGTAAGTGCATGTTACACCTTAAAGTAAAGTGTTTCCAGAGAAAGAAATAGAAATTAAGCAAAGTGGTATTTTTTATTTTTTCTCAGACAAAGGTTCTCCATTTTCAGCACAAAGGCTTAACTAGTCAGTAATGAAATTCATTATTAGATATTGATTAGTCATTAACGACCTAATAACTTTTATGCTTTAGTAGTTACTTCCCAACAGTGAAATGTAATATGCATTGGAAGCTGTTCAGCTGAACAATCAGGCGACTGGGCCGCAGCTGCTGTCTCATTACATTATGCCTTGTAGCACGTTTGTTATTCTGCTTTTAAAAGGCTTAAAGTCAATAAGAGTGTCTTGGCTTTCTTGCATGGCCTTTGTTCGATGTGCCAAATGGATTTCTGTTAGCTGTGCTGCTTTGGCTAGCTGCTCACTAGTATTGCTGCCAAACCCTTCAGCATAATGCAGGAGTACTCGGTCATAAGCCAGATGTGAGCAGCTTGGAGAACAACAGTCAGAGAAAATCCCTGATTAACTAACGCTGAACTTGTTGCGCAGCACCCATTGAGTGCGTTTTCTTTCTGTCTGTAGAATGGGGCAGCACAAAAACAGGCGAGCAGGAGGATTTATTAAGCACGGCGCTGCACTGTGTGCTCAGGGTCCCACAGTATCTGCCGCAGGAGCGGAGGTTCGATATTAGAGTCCTGGTGAGTACACAGCTCTGCTAATATCACTCAGTGTTGGTATACATTCAGTGAGCACCAGCAGTGTCCACTAGGAGTTCTTCAAGCAGCATTACAAGTGGAAAATTCATCCTGTGATCGCATTTATAACAGGGCTATTATAAACCAAATAATTGCTTTTAAATGTTTGTTTCTAAGGTTTTTTGGTAACACGGTTACATCTTGTTGCTTATTAGAGTGCATATTACTATAATATTAGATATTTATTAGTTATGATCTATTTATTTGTAAAACACCTCTTAGAATTTTTGTGAATATTGTTGAACATTTCGTTCGCAATGTTGTCGTTTTTTTTTAAGGTTTTAAATTACAGCATATTGAGATAACCTGAGTATTTTGTTTATCAAGTGGCTGTGAATGTTTTTTTGTGTTTTTTTTTTTTACTCGTACAGTTTTATGTGGTTAATTTCGATTAATCGCACCTCCACAAATTAATTGATTGTCAACATAAAGGAAAGATATTTCAAATATTTTCTTTTTTTTGCTAATACCAGTAACTGTTAAATGCATTGTTTTCTTAATATAAGTGTATAATTGTAACCATTCTAAAACAGATTTGAATTATGTTAGCATGCCAACAATAAGCCAACTACAGAAGATCAGACTGCTGTTTTTTTTTTTATCATTTACAACAATTATAGAACATGAGCAACATTACAGACTAAATATATGTAAACAATAATACTCCCATAAACTCATTATAACAAATGTACCATTTAGCTTTGCTTTTTTTTTAGGAAATAACTAGGGCTGGGACTCGATTAAAAAAATTAATCTAATTAATTAGAGGCGTTGTAATTAATTAATCGAATTTAATCGTATTTTAATCGCAAAATATTGTTCATTTTTGTTGTTTTGATTACATGACGGCTTTACTGACAAAACGATATCGGTCGATCTGGATCGATGCATCCTTACTTTCAAGTACATTCAGAACATTAGAAACGCTATTTGGTGTTTCAGTATAATCCATCTGCCGAAACTCATCCAGTGAGAAACGTTCCGCGGTGCAAAAATAAATGCGATTTAAAATGCGTTAAAAAAAATTTAACGTGTTATTTTTGTGTAATTAATTAATCTAAATTAACGTGTTAAAGTCCCGGCCCTAGAAATAACACTGACTTATTACTGATCTGATTTCTTGGGCAGAAAAAAATGCTTGATTTTTAACATGACTACATTTTCAATTTAACAGTTTTTTTTAATAGGCTGTATTTTAGAGTAGTTTCATTTATAAAATGTACACATCTTAAAAAAAAAAAGGAAAGTTAAAAATATATTTTTGTCCAATCCTATTTTTGTTTGTGCAAACCAGCTGTCTGTGACATTACTATCAAAGTGAAACCATGTTTTCTCTCTGCCCTGTTGATCTAAATGAGGTGTTTACATTGTATTTGTGTGCTGTTTTAGGGTCTGGGCTTGCTCATTAATCTGGTGGAGTACAGCGCGAGGAACAGACACTGTCTGGTGGAGCTGCAGATGGAGGGAGTTGAAGTCTGGGACTCCATGTGTGTGTCTGACAAAGATAAGTTGCCGACTGAGAGATCTCTCAGTGCCATCGCTGCTCTGGTGAAGGTATATAAACACACAAACATGCACAGAAAAAAAACTACTGCATGGGCACACTTACAGAAAACAGGACCTAGTATTATTGCACCTATTATTGAGGTCTTGGTATGTTGTAATCTCTAGTGACCAGTCAAAACACATCACGGTTTACTCCTGGTATTAAGATGTCTCAACTGCATTCTCTCTGTTTTCGGATCAGACTGTTAGTGCATGTATATAGTGCATCAGTGTAAAAGTAATTGCTAAAATAAAGTGATACTTTCTACAGTGTTAAAATTTATGCTAAAACTAATCATTAATGCATCTGCACATGAAATGTAAACATATAATAGATTAGCATTGGTTTAAGTGGTTGGAAATGAATTCTCAAAGATTTCAATATTTTAATGTTTACCAATTATTTTCTGGTCACTGATTGTCTCCGTTTCTGCATGAATAGCTTTTTCTTCAGAGAGAGCATGCAGCCATGTTAGCGGAGGCTGAGACGGATGACTTCATCAATGATCCCCCAAAGTCCCAACTGGACCAGAGTGGAGAATGGAAAGAGACCAATGAAGAGATCCAGTGGGTCGCTTCAGAAAACAACAGCACAGAAGACAAGAAGAAAGGAGAGGAGGATGAAGAACTTGATCTCAACAAAGGTAGAGTTTACACCCAGGAACTAGACAAATACAAATAGTTTTTTGCCACAGGTTTTAATTTGGGTTAATCTACAAGCCACTTTGGTGGGTAACTAACACTACAACACACCAATGTTCAAGTAGCATATTTTATTAGAATTGGAGGAACAGATAAAAGGAAGTCTGATAAATGGATTGCCTTCAGTTCTATCTACTGTTCATCCCAATCTTCAGGGCCACTCATATACATTCATGTTAGAGGTTTCTGAGAAAATATATTTTTTGTAATATGTGACTGCACCACCTGAACCCAGACTCCAAGTCAGAATCTAAGTGACACTTGGTTCTTTTTTTGTTGGGTTTGCACAATTCCAGGTATTTTTTTTTAGGTACAATGCAAGTCTAATGCAAGGAAATATTATTTAATAGTCATCCGTAGTCACAGAGTGCAGCTGCTTGTGCAAGACCTTTGTCTTTCTGTGTATTCAGTCTTAATTGTGTAGTTTTGTTTTGGTGTTCAACAAACATAGCCACAGAGTGCGTTTCCTCTTATTGTTTCTTATGTTCTTTTTGAGAAAAACAAAAGCACAAGCCATTATGTGCAGTGTTTATGTGTGTTCTGTAAAATAGTCTGTAGGCAGTCTGCTTTATTAATGTTGTTCGTTCGTTCTGCATGATCTTAGATGCTTTTGTTCTGTTCTTTATCATTGTTGTTATTATTATGGTTATTTTTTACGTATTTCTTAATACAACAAAAACGTACAGGATATAGTGTGTGCTTGTGGATATAAACAACCGGTGAAAGTTTTTAAAGAATAATTTAAATGTAATTTTCACCAGGGCTGCATTTCTTTGATCATATATGCAGCAAAAACAGTTTAAAGGCACTGTTAACATATTCTAAAATGCATTTGTTGTTGTTTTGTTTTCTGTAATGGCCATGACTTTAGTCTTCATTGTTATGATCCTTCAGAAATCATTATATCATGCTCATGTTGTGATGATCAGTTATTTTTGGTGCTCAAACAGTAATAACCGTTCTCATTATCGTTGTTGACTTTTTGATAAAGTTGAAGAGAACAGCATTTCAAATATAGATCTTTTGCAATGTTACAACTGTCTAAAAGGACGTGATCACATACACGCATTGCATTTCGGCAAAATTGATTCCTCAGAGAAATCCAATGCACTTCGTTCCTCTGAGCCAAACAAGGAACGATTACTGACGCTTAGTCCCACCCCTGTGCAGAGATTAGTGCAAACCGTCTTGCGTTTAACCAATAAACATGGCCTTTTGAAACACCGTTGAGGGATTTTCAATGGAAATTTGAATTAGCACAAAGTGAAAGTAAAGTATATCATGTGTGCGTTTGCAAGACGGCACTCTCTGAAAAAACACACAACAAAGTACTTTGACATCAAACAAACCGAAAACAAGGATGAAATTTAGGTGCACTGGAATTTAGGTATTTGCATTGTGAGGCATTGTCCCGTTAAAATCATTCTTATGCAGATACAGTCAGCCAATTATCCATTCATATAATAATAAATATAATATATAATACTTATTATACTTATAATAAATAAATAAATCAAATGAAAAAGGCCCATTTTGAATAGCCTGTCAAGTGATTTTTTTTTTATTATTTTTCTCGCTCCAGCTCTTCAGCATGCTGGGAAGCACATGGAGGACAGTATTGTGGCGTCATACACTGCACTGCTTTTGGGTTGCCTGTGCCAGGGGAGCCCCGTAAGTAACACACTTCTTTCACCTCACCTCAGTGTTTTTGTGTCTTTGATTCATGCCTTGCGACTCTGTCTGCTCAGAACATGCATTCTCCTCATAAAGTACAAAAGGTATTGTTTATTATTAATGTCAGGTATGCACTTAGCTCTGCGAAAACTACTACTGTTCAGTTAGGTACCCTTTCTGTTCTGGACAAGTGACGCATATGCCCTCAGTAGTGGAATGAGGACTTTAAGGTCAGGACAAACCCAGTTTAGACCAGTAAGAGCAGCGTTTACTGATACAGCGTTTGTTGTTAATATTCCTTTTGCTTTTGCAGGGTTTGAGTCTTGTTTGTCAAAATTGTTGTTTACAAGTTTCAGGGCAGGTATCAGAAGAAAGCCGACTCCGCTGTGTCTGGCAGTATTAATGGATTTATTTTCAGGACGTTAATAGGTGGGCTGTAGAATCGGCTGTAATGGACTCCTGTTTCTCTGTCATAACACTCGGTTGCTTTCTGACTGACGTACACGGCCATTATCTGTCTCGCCAATAAACGCTGCCCAGACGCAGATACAAAAAAAGATTCCATTTATATGGTTTATTTCAACCCCCTTTTCTTTAGATGCATGTTTGCACACTTTGAAGGTCAAGTTTGATTCTGTTTTATAAAAACAGATTGACTCCAAATAGGGTTCCTTTAGGAAGCCTCATCTTCATGTTTGCGGCATAGATTCGTGTCAGGGGGCATCAGAAGAGGGAAATATTTGATTTGGATCTGTTTTTAAAGGTTGAGTACCGTGGAGACTAAGAACACATTGGGCCACAGAGAGAGTGCTGCTGCTTTGATCAACAGAAACTTGCTGAAGTGCACTGTAACTTCACAGGAGGAATGAGTTGCTAATGCTGTGTCTCTTTCAGATGAATGTGACTACTGTGAGGGAAAACCTGCCAAAGGGGGATTTTTCAGTCATGACAGAGATGCTGAAGAAGTTCTTGAATTTCATGAACCTTACAGTAAGTGCACACGAGTTAGCGACTGACCAGTATAGGGTGGCGTATATTATGGTTGCTAATATCAGTTTTAGTCATTTGATGTTGCTAATTATCACTTTTTTGCTGTGACAAACATAAGCTTGTTTCTCATACATTAGGAGAATCTTTGCAAATTAACCCAGCTAAATAGAATAGTAAGAGGTAAAAATCTAAACTTAGAATTTCTGATAGTTTGCTAGAGCGCGAGCATAAACTCAATGCAATGTCTTTAATACTCTGTAGTCCCATTTAGCCACTTGTTAGCAGGCAATTTTAAGACAAGAAAAGCTTTAAAGAAAACACGAGGGTATTACTGATATATTTCATCTTCATAGAATAACACCTAAAATATTAAGTTGTGCTAAAAAGGCCAAAAAGCCTATTGGGATAATAAAAAAAAAAATACTGTTATCTTCTGCAAATATTATGTTTTATTAAAATTTGTGCACACAGTACAAGTACAAGTACAGCTATTTTTTTTATATTATAAATTATTTTTTAATATAATTTATTATTGTATTTAAATAAATATATTGTATGTAATGACATTTTCCTTCGTTTTTTATTCAGTAATTCAATGAAAGTCAATTAAAAAAAATAAATAAAGAAGAGAAAGCAGAAATAAAGATAAAAAATGATGGAAAAAGTGATTAACTCTTTTTCAGCAGTAGCAACTATTCTTGTAAATGCATTAAAAAAATAAAACCAAAAAACAAAAGTTGTTTATTAATTGTCTATTGCCAAGGTTTTCTGTTTTTGTTGTTTTTTGGCATGTGCACTGTACTTTATGTGCTCTTATGCGTAATCTGTTGACACTAAACCAAAACTTAGACCTAAGTAATGGTTACTTATTAGTGTTTGTGTATTTGCATTGTAATAAGAACACATTATAATAAAGTGTGACCCTTGAGAGAACTACCATTTCTGTTAATTGGCTAAATTGAACCGCTATAATCTGAAAATGGCCAAATATGGATTGTTAAAACAGCCTGTCACTAGAAATTATGTGACATGAGTATAAAACGTAGGCAAGCATTATGCATGATCCTGCTGTAATATCAATACTAATGTTCTACTTCATTTTGTAAGGAAGACCAATAAAGTTATGTTATTGACTGAACGTTTGCTGCTTTTTGTTCCTTACAGTGTGATGTGGGCACAGCGGGACAGAAGTCTATCTCCAGGGTCATTGATTATTTGGAACACTGCTAGTGTGTTTGCAGAGCTCCACACACAGATCTCCGATCACTGCTGCCCAACCCAACACACCTGGAAAACAACCCACCATCAATCATCATCATCATCAACCAGTACCTTCCTCATTCAGACTGTAAAGAATTAAATCTAAAGCACATCATACTCACAGAACTCAGTTAAAAGAGCTGATTTGGTTGAGTTTGTCACAAGCTGTTCACCCGTTTCGTCTTAAAATGTTTTTGTTACAACTTAATTGTGTTCCTCGCATCACAGTCCTGCCTAATCTGGAGTCTATTGATCAGTCGCCTTGGAAGCTGGATTTCATTGGCAGAAATGTAGAGAGTGGCTTTGATAAAACTTGTTAAAGGATGTCTCCCCCTCTGTTTGTTTTATTCCACTCTCAAGTCTGAATTTAAAAGTGCTCGACACTGACCTGAACGATTGGAGGGCGATTACAAAACCGCATACGAAATTCTGGTCCTCTTTGAAATTCCGCAAAGACGTGCCCTCCTGGTTCAAATCCATTCTCTTCGCTGCAGGATGTGCTCCCTTTGTGTTGCACAAATTCGTTTTTAATCGATAGCACTATGTCAAAGGTCTGCGAATGAATAAATTACATCACTTTCCATTTCACTAGAGCAGGGAAGGGACAAAGCGTTTTTAGAATGTTTTAGTAGTCGTGATTTTTTTTTTTTACCCGTATTGTCCAAATGCCATAACGTTAACTGTGGTGTTAACAACCCTGATGTCCAAACCTTATGTGGTTCCAAATCGTCAGTCAAACTAATTAAATCGTGCAATATGCCGAATTATGCTTGGCTGTTGTGCAAAAGATAAACGAGTGGGAATTTGAATGAATTTAAATGCGTTTTCGAGGCCAGGAAATCTCATCCTTGGTTTTAGGTCATGGCTAAATGGTAACCCTGAGTTCAGCGGAAATTCTCCTGCGTGTGCTGCTACCGAAGTTTGGTTCGAGCTGAGGTTGCTGCGAGAATTAAAGACAAATGCAATAACGGTTTCGTTGAAGGTTTGTTTCTGTCTAACAGTCACCTAGGTTTTGGATGCTCAAGCGTTAAAATTGAGCCACACAACAAACTTTCTCCTTACATTTCATGAGTTTGTGTCATAAATCACATACAGAATAAGTCCTCTTGTTTATGGTTGGTGTTTTAAATACTAGATTAAATTTAGCACTTGACATGTCTCTGATAAAACCGGTAGATTTCAATTTAAACCCAAACTTGTTCTGATCTTCTCAAGGTTGTTTTCAGAAGCGCTCTATTGTTTGCTTTCTAAAGCGATCGCCTTCAGCCGCCGTTTTGTTGCTGTTCGTGACTAAAATAACTTCAATGCACACTTGGCGAAAGCAAAGCTAGGGATCTTTTTTCCCTCCCTTCAATCGCTTAACTCTTTTGGTTCACTCTGTTACATGGAACACTGAGTTGTATTTTCTGGGCTGTACTGGGCACAGTCCTGCAGTCTGTATCCGAGCTCCTAACATCACAACTGGATTGAATTCACACGGGGAACTGAATGAAGCAACACCAACTGTAAATACTCATGTAAATAATGGCTGTTGGAGAACTAGATAGACTACTTTTCTGAATCCAATCGTTTTATTTTATACCGCATTTTTCTCAGTTGTGTTTTTTTGAGGTAAGAGTTATCGAAAAGCCAACTGCAGGAACATGAAATTTGTACCAATTTCAAAATAATGTCTTTGGTTACTTGTACATAATTTTAACGCAAATAAAAATTGCTACTTTCAGTACTTCTTACTTGTCTTTTTTGGTGTCCGATTGGCATGTTACAAGACTATTACTGTTGCTACCAGTGGGGGGTGCAATGCATTACTAGTAAACGTAAGTTACATAATCAGATTACTTTAAGTAACAAGTAAAGTGTGGCATTTTTACTTTTACAAATAAGTAACACCATTTACTTTGCTTCCCATGCATTGACTGACAGCTCTTGTGTTGCCATGTTGAGAAAAATTGGAAGTGCAGAGGCGTGCAACAATTCGGTGAATAAAAAACAGTAAAAACAAATTTTAACCAATTCAACTATACTAGGTAAAGTTACTTTTTTTTTTTCTCTCTCTCTGTTTTTCTCCTGCGTCATATCCTTCATTCAGTTGTATGAGCTGCGCCCTCTACTGTACAGAAATGAATTTACATTTCCTTTATTTAACTTGTGTTTTGATAGCGCTTTTACCTTTTCTAAAAAACATTTTTATACTCGAAACAAACAAGCCCTATCCAGATTTTAAAAAGTAACAAAAAAAGTTACAATGCGTTAATTAGCATAAAAAGTAATTAACGTAATTAGTTATTTTTAAAGGGAGTAATACAATATTGTAAGGCATTACTTTTAAAGTAGCTTATCCCCAACGTTGGTTGCTACTAAATCAACTAATTTAGGTAACACTTCTTAGTAGTCCACTTTAGACTTTTTACTAACGGAAACTAACTTTGTGACTACAAGTCATTAATGTATCCGTAGACTGTCTGCTTACGACCTCCAAACATTTTATTTTGATGGTTGCCCAAAAGTAGTTCTTCTGGCTGTAGCATTGCAAATACATGTCAACACGTCTACTAACACTAACCAGACTACAGTCTAATAATATTGTAATGAAAGTTAGTTGATATTGTAACTTGTAGATAGAACAATGTCTAAAGTTGACTTCCAAAAATAAAGTTTGGGAGCAAGAGAAGAGACGAGATTTATCCTCTGAAAATATTTATTTGTAAAAAAAAAAAAAAAAAAACTAAATATATAATTAATTCCAGAATGTTTTATATTTCACTACAAAATGTCCAAACATTAATTCAGAAATTGTTATATTTATAAAAAAAAAAAAAGTACAAATAAAGGCTGAGAGAGAAGTATAATTGTCATTTTGCTCCATTGCTTCTTTCCATATAGTGAGAGTCCGCCAAGAGTTCAGGTGTTTTGGGGTCACAAGTGGGATGCCCAAAATTCCCAGCACATGATCTTATCCTACAGGTTGGGATGGTTTTCTGCTCCGATTTGGTCTCTTCGGTTGGAATTGAACCCTTTGCAATGACCTGATCCTGCACGCCTGTAGCCAACATGGGGTAACTGAAATCCGGGTCACAGTCTCTTTCTTCCAACAGCTCGCTCAGAGTGCTGATGTAGATTTGCGCCATCTGAAGCGTCTCAGACTTGGACAGCTTCCTGTCACTCTCCACATTAGGAATGACGCTCCTCAGGCGGTCGAAGGCCACGTTCAAGCCCAGCATCCTCCTCCTCTCACGTGCATTGGCGGCCAGTCTGCGGCGTCTCCGCGCTCGAGCTATGGCGCTCTGGTCTTCATCTGGATATGTCAGTCCGGACAGCCGGAGCTGGACAAGAGCGCATGGGTCACAGCTCACCCTATCCTCCCTCCAGCTCACCTCGGCCCCAGGACGGTGGTCTGAGTGGGCTCTGTCTGCCTCTCTGCAGATGAACTGCGTGTATGATCCATCTGGACGGGGCATGCTGAACGCTTGAGGATGAACTGACCCTCCAGAGAGCAGAGGGGCTGTATTTATTCAGGAGAGGCTACACAAAATGAGGGGCGGGTGTGTGAGGGTCGTGTGCGCTGAGAAATGACTAGAAATGAGTCTCTTTGATAATGACCACAGGGAGTCTATTAACCCAGTTCATCAAAAGTGGATTAGATCCGTGTGAGCGATCACTGACGGGCCTCCTGACACTCAGAGGTAAACATAAATTACTGCTGTCTTTCTGCCATAACTACACATCAATAAACAAATATTTGTTTGCACTACACTACGCATATTGACACACAAGTGATACTTGTTGGCTACTGCTTTTACTGTTCAGCCTAACTAAAAAAAAATAATAATATTAAAGTTTAAATTAAACATTATTTTTGAATATTTATAGTTTAAATCTTTTACTTTTTTTTTTTTTATTAACGTGTCCAAACTAGTGGTAATATTAAAATATTATATATTGTAATAAAGAATGCTACCTTTCTGCCAGTGCTTAAAGTAAAAGTATATCAAATGTCTATGTGTGAATGGATATTTTTTCAAATTGAATTAGTTTACTTTTATTTTATATGTGGTAGTTTAATAAATATATTTTAGCACAAAAGTTTGGACACTTTTTAAAGAAGGCATTTGGCAAGTTATTGCTGATGTGAACAAAATGTTTATTTAAAAAAAAGAGACAAAAATACAGTTTTTATGATTTTATAATAATAATAATAATAAAAAAAAAAAAATATATATATATATATATATATATATATATATAATTGCCAAAATCAGTTTTACTCCAAAACTGCTTTAAAGCAATGAAACTAAATCCTAACGTGTATAAGCTTTTTGTAATATTCTGTTTGGGCACCAAACAGTTGTTTTTTCACATAGCAAGCGCTAAAACCTTTACCACGTTTCATACCATTCATTTAAAGTTAAAAATAAATAAATTAAATCTAAATAACCAAAAAACAGCACCAGGAGGACAACACACAAAATATAATGTTTATATTAACAATCGGCTCCATACAAATAAATCGTTTAATTGTATTACTCATTACTTTCCAATAAATAAACTTGGTTATTGTTCATAATGACTTTTGCAACAATGGATGTGCAAAAGCAGTTTAATTTAAAGCCTTTTACTCAATATAATCTGCTCATTGTACATAAAATATTCTCAGGCAATAAAGTGCAGTTCATAAAGGTCTAATTGACAGGCGACATCCGCAGCACACGGTCTAATCCAATTACGTACAGAACACACACCACCAGCGTAGAACCCAGAACCCCCCCCCCCCTACACACACACACACACACACTCCATGTACTGCAATATTCAAGAGCAACAAAAGAAGATTCAGTTCGCTCATGGAGGGGGTTATTCATTCCGTGGCCATGTTGTGGCTGGGTAGGTCTTGGCACACTTCACATATTAAAGCTAATGAAGCGCCTCATTGAGGAGAGGACGTGGACTGAGATCAAACCCGCATGGGGGTGGGTGCATTCAGGGAAACCCCACGTAGAGGGTAAATCGGGGTGGATTCACGCCTGTCAGAGCGAAACCGTCCCCGAATGAAACCAAATTTTCATTGAGGGGATTAGTGACACAGGATGAATCGATGGTAGCAGCTTCTTTTCACATGGTGCCAATGAAGCCACATTTTGCTGGGCCCACGAGCCAAAACCCTGAGCTGCCCATATTGCTGCAAAGTGACACTTGTCACAATGCATTAAATCTTAGCGCACACCCTGACATGCATTGGATATTTATGCCAAAAATATCCTGTCATGCCATTCCCCCACCCTTTTTTTTTATCCGTGCAGCGCAAAATAATAAAGGTTGTTCTGCACACTGTCGTAGCTGGCACACAGTTTGCATTAACAAGGTTTTGTAAAATAGAAAAGGTAAGATGAATCTGAAAAGAAAGGTCTGAAGGAGATTTTTGTCTGAAACTGTATTATTTATTATTTTATTTGCAAGCTATGTGCTTTTTCTTTGTTTGTAAAACATTCCCATGTTTTTTATTGTTTTAGCATGCAAATGTTAATGTTATAAAGATTTTACAGTTTTCTCTCTCTTTCTCTAGGTGCTAAACATTTGTTTTTCAGCAGCAAGTAAAGTCTTCAAACCTGAAAATGAACACATGTCCACATTAAAGGGGAAAGTTCACCCTAAAATGAAACTTATGTCATTAATTACTCACCCTCATGTCATTCCAAACCCATAAGAGCTTCCTTCATCTTTCGAACACTATTTAACGGATTTATCTGGTTTCCGACTTATCTGGAAACACTTCAGGACTTTCAAAGTCATCGTTGGACTGGTTAAATGATATAGGATTTCAGAGAGACGTGTGTCTTTTAATGTTCCACCTGGAAACAAAGATGCCATGACTCTAAACTCCCTCATGAAGAAGAAAGCCATTGCATCTTCAACTGTAATGACGAACGCTTATCAGGATCAACTACACACTGGATTTTCAAAAGTATGTATAGCATAGAGTCTTTAAAATACGTTTCACAACATTTCCACACCTCAAAACATGATGCTTAAATGAAAAGAACTGTGATTGGTTGTTTGATATTTTGGTCAAACGGTTTCATGGGTGGGCCTTGGTCAATTAACCTTACCATGTATCCCAGATCCTCAGCCGTCGGTCTGAAGGTCTGGCTACGCGAGACTAGCAATATCTTAACTTACAATTATGAGATACAGACAGATCTAAGAAGAGAAGACAGAAATTGTGATTGTGAAGAACAAACAAACATAAATAAATGTCATATTTGTGGGATAAAAAGTTATTGTTATTATTAAGCAATTACCTTTTTTATTCTGTGAAAAAAAAGATTTTCAGGATTTTACAAGATGTGCTTTTTTTTTCTTTGCGAACACAGGATTCCACATAGCGGCATTTCTTCTATGTAAATCTGTGGGTAAAAGCAAAACTGCACAAATACAAAAACAATCGTATTTGTACAAAAACAGACATTGTGCAAGTGAATAGGTTATAAAAGGGCTCTTAAAAAGCTTGTTTTGTTTCCCCTGTGTGCTTTTAATTTACATGATTCCGTTTTTAGTTATTAATATTTATAGCTTGGGGCTGTTTGATTGATTTTTCTTTGGTTGACAGTTGTTCTAAATGTTGCATTTGTTTTCTGTAAATTATTCAGTTAAATATTCAGTAAATTCCAGGGAGGCCTTGACTGTATTATAGTTTCGTATCACTGCACCAAAGTTATTTCACTTATTTAAAAGGCATCTGCAGCGTTTATAGCAAAAAAAAAAGAAAACAAACAAACACACACACAAAAAAACTATATTTAATTTGAAGCCCAAAAAGGTCACACTTTATATTGTGTCCCTAGTACCTGTTTACTTCCATAGTCACTAGATGTGTATTTAGTATGTAACCACAGTTTAAGTACACACCGGTACATAGTATCTACAGCTGTAATATTTCTGTAAC
>JAUCNO010000082.1:8547356-8557602 GCA_032353835.1 Enteromius viviparus | reverse complement strand
AATAACAGCCAGTTTAAAGGCTTTGGGGACATACCCTAATGTCAATGATGAGTTAATAATAGACAAAAGAGGATCTATGACTTCTGGAAGCATCTCTTTTAATAGTTTAGATAGAATAGGGTCTAACATACATGTTGTTGGCTTAGATGACTTAACAAGTTTATTGTTAAGGATGCGGACTCACACAGGAGATTCTTCAAAATAAAGGATTTATTAACAAAGGTTCTTCGTAACCATTTTTAGATTAAAGTCCGATTTGTCACCATGTCATAGAATTCTAATCTAAAATGTCATAGTGAGAAATCTTCCGGTGTCAGATATCAGCATCATGCAAAGTGAAAAGTACTGATGCATTCATACGGCTTATTAGCATATACAAACACCTAAACTTAACAACTACCTGACTAACTATTAATAAGCAACAAATTATAAGTCTGTTGAGGCAAAAGTCATAGTGGTTTGCTTATAATGAGAATAAGAACTTAAAATGGAGTATGATCTTTTTTGTGACTCTTTCATTTGTGCATTTCACAGATTAGTATTTGAACAACTCAGCAGTTTTGAATGTACAGTAGTATATGAAATATATGAATGCATAAACACACGCTTCAATATTCAGATCAATCACTGATATCAGTTTTGCAATGGTCAGTTTGAAAACCTTTTCATTTGGTCAATACCTGGTTTCCATTTACTTCATATAACCAAGGTTCAAGAGACAAATGGGACAAAATAGATTGAATGTCAGTATAGAATGACATTACATTTATGCATTTGTTGCCTTTCTATACATCAGCTTACACTCTGTTGAAGTAATCGAGTCTATCAGATTTATCATGCACTTCCTGAGAACCGAACTCATGACTTTATACATCTTATGCATTATTTAAATCTTAGTGAAGTTCACAACTGCTACTAGAGCAACCAAAACTAGGAATGCCAACTAACAGCCAAATTTTTCACTGAATGGCTACATGCTGTAAGAAAATGGCTAGTAATGATACTATTACCGTTGAATTGTTTTATTTTTTTTTATTTTATGAAAACAAAACATGTAAAGCTTGTAATTACAATGTTACCATATCTATTGTCTACTTTTGCTATGTAGATATGTTATTTTTCTGCCTTATTCTAAGACACTCTTGTGACGTTTTGTTTTGAATGAAAATAATCTGTCTGATTCCAGAGCTGCAGGAATGTGGATGAGATTTTAATGAAGTGTCAATGTGTGCATGTGTGATATGGAGACATATCATGGTATATCACAGCTCGATAGACTTCACTCTTAAATAATAGAGTGATGCCATGTCTCTGAGGAACAGACCTTCCTCTGATATGGACATGCAGTGTGTGTAGCTTTCTGTCTGTGTGTAGGGTGAGGGGGTTACAGGAAGTGAGAAAAACAGACACCCTCAGTCTAGACTAGACAGTCTACCACTTCTGATGAGGGGCATTTCAGCCTCGCAGTTTTGTATTTGTGAACAAATGTGTGCCCACACTTTTTCCAAATGATTCCACCTTCACTGCAAACTTTTTTTTCTGCAGAAGGTGGAATCATTTGAGAAAAAAACACAAATAACACTGCCAGATATAAACATCAGAAAGCTGTGGTCTGCTTTGGTCTCAGCAGTTGGGATGTATGATTTCCTCATGCAGAGATCAAACCAGCTTTCGCACTACCACACCTGCCAATGGTGAATAAATTAAGAAAATGAATCCACCATAATATTCTTACTTACCACGATTCTGTAATAAGCTTCATTATGATTATTGCGTTCTAGCTTTACTACAATGGAACTTTGTCGAACTGTACCTGTTTTAAATGTGCATTACGTTTGAGAAAATTAATCTGTTAAATATTCCACTGAGGTGAAAGTCATTAGAAGGCCTGCAAATTGGAACTTGTTTTCTTTAGAATGCTTTGTATGTCAGAACAATCACACATTGTTTGAATTGTTCACATCACACAAAATGCACAGCAATAATCAAAAGATAAACGTTTATTATTAAGCAAGAAAACCCATCTCATAGGTTTGAGGTCTATGGTTAACCTCTGCTGAAATGTCTGTGTTGTCATGGAGTGTGCATGTGTCATGTTTGATTAGATGCCATGTGAGTGCAACCTTCCAATTTTAGAAAAAAATGGAGAAAGGTGTGCATCTAGAATTTTCTACATATTTTTTAAATGTGAACAGCAAAATATGGTCTTTACACTGAATTCACAATTCATCTTTTAGGAAGTGTTCATTAAAAGGTTCTTCGGAAAACCAAAAGTTGTTCTTATAAAGGCTGTTAGCAATTGTTCCATTCAGTGTGTGTGTGTGTGTGTGTGTGTATGAGACGTGCTTGCTTTAGCACATTGCTAAGTGCTTGGTGGTTTAATTTTTCTTTGTGATATAACAGGTTGCAATTTAATTGCAAAAATACTCTATAGCTGCACAGTCTACTGTATGTAACTTGAAATATGCTACATGATTGTACTCAAATGAATGTTCACAAAAAAAGAAACTTAGTTTTACATCAGTTAGTATATAAATGTATGACGCTGTATTGAGCTTGTCTGTCTGAGGGATGCTAGTGAATATTGCTCTCTTGGTCAGTCAACCAAACCTCATGTTAGCAGAGTGTACTTGAGGAGAATGAGAGCCCATTGTTACCTGAAGGTTAAATGCAATTACGCCTTGTGACAAAACAATTGCACAAATCAATTGAGTTAATAATAAAGAATGGCCTAATAAAAGAACAGTGCAATGAACAGTGCAAGTTAAAGCACAGACATTAACCTCGCTGAAATGTAGTGGAATGAAGTAGGTAGTTCATAAATGAAAGCCCTTAAACATCTCATGGCTGAGGTGGTTCTGTGAACGGAATTCAACAGAAATGTCTTTAAGCCAATGTAGGAGATTGATAGCTGCTGTCTTTCAAGAATTGATTTCTGCTGAAGGGGTCAACACCTGCCATTGATTTTGGGGCGTGCTTATATTTTTCCACAGCAGATTGTAGAATTAGTAGTGTTTGCTAAAGCAAGCATCACTATTATTAATGCTCATACTTATGGTGTTTTCAAAAACCATAACTCTGAACAGATATATATGATATCTCAAATCATGTGACTCTAGGAGTTCTATTACTTTTCTATTTTCATATCTGGGGGCCAGAATTTCATAGACACTATGTGTGTCTTCAGAAAATGTAGTTATCTAAATCTTCACCAGTCTTACAGAAGCAAAAGTCTCCTTGGTGAAAGCAACTGAAAACTGAAGTCACACTAAAGTCTGTAAAATTGTCTCAAAGGATTATGATAAATAAAGCTGTCAGTCACTGATCAAAATGACAAAGACATTTTCTGCATTTTATCGTGACCTTGACAACCCTTAATTAAATGCCTATTGGCCATTGCCAAGACTTTTAAGCAGTGAATGAACACTTTTCCAGTTTTTGTATAACGCAGGCTTGCTATATTCCTTGCAGCCGGTCTGCTTTAGAAACAGATGCTCTGAACAAAAATATCTCCATCTAAGACTCTATTATAATTAATTTAAGTAAACTGATACCAATAATTATCTACTATTACGGCCATCAGGACAAATAGAAAGAAGTCTTTTTTAAATGAAACATCTTCAAAACAATTTGGGAACAGCCGTATTCTCTACAATCGACAGCCAAGCTAATCTCAGGCTTGTGAAATGTGATTATTGTTTCAACTTTTTACTGATTAAAGCCTGCGATGTGTGAAAAAGTGTTTTGAAGTTGAAGAGAAACGTAAACAGATGCACTTCCAATTGGAGAATTGTAGAAAAGTGCAACACTGAGATAATAAGAGCTCTTTGAACTGTTGGCTAGGAGAGGAGTTGGGGGCTAATTGACTTCTATTTGATGTCCACAGTTTAACAGTTTTAATCATTAAACATCCAGCAGTAACTGGCCTTTAGACACAAATGGGTAAATATGTAAGGAATAAAATGTTAATTCTATATTATTTTATATATTTACTTTGTTATAATCTTTGACTCCAGCAAGAATTGACCAAATTGGTTGACTTTCCAGTTTTTGGACACTGCCATTGTCTGGCCAAAATAACTTCCACTCATCACCTTGGCCAGCATGGTGGGCGGCAGCAGAGTCTTGTGTGGAAGCTTCTCAGACTGTGACTAGTTAGGACCCAGAGAATATTGCTCCGAGCCAAGCACAAAGAGGTCTGTGCCTGAAAACCTAAACTTACGACAATGTTGGAGTAGTTTCCAGACTTCTCTGAGTGTGCTCAAGTGGTCAACCAAAGCCTGGATGTGAACTCCATAGAAATGTTTGACTTGACCTAATGATTGCAGATCACACTCAAAGGCACATTGCTTTCAGTCTGTCAGAGCTCGAGTGAATCTGAAAAGAAAAATGTGAGAAGATGTCCACTTCCAGGAGACATGCAGTTAACGGTTCCATAAAGTACTGAATACAGGACTTGAATGCAATGCAAGGGAGGGCGGTTTGCATTTTATAGTAGTTATACATTTTTGTAACTTGATTACAAAAACAAATGTGCTTACTGTTACAGTAACAATAAAGCCAAACATTAAAGACAGTGTAAGCAGTTTCTGGAAGCCAATGCTGATATTTGAAATCACCAAAACAAACACAGCCCTACCACAAAAGGCTCTGGTCCCTGATTTGACAGCTCTGTTCCACACATACGTAACCTATGCAACCCAGGCAACAGTTAGTTCTATGAAACAAAGCAGAACTAAGCAGCCGTTTCTAGCTTCCGTTACAAATTAGATATTATGAAACTGCTGGTACTGTTCTCTTTTCTCAATTAACTGTTTGGCCGGTTGGCAGTTATAATTAAGTTAGCTTTGCCATGCTGTCCGGTTGGTGTTGGCTAGGCATTATGAGCAGTCGTGGCCTAATGGATAGGGGGTTGGACTTGTAACCCAATGGTTGCAGGTTCGAGTCCCATGTCTGGCAGGGATTGTGGCATCTCTCTCTCCAACTTCAATACCACTACTGAGGTATTGCCTTGAGCAAGGCACGGATCCCCAACTGCTCCAACTTTGATTAAACCCACATCTTAAATACATGTAATACCTTTCTAAATACATTAAAATTACAGAATATTATGTAGGCATAAGCTACTTAAAATAAAGTGCATCAAGATTGTACTTATGTGTAAGCAGCTGTGTAATAGACTTGGTCTGTTACATATGTGTAAGAGCAGCTGCCTGTTACATCTACGTAATTACAAACTGTAATTACAGGCTGTTCCATAACTTAGTTACATACAGTAAGTACATTCTATTTAATCGAAATACAATGGCTACTACTAAGTACCTAATCAGCTAATTACTCTGTATTATGACATAGTTAACCTGTGATCTGTTACAGTTACAGAGAAAAAAAATTGTAACTATTTCTGAAAATGTTCATGATTATTAAAAAGGTTTTACATTTGAATAGAACATTCTTATCTTTCCTGTCATTATTTGATTATTTAAACAAATTATATTATTTGTTTGAACTCCACGACCTCCTGCATTGTCCTTCATCCACCTGCAAAAATTGTAACAGGTTAGCCCATGCCTGGGTTAAATGATTGTAACTCATCGACCAATACAGCAAGATGGAACGGGAAGAAGACTGTCTCCTCCAGATCCAGCAGGGTAAGCAGCCATTGGAGCAGTACATGGAGGGTTTTTTGAGCTATTCTTATATCTGGTGAGGTGGAGCAATTCTTACATCAACCTGTGCTTTTGGATGGGACTAAATGACGAATTGTTTAATTTAGTCCTTCCTAGTGATTGCCACAAACCTGTGATCAAATTTCTTAATCTAATCCTTGAGTTTAAAAAATTACAAGTTTTTAGTTGATGTTGTAGATTCTAGTTCAGATCCAATCCAAAAGCAGAGTGACACTCCAGCTCACCATGAGCCGATCTCCTCCACATATTGCCCCAATGTGCCTGCTCTCCATCCTAGTTCAGCGAGTCAGACCATCAAAAGCTCCATAATCTTCCACATTCCAAAACTTTCAAAAAAAGTCACAACGAATTTGTTAAAAATTTTTCACATTGGACCCTTCAGCTTGACCGCCTTAGTGATAAAGTAAATAAACTGTCAGTGAGTACGGAACAGTCCTATATGTACTTTCAGAACAGTCCTATATGGCACGGCCCGAGATTGGTGGGAGGTTGCCAGAACTACGATAACTACCTGGGGTGAGTTTGAAATGGCATTCCTTACTGCTTTTCTTTCTGAAGACTACGAGGATGAACTCGTGTCCGAATTTGAACTCAAGGTGAGAGGGAGTCGGTAAGGGACTTTGTCTTTACATACGGAGCACTTTGTAAAAGGTGGAAACCTAGCTTAACAGAGCCTGAATTAGTTAATATGATTCTAAAAAACCTAATACCCTACTTAGCCAGCCAGCTGCGTGGTCGGGTGTCATCTGTGGAAGAAATGGTACGACTTGGACAACAATTGGAAAAGGATCATCTTCAACAGTTACAGTATGACTACCGTTTGAGTTCCAGACACAGTCAAGCTGCGTCTAAAGGTCCAAATGTCAACAGACCTGCAGACAAAACGCAAGTGCAGTGCTGGAGGTGTGAGGGCCATCATGCTCCTGTTAATTGCCCACAGTTTACCTTGTCCTCACAGTCTGCTCCACCATCTAGCCAACATGCTCTTAACACGCAACCAACCTTTCCTTCAAAATTCAGAGGTAGACCTAGGAACAATTCTGTATCTACTGCAAATGCCTTACCTACAAAAGTTAGTTCCACACCTGGACAATAATCTGTTGTTGTACTGCAACAATTAATTGTGCCTGTAAGTATTGGTACTTGGATAGGTAAAGCCATCGTTAATACGTTAATCCATAAAAGCTTATGGAAAGATCTAGATCCCACAGAACAAAGCCTGAGTCCATGGACTCTTGGACCTTTATATTTGGCCAATGGAAAGGCTGAAGTGCCTTTGGGATGGTTGAATGTTTCGTTTAAATTACACAATCAAAATTACCCCTTACCTGTTGCTGTGCTGACAGCCAAAGCTTTTGCTTATTGTATTGTTTTGGGACTAGACTTTATCTTCTTTAGTGGAATGCAGATAAAGGTCTCTCAGGGACAGTATTCATTTATCTCTGATCCAGATGTGGACTACTTTTTTCAACCTGGTCATGCCAGTGTGCCTTTACCTTCACCAATGGGATCTCCATGTCTGCAAGGTGGAAATACAGCTCATCGTTCTATGCCAAGTATTTCATTATTAAGTTCTATTCCGCCCTTAATGTCACCCTTATCCTTGAATGATAGTGGCAGTGAGGATGACCTAACACTCATCAATCAAGCAGTGGATGCAGCTTACTTACCATTTGATCATAAGCAACAGTTAAGTCACATCCTACAAACAAATCCTCAGGTGTGCACCCTTCGTCTGGGACGGACGGATGTACTTCAACATCAAATCTACACACATCACCAAATACCTATAAAGCAACGACCTTATCGTATGTCCCCTTCCAAACAAGACCTTGTGAACCAGCAGCTCCAGGAAATGTTGAAGACCGGCATTGTGGAACCTTCACAATCAGGATGGTCTTCCCCGGTAGTTCTAGTGCCTAAAAAAAATGGACAACTTCGTTTCTGCGTTGATTATCGCAGATTAAATGCTATAACTGACAGCGATGCATACCCACTACCAAACCTTACTGAAATCTTGGAATCACTTTCAGGATCTGTTATCTTCTCCACTCTAGACCTTAATAGTGGGTACTGGCAAGTTACTATGAATGCTTCCAGTAAAGCAAAGACTGCTTTTACCACCTCTGCTGGGCTGTTTCACTTTAATGTAATGCCTTTTGGGCTCAAAAACGCCCCAGCCACCTTCCAACGTCTTATGGAGACTGTCTTGGGAGAGCTACGGGGAAGTATTTGTTTTGTGTATATCGACGATATTATTGTCTATTCTTCGTCTGTTACTCAGCATTTCCTTGACCTCCAAGCTGTGTTCCATAAGTTACAAGAAGCTGGCTTAACCATCAATCTTCGGAAAAGTAAGTTTTGTCTGCCTGAAGTGACATTCCTAGGTCATGTAATTAACATCCATGGCATTACAGCTGACCCGAGTAAAGTGGAAGCTATTCGAAACTATCCAGTTCCAAGAAATCTGAAGGAAGTCCAACGATTTCTTGGACTAGCCGGGTGGTACCACCGGTTTGTTGAAAATTTTTCCAGAATTGCTGAACCACTTAATTCCTTAAAGAAAAAGGGCAGATCTTTTCAATGGACACCCCAGTGCCAACAAGCCTTCGAAGAGCTGAAAACTTGCTTGATGACTCCACCCATCCTCGGACATCCCAATTTTGAGCATCCCTTTATTGTGTATACAGATGCCAGTGAGACTGGACTGGGTGCGGTCTTGACCCAAAAGAGAGGACACGGTATGGAAGAGGTAATCTCCTATGCCAGCCGAAATCTTAATCCTGCTGAGTCAAACTACTCAGCAACAGAAAAAGAGTGCTTAGCTGTAATATGGGCATTAGATAAGTGGCAGCACTATCTTGAACATAGAATGTTCACCGTCGTTACAGATCACTCCGCTCTACAGTGGGTGATGAATTCTCCAAAAACCACCAGCCGTCTCATTCGATGGGCTCTGCAGTTACAGAAGTATGATTTCATTGTTGAATATCGGAAAGGGAAATTAAATGCAGCACCGGACGCTCTTTCGCGAATTACTCCCCATGTAAGTTGTAAGTTGTATTCAAATCAAAAGGATGTGAATACTCTTCCAGTTACAGATGAACTAATATGGGAGAAACAGCACAGTGACCCAGTGATTGTGAAAATACTGCAAACTTTGGCTGAGGATAAAAAAAGTCAGCAGACAAAATATGAAGTCATCGAAGACAAGCTGTACTTAAAAACTCTGACAGACAAGAATTCACACTACCGTATCTTCCTCCCTAGGGATCTTATTTCACCTATACTGGAACACTATCACAGTGACCCCACAAGTGGGCATGCTGGCATCTTTAAAACTTACAAAAGAATTCAGGAAGTCGCATTCTGGCCTGGAATGTGGTCCGATATAAAACAATTTGTAAAGAGATGTGTAAAGTGCCAAACCCTTAAAACAGACCAACGGAAACCTGCTGGAAAAATGCAGAAGATTAACAGTACACGACCAAATCAAATGATGGGTGTGGACATCATGGGACCACTACCCCGCAGCACCAATCAAAATGAATATCTTTTGGTATTTGTTGACTACTTCACCCGTTGGATCGAACTGTTTCCTATGCGTACAGCTACAGCAAAGACCGTTGCAACCGTATTCAGAAAAGAGATCCTAACTAGATGGGGAGTCCCAGACTTTCTTATATCTGACAGGGGTACCCAATTCGTATCTGCAATATTTAAAGAACTGTGTGAGGATTGGAATGTCATGCCAAAATTGACTACCGCCTATCATCCGCAGACAAACATGACAGAACGGATAAATCGAACTCTTAAAAGCATGATGGCGGCATATGTAGAGGACAGTCATAAACGATGGGACCAGTACCTGCCAGAAATCAGGTTTGCCATAAATTCTGCAGTGCAAGAAACCACAGGAATGTCTCCTGCAGAACTCCACATAGGAAGGAAGCTACAGGGGCCAATGGATAAGATTCTGAAAGGTAAAAGCCATGATCTGTCACCAAATGCACCTCACTATGACACTGTATATCACTTAAAACAACTGCAGGCAAGAGCACAAGAGAACTGTAAGAAAGCCCATTTAAGACAGCTTCGAAATTACAACAAGAATCGAAGGGACATTTTATTCAATGAAAGAGACAGGGTATGGATGAGGCATTTCCCACAGTCCAGTGCAAAGGACCATTTCACAGCCAAACTTGCACCAAAATGGAAAGGACCCTACAGGGTAATCCAACAAATGGGGCCAGTAAATTACCGAATAGCACTAGAGGCTACAGGCGAAGATGTTCGTGTTGTTCATGTTTGTAATTTAAAACCCTGTTATCCAACATCCACTGAATTAGAAGCACAAAACAGACAAAAACTTGTCGACCTTTTTCAAGAATCCTCTGATGAGGACGAAGAATTCTTAGGATTTTAATGTTTCAACATCTAATGAGGAACCATGAGATGTTTTGTCCAATGGAGGGGGAGTGTGACGGAAAAAAAAAACTACAGAACCCATGATGCACTGCAACAAGTAGGAGGAGTCAGTAGCAAGAAGGAAACAA
>JAUCNO010000082.1:8513420-8533372 GCA_032353835.1 Enteromius viviparus | reverse complement strand
TCTCCCGGAGCCTTATGGGATAGGAAAGTGTCCATGGTATGCTTGCTACAGAATTCGGCCGGAAGTAGTAGGTCATCTGGGTACTTCTCGCCTACTGAATTTCGACTGCTACGAATTCGGACATACTACTCGCCTCGCATGCTGTTTTTCGCTTACTATATAGTAGGGTAGTAGGAGATTTCGGACGCAGCACAGGTTCTCAAACACTCCTGTGCAAAGTCTTGGTTTGTTCTGGCGATCATTTCTTAACGTATTTCTCTTGGTTATTTTCCCTGTGTTTCTGACTTTGGACCATGTTTAATGGATTGTGATTGTTTTCTGCCTGACACGACATTTGCCTGTGTACCCCAACCTTGATTCTGGATTGCCTCCTTGTTCTGTCTGCCTGTTTTACAAAACGGCCGCCAGCATTACATTCTTCCTCGAAAGAGGGTGGCTGGCATTCAGACCCACCTGTAAGATCAGTGAGGGCAACTGTCCAAACCATACCGGTCCTTAAAGGGGGTGCTATGTCACAATATTCGGCCAGAGGGCACCTCAGCCAACACAGGATTACACCCACGGACTCAATTTCCCATCACGCTTCACTCCTGGAAAAATTACACACACCTGCTACTCATCACCACACCCTCACTCTCATTACCACTAGCATAAAAGCCAGGTTCTCAAACACTCCTGTGCGAAGTCTTGGTTTGCTCTGGTGATCATTTCTTAGCATTTTTCTCTTGTTTATTTTCTCTGTGTTTTTGAATTTGGACCGTGTATATTGGATTGTTTTCTGCCTGCCACGACATTTGCGTGTGTGCTCTGACCTTGATTCTGGATTGCCTCCTTGTTCTGTCTGCCTGTTTTACTTACTCTGCCTGTGTTCTGAATAAAAACCTTGCACATGGATCCGAATGCTTCCGCCGCATTCATGACACTCGTGTATTAGTTTTAAATACATCATATGTCTGTATTTGATATCACCTTAACCTTCTCAATGTATGCAGTCTAAAACACAATCATAATGTGGACACAATCTGCTGATATGGTGGTAAAAAACAACAAAAAAAATAAATGTAATAAATATTTAAAAAATAAAATTGTTTAACATATTTTTATTTCCAAAATATATATTTTATACAAATATTTAAATTGTTTAATATTAGACTTTATACTTTTTTTTATTACCTTAATTAATTTTCTTTTTTTGTCACAATTAAATGCATAAAAAAGTACATAATTGTACATTTATATTTATTGTTATCTTCAAATATTAAATATAAATATATCAGTAATATAAAATAAAATAAATGTAAATATAAACATGGTATTATTTTCAAAATATACAGTGGATGTGCATGTATACAAATATAATAAATAAACACAGTAAACACAGATTGTGTCAACCGAAACTTTTATTTTGCATGCAATAAATTGCTAATAGTTGTTTGATGGCACTATTATAACTAATTATAATTACTTAAAAACACAACTTGATTATTAGCTTTCTAAAAAAGTAAAGCGTTTTTTATTTATCTATGTACTGTATGTATGTATCTATCTATAAAAATGTATTATATGTTATATGTATTTATTATGAATATATATATATATATATATATATATATATATATATACACAAACTTTTTCATTGCTTTTTTCACCATGCACACACTGTAAGAGATAGAATGCTCAGAAAAGAACACTCTCAATAATAGATTAAAGCTCTGGACTAGACTGATAAAAATCTTGAATCTGATTTATTTCTCCTTTCACACTCCACATAACCTCCTGCCCTCTTTTTGACCATTAGGTAAAACATTAGGTTCTTGGTGACTCTCACTCTCATTCCCTCCCTTATTGTGTTATTAAATACATATCTTTCCCACGCCCTGTCCACCTTTGTCTATATATTGTAATAACAAATTCTAGTTCCGTTGTACTAGGTTGCCCTTTTTGTTTACTTACTTTCTGATGAAGCACTATTGTTGTGTTGGTGTCAAGACCTCAGACCCATTTGAGGCTCTTTGTATGAGAAAGAACAGACATGATAACATTAAGGAAAAGTTGTTGTTGTTGTTGTTTTTGGTACTAGATGTAAAATTGTTATCAGAGGCTAGTGTTGCAGTCTGGAAGCATCTCTGTAATAAGAGCCATTCCCTGAAAGCCAAAGCTGTTAACAACCACAGCACAACTGATACATTCGTGAAGCTTCCAGATATTCTGTAAAGGGTTGAGGGAATACAACAACACATTTGGATTTGGATTTATGCCTTGTGGGCTTTAAATCAACAAGGATGGTTAGAAAATCTCAGCTTTGTGATCGGAGAAACCTGTTACGTGATACTGCATCAAGAAGGGAGTTAACAGCAGACGGAACATCCAAGACTTTTGGATCCTTTCCTTGTCACCTCTTGCACTCCTCTTGAAACCTCATCTTTACCTTTTTTTCTCCTAGAAACAATTGTTTAAAAAGATAGCTAGAAATGTGGGAAGATGCATCTGAACAAATACACAATTTAACCATATAGAATAAAATTAAGCCCTGTTGTACAATATACTGTACACTGGAAAATAAATATGTCAGAAATTATTTCATTTCTTCAATAATAATAAAAAAAAAGAAATTCAGAATGAAATTCTGATGAAGAAAAACTGAAAAAGTCTTTTTTTTTAAAAAATATATTACAATAATCTTTATTTACAACTTCAAAAATCCTTTTTATAGTGTAGAACAATTATATCTTACAGGAATGCATCAGATCATCCATCATTTACTTATGTTGTTTCATGGAGATTAAATGCTTTCAAGCATCGTAAAAAGCACCAAATCATAAAAGCAAACCATGTGTTCAATTAAAATAAAACGTACTGTACAAGATTTTTCCTAATATTTAATTACTGTTTTGCCTCAGCTATATAATATATATATATATATATATATATAATGTGTGTGTGTGTGTAAGCAATAATTAAGGAGGGGTTGTGCTGTATCTTGAATAAATTACGGCTGAAGGGTATCGTTTGCGTGGGGCCTGCAACCACTTTAGCCATTATTTATTCATGATACAGCACTGCCTCTCGCACCTTGCTTACATATATATATATATATATATGTATATATATATAGATTTCTGTTAGTATCTTATTTTACTTTTTTTAAGCAAATTGGTTTAAAGCAGCCCCCGAAAAATAGTCCCCGAACGGAACAGTAAACTCCAATAGAATGTTTCAAACACCACTCTCATCTAAAGGAGCTTAAATACAAAGAATAGCACATACTGTAATGTTATCTCTCAGTGTGACAAAAAGTCTATTTTCCGTCCTTCACCGATTCAGGGCGCAGCAGGAGACATATGGACATACAAAACCATACCTGGAACAGAAAACTCATAGATACAGTAATTTCGGTTTTCAAACAGACACGTGCACACTTCTGCATGATAAGCCTTTATTAGACTGGGAAGGGCGTGGTCTCAAAATCTGACCAATCAGAAGCCAGGAATGGAACTAACCATTTTATAAAGTTTACTCAACAAATTGCTGTATTTTGTATAATAGACTCTATACACTACATTAAGTCATCAACAAAAGTGCAAATTTTATACAATTTATACAGCATAATGGCATCTTCGAAAATATGACTTAATAGTTGTAGATATAATATTAAAGATTAACAAGTCTTTCTCTTACCTTAAAAGCCCATAATACAACACAATTTCAACATTGCAACCCTGGGAAGTATGCTGAGAGATAAAAATCCACTGTCCAGTGTCAGTTAATGCAACACAAATGGATAGGAATACTTCCATTTTAGTAATTAAAGTAGATTGACAAAATATTTCAAAATTGAACAAGAGTAAATGTCGCAACAAAAATTTTCTATTAACAATTACTTCAACATTATTTCTTATTGAATATACTAAAATACAAATTACAGATTTACACTTTCTAGGAAAGAAAATGCTTTTCATCAGCGCAACGTTTCAAGTGATTCGTATGACAAACAGCAAATAACTTTTCATATTAATAACGCTGTTAGCTGTAATGCACAGTCCTCTGTCAAGGCGCACAAAGCCACAAAGCTCTTCCGTCAACAACCTGCCCCAAACCATTATCTGCCCCACTGCACTTTTTAATGCCAGTCCAATTCGTCCGCTAGAAGGGGCGTGTATTTAGACGGACGTGGACAGCTGCACTGGCAGGATGGCATTGAATGGCATGATTTGGCACACATGCATCATCACGTACACATAGGTATCATTACGGATACCCCTATGAAAGAGAGACAGAAAGCAAGGCACATGCCAAGGTTAGATGACAGAATCTGATGGGTATATGCAGCAACCTCTGTGCCAGTAAATGTCTATCAGTGGTGTCCTAAGTCATCATAATGGCATTGCAGAAAGAGAAGGGAAAGGAAGGGAGGGAAAAAGTTGGCATGGATGGATGTCAAGGCCTAAATAGGGCCTTGATGGTCTCAGGGCTTATTTCCTTCATTATCCCAATTACAGATCAACCCTTTCGTCAAGAAGTGCAGTAGGGCACATTGGAAGCTCCCAAAGGAAGCGGTTTGGGGTTGATCCAAGAACAAGCTTTCATTTCATTTTGTTACATCATCTGGCTTATTTCAGCTAATAATTGTGTAATGATATCACATGTTTTACGAGCTGGCCTAACCGGTCAAAATGACGAGGATTAAGTCTTGTGGTTTGACTGTGCGAGAGAGCCAAAAACATTCATAAATCTGTGTGTGCGAGGAAGGACAAGGCAGAGAGGGATCCATTTGGAGCGTCTTTAATAGAGTGGTCGTACAGGCTGGGTCAAAAACCATAAAACATTGCAAAGGAGGCAAACCAGAATCAGAATCGAGGTACACGGGCAAAGTTCAGGGCAGGCAGAAAACTTTCACAGTTGTGCTTAGTCCCAGGTAAGAGGCATTGCAGAAAGTCTGAATACTGGTTAGTACTCCAGTGATCCATAGGAGGCGGTATGGGAGCCTTCGTTATGACAGTGTTTGTGTCTAGTCATGCACCTGCTGCAGCTGGCAGGGACTGGCTTCTATGATCAGATGAAACTAAAAAATGAGCTTTTTAGCAGCAAACACTCAAGATGGGTTTGGTGAACTCAGGGATAAAAAGTACTCCATGTGTACAATGAAATATACTGCTGTATTTTTTATGTTGTGGGCCTATATTTCTGCAGGAGGTCCTGGACATCTTGTTTAGACATATGGCATCATGGATTCTTTCAAGTATCAACAGATAACAAACATAAAACTGACTGACTTTGTTCGAAATCTTACAATGGGCCATGGTTGGGTCTTCCACTGGGACAATAACTCAAACACAAAAATTAGTCACTGAACACAAAATGGCTGGCCTAGTCCTCTGACCTGAACCCTGCAGAAAATGAGTGAGGTGAACTTAAGAGAAGTACTGTACCATCATGGAGCTGGTATTCTGAAGGATCTGGAGCAGGGACGCTGCTGGCCAAATGGGTGCCCTAAGCAGAATAGTATTGTTGTGCCCCTCCCTTAAAAAATAAAATAAAATCTACTAGCTGATAAGGGGCCAAAATAGAACTATCATAAAAAATAAATGTGAATAAATTAATTGTAATTACATTGTATTTGTTATGCTTTCTGTCAGTGTTTTCTTTTCTTTCACAGAATATGCAGCCAAACAAGGATCCAGTGGCTTTCCCTACGGACATTGGCCAGGTATGAACACAGCTTGGTTACTGCTAGCCCTCGAGCTGGGAGGTCGATCCCTAGAGGAAACTGTTCCAGAATTTTTGAACATGGCGTACTACTCTGCACCACTACTCAGACTTGCCTGACTGTGTTCTCATTGACGTCTTCTGCAAGGGCTTGAGTGAGCCTCTTAAACTGCGGCTAATCCATAAGGCACCCTGGTCATCACTCACAGAGTTTATGGACTTTGCCTTGTCATGCGTGGGTTCTCACAGTGGGGATTGCTGAAAAGGAACACAATTTTGCCGTTGCATCAGCGTCCAAAATGGCGGACACTTTTGAGCCACAACAACAGCACGAGATAGCTGCCAATCAAGAACCACGGCAACAGCACAAGGGGGCTGCCACTCCAAAGCTATAGCCCAAGATGGTCGCCATTTCAGAGCCACAGCAACAGCACAAGATGATCGCCAACCCAGCACCGTTGCATAAGAAGGCCAACAACCCAGAACCTCTTTTATGCTTTCTGTCAGTGTTTCCTTTGTTTAGTGTTATGTGGACTTTTAATGTGAACATTTGTCTTCCTCTGCACCTGGCTTCCCTTGTGTTTGTGTCTTGTTTGTTTCCTTGACAACTGATTAGCCCTGCCCCTCATTAACCCTCTTGTCTGATGTCTTTTCCCTGATATAGCCTAGTTGTCTATCAATTATGATTGTTTGTATTCAGCCACAACATCGAGCAGTTTAACATAAGACAGCGACATAACAAAATGTGAAAAACTGAAGGGGTATGAATACTTTCGCAAGACATGGTAATAAACAATATTACTCTAAATGTTAAAAATAAATTTGTGACAATTTACATAAAACAAGCTTAGAAAAAACACTTTCAAAAATCAATTATAAACTAGTCACTGGTCATTTTAAGATAAAAAGTTATGTATAGATAATTAAAAAAAAATCACCAATGCAACATAAATGGCTCAAGTGACTAGTTAAATACCCATCTCATTAATATATCTTCTGTCAATAATTTGTGAACCTGCACAAACACATCATTTTGCACCTCTTTTCCTCACGTTGTTGTTTATGGCATGCAAAGCTGAGACAGGAAGCACTTTTTGTGAACAGGATGCGTCCTAAACACCACACTCCCTCTCAGCAAATAACTTTAACACTTTGCCTTCCCGTAGCCAAACACATCCACCACACACACTTCCCTTCACACGGGCCTTTCCTCTGCAGGAAAAAAAGTCATGTGTGTAGACATAATTTACCTAAACTCTATTGGTTGAGGTCCTGAATCACTTAACTAGCTGAATTTAGTAAAAATAGAAGGCAAACAATGACTTCGAGGTCAGCAGTAAACTATAACATTTGCCACGTACTGTTGTGATGACTGATGCTACATCCTCCTTTCTCTTTGAACACAGACAGAAGGAAGTCTCTTGTAATGAGAACCTAGTAGGAAGTCCGTGTAAACGTGTGGTAATGCCTCACTTTATCGCCACAAGGAAATAATGGTGCTATTCTTTCACCTTATTGCCAGTTTTAGATAGCAGAGTTACGGCATGAAGCGATTTTTCCATCCAAAGGAAAGGCTTTGATTCCAGTAACAAGGCCACTTACTCAGACTATCATTAAGAGAAAAGGATATGCACACACACTCACTCACTATTTATCTCTCTGATGACTTTTTCTCTTTCCCTTTCTCACACACATAAACACACACTCCATTCATTGTCTTTCCCCTAAGGTAGAATTAATGAAATAAGAGTTGAAAGAGAGAGAAGAAGTGAAACCCAATCTAAAAAGACGAGACCACCCACTCTCCTTTCACCATCCTCCCTACCGTATCCTAATTCAGTTCATTCCCACTTTTCACTCAGGAGCCATGAATAACCAAACACACACATACACACACAAACAGCCTGAGGATGTTGTTTGAGCTCCATATCCTGTTTTTTCCCTTTTCCCAACGAGCAACGACACTGCAGGTGCAATGTGGTGATTACCCCCCCGGTCTACCCCCCTCCTTTTTTCCATCTTCCGAACTCATCTCATTCCGCCATGTGAACGCTCTTTATCTACAAAACACATACATCTTCTGCTATTTCTAGCACAAACTCACACTGAATCTGTGCACAAGGCCTTTTATGTGCGTGTGACAGTGACTAACCCGTCACCGTAAGTGGCCTTGTTTCTTGGAATATTCTATCCATTTTTTTTTGCATAGTATTATCATTTGTGCAAATTAAATTAAAAATAGTTTTTTTTAAAATGTAAATAAAATACAAATAACAACAAAAATATTTTAGCTTTTGATGCATGATATATTATACAATTGTAAACTTTTACCACCCTGGATTTTCTATTTCCAGAAAATACTAAATAATGTTATCGCATGTGGCTAAAAATTACACATGGTATATCCACTTCCTGAAAATATTTGTACGTTTTTGAGAATTGTTTAATCACTTGTGAGTTTCCTGGAGCCTACGGAAAATGCTTTTAAATTCTTGTTATGCTATATTATTACTAAATATTATTGGATCTATCATTTAAAACCTGAGGTGCAAAAGCTCAATGAGAAGATCAATGAGGCTTACTATGACCAATCAGTTCCAACAAGAAATATAAAATAATTAAAAATTAAATGAATAAAAATTTTGATTGCAAATTCAATTAACTATTTCCAGTGTGTTTGCAAAATGCATAATTGCATAACTTTCAGGCCCATGTCTGTATTTGGTGTCACTAGTTTAGTTTTCGTTTAGTTACTTCCTGTGTTACCTAATTTGGTCATGTTCCTGTTCTTGTTTAAGTTGATTAGTTAACCCTTGCCAACTGTGTCCCTCACCTGTCCTGAATCATCTGCAGTGTTTATAAGCCCATTGTATTTTAACCTGTGCGTCATTCATCAATGTTATCTTGGAGTGTGTATAATCTATGTCTTGTGATCAGTTTAAAGTAAATTTTATGTCTACTCACCACGAGTGCCTCTTCGCCTGCCTTGCTATGCACACACCCTGACAGAGCAAACGACCATAACTGAAAACAAAGAGGTTGATCACACCCGAGAAGATTCTCCTCCGCCTCCTAAGTGGACTGACTCCTCTTACTGCTCCACAAAAGCAACGACCAGGAGGCCATCCTCCATTGCCAGGCTCGCAGCTGTCGGCGGATTCCACTCCCGAAACCAGCTTGGTATGGAGTTCAATCAATGCCAGCTCCCCTAAAGACTGCACTGTATGGATGCCCAGTGGTGCCAAAATTCCGAAAGCGGCCCAGGATACCGTTTTGCCTATCGCAAATCCAATTCCTCAGTCAAAGCCAGTAGAGCCGATCCCAGATCCAGCCCCTCAGTCACACCCAGTAGAGCCGTTCCCGAATCCAGTTCATAGTTTACGGCAAGGAGAGCCCACTCCCGATTTCAGTCCTTGAATGCGGCCAGGAGAGCTGTTCCTGAATCCAGTTCATAGTTTGCGGCAAGGAGAGCCATTCCTGATTCCAGTCCCTAGACTATGTCCGGGAGTGCAGAATCCAGTCCCTAGATTGCGGCCGGGAGCTCCGATTCCAGTCCCTTGATTTACGGCCGGCAGCTCCGATCCCAATTCCTGTCCCTAGTTTATGGCCAGAAGTGCCGATCCCGATTCCAGCTCCAGAGTCCCTAAGTCTGCCCCTAAGTCACCACAGCAGAATGCAGGCCCTGATCCAGCACTGCCGCAAGCAGCCCTGTCATCCGCCATGGTCTCCTGAATGTGCAGATCCGCCATGGCTGCCCAAGACTCCTGATCCGCCATGGTTTCCCAAGGCTCCTGATCTGCCACGGCCCGCCAAGGCTTCTGATCCACCCTAGAGGCAACCAGTGACACGCCCATGTCTGTGTTTGGTGTCACTAGTTTAGTTTTGGTTTCGCTTTGTTACTTCCTGTGTTTCCTAATTTGGTCACGTTCCTGTTCTTGTTTAAGTTGATTAGTTAACCATTGCCACCTGTGTCCCTCACCTGTCCTGAATCATCCCCAGTGTTTATAAGACCATTGTATGTCCTGTGTGTCGTTCGTCAATGTTATTTTGGAGCGAGTTTAATCTGACCCTAAGCACACCGCTAAAATAACGAAGGAGTGGTTTCACAATACCTCTGTAACTGTTCTTGAATGGCCCAGCCAGAGCCCTGACTTAAACCCAGTTGAGCATCTCTGGAGAAAGCTAAAAATGGCTGTCCACCAACGTTTACTATCCGTTACTGGTTGTTACTTTATGTCATATATTCTTCATACAAATTTTAAGGATAGCCACCGATTTTTTTAATTTTTTTATTTGTTTGTTTTTAACAATGTCCCATAAGCATAAGTCTCATAAGTCCCTGGTCTCTCTCAACATTCTTTTTCTGTTTGAGCGGTCTGGCATGAGAAGCGTACAGTTTGATATAAAGGTCTGCACAGACCTTGTGTCTCGGGTTTATGGGTCTTTTGTACTGCAATGCAATTTTCACAGTGTCTTGCCTGAAAAGCAGCAACGGATGTAAAATATGCATTCAAATAGAGGGAAACATGAATGCAGCCAAGCACAAGGATATTCGGGACGAAATCCTTCTCCAGAGTGCTTAGGACCTCAGACTGGGTCAACCTTCCAACAAGACAACGACCCTAAGCACACAGCTAAAATAACAAAGGAGTGGCTTCACAACAACTCTGTAACTGTTCTTGAATGGCCCAGCCAGAGCCCTGTTGAGCATCTCTGGAGAGACTTAAAAATGGCTGTCCAACAACGTTTACCATCCAACCTGACAGAACTGGAGAAGATCTGCAAAGAGGAATGGCAGAGGATCCCCAAATCCAGGCGTGAAAAAAACTTGTTGCATATTTCCCAAAAAGACTCATGGCTGTATTAGATCAAAAGGGTGCTTCTTCTAAACACTGAGCAAAGGGTCTGAATAATTAGGACCATGTAATATTTTAGATTTTCTTTTTTAATACATCTGCATAAATGTCAACAATTCTGGGTTTTTCTGTCAACATGGAGTGCTGTGTGTACATTAATGAGGAAAAAAATTAACAAACGATTTTAGCAAATGGTTGCAATATAACGAAGAGTGAAAGATGCTATTTAAGGGGGTCTAAATACTTGCTGCACCCACTGTATGTAAATTAGTCATGCAAGTTTTTCCATGACTGGTTGTTACCTTATGTAAGGTCCTTATGTCACATATCTTTCATACAATTTTTAAGAATAGCCACTGAACTTTTTTTTTTTTTTTGTCCCATAAGCATAAGTCTCATAAGCCCCCTGGTCTCTCTCAACATTCTTTTTCTGTTTGAGCGGTCTGGCATGAGAAGCAGACAGTTTGATATAAAGGTCTGCACAGACCTTGTGTCTCGGGTCAATGGGTCTTTTGTACTGCAATCAATTTGCAGTGTCTTGCCTGAAAAGCAGCAACGGATGTAAAATATGCATTAAAACCGTCTTTCACTGGAGGCCCTACTTTTTAAAAAATATCATTTCAAATTCAACATGAACAGGTCCCACAAAGAACCTTCCTCTGGTTTACGTAAATGCATAAATATCGCAAAAAGCATGAGTTCAGCTCAGGTAGATGGCTGTAATGATCCCAAAGGCTTAAAGACGACCCCCCCCTCCCCCCCGTTTCCTCAAGAAAATTAGAGGAGAAAAAGGCGAGTGAGAGAGCTGCACTTCATTACAAATCATTCTCCCGTTTTTAAGTGCAATCATAACAGTTTCCATGACATCATCAGCTGTCAGTATGGGAAGCCGGTCCTTTATATTGTGAAACCCAAACCAGGGCACAGAGAGGAAACTGGCCCCCTCACGCTACAAGAAGTCCCACTGAGAAACACACTCACAATGATGAATGTTACACATGCGTGTAAAGGTGTGAGTGCGTGCACAAAGCCATGGAATAACATTAACAGCTATGACAATTCAAACAAGGCCACTCAAAGGTCACCATATACAGTATATTGGCATTAGTGCAAAACATCTTTACATTATACAATACAAAACAATAAAGAAATATGTAAATATATATATATATATATATATATATATTTGGATAAATATGACCCGAAATGGCATAAGTGCCGTGTTTAATATGATAAAATGGAAACAACTAGCATGACGCATCATATCAATACTAAGCTTGACTTTTGCACATGCATCGTATTTTTGCTTCTCGAAATGGGTCTTACGCTATATGCAAATCCTATACTATTAGCACAAGCTCAGGTCAATGATGCTTACTGTGACCAATGCACCAAAGTGTTCTTTTTACAAGATTCTCAGATTTCTTTTTTAGCTGTGCTGTTAAACGTGATTTATTTATTAAATTCAGGGCTGATGGCTTCAACAAAAGTGTATATATTAGAAGCCTCGTAGCTCACTGTATATCCGTGTTTAACAAAAATGTACATGATTATCATGATTAACTCCTAAGCAAACACAACAAACAAATTCAAATCACAGCACTAGAAAATCATTTGATCTGTGCTGAGCGACAAATAGAAATATATAAACAATTTCACATGCATACTGCAAGATGCAAGTTCTACAGGAATATGTGCAAATGTCACCTTCGACAAAATGAGCTGGCGTGCAGAGCATATTTTAACACTTCCTCTGGACGTCTTGTGTTTATGACCTCTCAATCCGTGAATTCTCATAAGTAAGAGGAAACAAGTTGACGTTCCAGTGCCAAGTGGGTAAACAGAAAAAAAACTTGTTTATGTACTCTTGACGGAATTTGTTTCTCATGATCTTAATACTTAAAGGCCTTTAATTGGTTTCTATGATGTAGAATGTTTGCGAGAACCTCTCAGCTGGGTTAATTTCTTCATTCTAAACCTACTAGAATCTAATTGTATTATAAGCTACAGACAACATGGACTGATTCAACACCATGACCATCATAATCATTCACACACTCCTCTTTAACTCAATTAAACCTTCTTATGTCCTATAAAATGTATTTCATACACAAAGCATGCTCCATTTCTGTTTATACTGTAACAGAGGTGAAGGTCTCCATCAGTGATTCTCTTGCCCTTTTAGCTGGAAGTAGTTGTGAGAGTGTGTGAAAAAATATTTGTTGAGGTCTTGAAACAGAGGCCTTGAAGTTTGCTATATATACCTCCTCTATCCAAAGGGGACATTATTTAGCTCAAGATCATGGGGGGGAGGGATGTGCGTCAAAAAACACACAACGCATCAAAGCAGGTGTCCGTAAATAGGGCTCCGTTATTTCATTCTGTTCACACAGAGGCCACAAGAGTTCATTTTCTCTCACTCCCCTCTCTTCCCATCGGGGTTTTTGGACAGACAGGCTTTAATTTTGGCATGTTTTGTCTGTCGTCTCTGCTGTTTTTGGCTGCCTATATTATGTGTAATGCACTTAAAAAGTTCATGTGGCCAACTTACCGTATATATACACTATCTCACAATGCTACGTGACTAAAGCCTAAACCCCATTCTGCTAAAAAGAAAATCTGTCAAAGCCCAAGCTTTTGATTAAACACTGGAGCCCAAATGTCAATTGTCTTCTATTGAAGCCCACATCTCTCAAAGTCTTTTTTATTACAGGATGAGACTAAGAAAAGGCAATTCTGAAGTATAAAATCTGTTTTTATTGAGCCCCTTTCATTAAGGTCAGGAAATCAGTCAACTGTTATCTAAAATATTCACAAAACTCTATTTAGCTCTGCAGACCATTATAACTACATGTCTGTACATCCATTCTCTCAACACTAGTTCTAAAGAGAGGACAAAACACTTCAAAGCCTATGCTGTCTGCCTTATTTCTCATTGCTGCAGTTTTATTCATGGTAAAATTAAGTCAAAACGTCCATTTCATCCTCTGAACCTGCTGAATGAATGAACTGAAAAAAGGCTGACAAAAAGGCAAAAGGCCCCAAAGTCCTCAAGCAAAAAACTCACTTTACTCTTTTTGAGGTCCAGTCCAAACTGTATACAAACACACAAGCAGATTTTAATAGAAGTGTACAGTACCATACTAAAAGCAGTTACGCTAAACTCACCCAAAAATATAAATGCCCTCATCTTGTTCCTAACCTGTGCTTTCTTTCTGCAAAACACAAAAAATATTTTAATGGATAATGTCCAAATCACATAAAAATAAATCTAACTGAAAACTAAGATTTGGAGGGAAAAAAACTTTATTAATTAAATTAATTAATTTTAAGCCAAAGTACTACTAAAACTAAAAGTAAATTTTTTTATAAAATACTAAAAGCACTATTATTAAAACTTACATTATAAAAAAAAAAACACTATCCAAAATTTTGGAAATGCTGTAGAAAAGTGGGGTTTTAGATAATATTGGCATGAATCCTTTTTAATATGTGATAATTTTGCACAGATGAGGGACAACACAAACTATACTGATTTATCCAAATATCTACTGTTAGCAGCTCTGCATAATCAGGGCATCCGACCTGTCAGTTTATTCAAGCATTGACCTGATATTACTTCAAGCATCCTGAAGGATTGCCCAAAGATGATTTGACACCGGCTGGACACTTCTCACAGTCCAGTTCCTCACATAGTAGCTCAATTTGGTTGAGGTTGTGTATATAATTCCATTATTACGTAATCAAAATGAAAATTATCATTGCTGGTCTTCAATAATTCTTTAAGTTTCTTTAATGTATTTGCACCAAAAAATGATAAGGATTTATGGTGATATCACCAAAAACTACACTTAGCCTGAGGTATTTTAGAGGGAAGTATATAAATTATACTAAAATAGCACTGATGTCGAAGTGATGCATTTTAAATCATTCACCTTAGTTGTAAGATGAAACGGAATTATGAAGCTATAAATAATTATTTTATTATCAATAAATTACATTATCTGATCAAACATATACTTCAGTGTAGTTACTGTATCTACTTTTTTACACTTTAAATGGGGCTGTTTGCCTGTAATTGAACTACTTTAAATTGAGAGCAGCTTGTACCTTGGGAAGCACTGTTAAAGTGGCTTCCCAGCACTCTATGACAGTTAAGACAGATTTGAATATATTTGTGAACTTAAAATGCCTTGAGGCTTCTCAGATTTGGATAGAAACCTTCATAACCCTCTGCAACCCCCTCCAACACCCTGTGATTTTCCCCATCAGGTTTTTACCGCATCGGAACAGGAACAGACATGTCCTCACATTTCCTTGAATTCTTTATCTGTGGAGATTAATAGGATCAGTCACATCAATGTGCAGACGGAGCTTTGTGATTAATTAAAGCCATATTCTTATATTCTAGTAAGAGGAGATGAAGTCATCAGATTCACTCCTCTGAAACCACTTGGTAAAAGCAGAACCCAGCATAACAAAACGTCACCAATGGCTCTCAGGGCACGTTTTTCATTGTACAGTACAGGTGACAAATTCAGTCAGGAGTTTAGTCAGCATGTGGGTATCGCCGAGCTGGTACACTACTCACATGGAAGGCTGCGACCCTTCTAATTAACCATCAGACGAATACACATCTTGAGACACAATTTCTGATGCCTACGGTGTGGCTCGCCATTTTCCTGTCAAAGACCCAGAGGAGAGAAATAATAGGCAAACCACAGCAAACAAAAAGCATTATGATTATATGTGGACCTCCTGCTGATTTTTGATCAAAGAGCTCTTTTCTGCTTCTCTTTTGATGTTGCACTGATTAATAAAGGATATGTACAAGTGGATTTAAAAAAACTAAAAAATATGAAAATTAATCTGAAGAAAGTAGTAGTGCTTTTAGCATTTTTGTCTTTTTTACGATATACTGAACATAAAATCAGCCAATCAGAACCGTTAGTAGTCATTTTGCATGTTCTAGTATGCAGAGATGTTCTCTAGAGATTGTGTCAACATCCGAAACGGCTGAAAACACTCACTGCACCTTTAAGCAAATCTCAAACGCATATTTTTCATCCCCCACCTCCAAAAATACTTGGCTGGCTTTCAGACAACCTGTGAAGATGAGAACTGCCTGAGAGAGAATAAGACGTTAAGTTGATCATAAGTTGGGTTCTCAGTCCAGCTTCTTGTCACATCAACTAAAATTAATCGGTAAGTTATCGGTGTGACCACAGAGGGTATTCTGTTAAGTCATAAGACCGCAAAGCCTGGCATTTTTTCATAATTGTTCTCTCATTATAAAGAACTGGTTAGTTTCAAAATGGCTTAACATTTTACGTAACATTTTGTTTAGCAAGGGTGCTTTAAAATGATCAAAAGTAACACTTAAAAGCTGTTCTTTTGAACTTTTCATCAAGGAAATCCAGAAATGTTTATACCAGCCCAATTGAGATGGGTATTAATAAGAAATGTTATTTGAGCACCAACTTGCCATGAGTTATGAAGAAAAAGTGCATTAATATACACCGCATCTAAACATTTAGTGCAATTTTTGCTTACGCATTAATATAAAGAGTATGTTAACAATCTGGTATTAATTTTCCTGATTCACAGAATGACCCTCTTCAGTTGAACAAGGATGACAATAAAGTGACAAGAAACTGATCAAACTCACTTGAAATGAGAAGAAATTATGACCAATGGGAAATAAGAGAATGCTGTATAGATGAAAGATGACTCTTAATCCACAGACCATAAAAAATAGCACTTTCAAAGGGCTTGTGCTGAATATTTTCACTTGTACTGTCATCTCTTGGTCATGTCCACTCTCTAATGTCGAATGTTATAACATATGATGGCTGGGAACATTCATTTGGATGAATGAAGCAGGCGAAGTGGAGAAATTTGGGTGGCATCCAGCGGTCATCTTTTTGAAGGAAAAGAAACTTTCATAAGTTGAAAAAACGTTAAGTCAGTTCTCACACGTTTCATGAGTTCATTACCATGCTTGTTTTGGCATATTTTTGTTGTCGTTGAATTTTGAGGAAACACAGGTCACATGTGAATAAATATATATATATATATATTTTAAATAAACAGTTTATTTTTGCATTGTGACAATACCTTAATTATTATTATTTTGAACATTTACATTCTTAATTACTTTCATGAAAGAATCTTTTTATTTTTGCAGTATTACACTAAATAACTGCAAATAACAAATAAACGCAACACAATCTATGATGATTTTTAATATTTAAGTCCCATCCAACAAATATTAAAATAATGACAATGCCACGCTGGAGAGAGGTTGGTGGCCAAATTTTGTTAGGTCTGAATATTTAATCCTACAGTATACAAATATGCATATTTATTTATATATATTTTTTTTTTTACTAAATTAAACCAAGGTGAAAGGAAAACTAATTTATGATTTCAGACTGACTGCCCCCCCCTGAAATTAATAGATACATAACTATTAATTTTAAGATGCAAAAAAATATAAAACTGTACTTTTTATAAAACTTTCATTTTTTTCTATGAAACTCTAAATAATAAGATTTATTAATGTAAATTTACATAATATATTAATCATTTACTTAGGCTTTCTAAATGATCTTATTAAACACTGACCACTCCTAAATAACTGGTTTGTAAATAATTATTTAAAAAAAAAAATCATAAACTGATCATTAATAAAGTATGAAAATACAATAACAAGGCATTTATAGACGCACTTGTAAACTGTTTACTAATCCATAATAACGTTGAAACAATGGTTTATAAAGGATGACCTGACTATTTACTAATGCTTAACTAATCATTCATAGTGTGTAGTTATTATAAAGTGTTACCCCCAAAAAAAAGAAAAAAAAAATCCTGAACATTGTAATGTAGCATACCAAAAAGAAACAGTGAAGATATAAGAGAACTTTTATGTTTGAATCAAACATTATAACGATTACAGGCAAATCAGCAGTGTTATCCAATCTGTATACAGTGGTCACAAGACAAAACAAACAACCAAAAGAAAAAAAACCCACACACACACACACACATTCATCACCTTACAAAAAAAATGATATGAGAATAAAACCAGAAGCCCAGAAAGCAAAGCAACAGACCCCTCGCCACTATCTGAAGCCTGTGGAAAGCAAAGCATGTCTTATGACACAGCAGCGTGGGTTTTGTAGTTTGTTTTAATGTAGGTGTTTTTTTTTTTGTTTTGTTTTTTTCTATAGAGAGGCACAAAATCAGGCTTCCGAGTCACAGTGAGGCTTTGAAAGAAGTGTCAGCTACGTGTGTTCAGACTTTTATATAACGCTCACATGCAGACATGTACACACACTCTCTCTCTCACACAAATGACCACACGCTCATACCTGCACACCACCTTAAAATTAAAAGAAATTGTCAAGTTTCCAATGAGAAAAACAGCAGTTACAACACATACAGAAACTGCAGAACACCTCATTACTGTTAATACATATGCACTGTGTATAATAATAATAATAAAATAATGATAATAATTATAATAATAATTTCCAGTTGGATTGCAATTGAAAAGAGTGAGAGGTTTTTCGATTGGCTCAGAACATAGAGGTCTAGATGTAGCCAACAGACTTAGATACCTTTTGCCCAAAAATCACCTTGGTTTAGACGAATAGCATATAAAGCACACAAGCGTTTACTCACACACACAGAGTTCATGGAGGGTATGTGAAAAGAGGTCTTTTCACTTCTGGTCTTTAACGTCAGATTCAGGGACAGCTCTGTGGGCCTAGACCCTCACTAGAATGACAGCATTTATAAACTGATCTGAGATTAGCCTTCAGTGACACAAATGCACTAATCAGTCTTTGCAAACTCAGAGGAAAAAAAAAAAAGAAAGATGCGCCATTCATCCACTTTAATAACCATCACTCCTTACAGCCAACACAGAATATTGTCCTCATTCAACAAATTCAAGAAATATTTTTGAGTATATATACATATCTAGATAATAGATAAATATATCTATACCACTCTCTCTATTTTTTAAATTTTTTTATTTTTTATTTAATTTTTTTATTTTTTTTTGAAGAACCGGACATTGTGGGGGTGGGTGACATATCTGAATACTTTAAGAATTACACTGAAGTGCCACTGGGGAAACTCAACAGACATCTATAACAGACTCACCTGATGCTAAAACTGCTTTTTGGATTGAGAGGTAAAGCTGGAGGAGGACTGGGATTGAACGATAGATGAAGTTTGACTTGGGACTGTAAAACCTTTTTTAATGCACATGTATGCATATACAGGCAGGCGACGAATTCTCACACACACACAAACACTCACACTCGTTCTCGCACATGCACCCACACATACATGCACACACGCGCTGAGATTCCCGTCCCATGCCCTACTCCGTGTTTTGCTAGGAAACGGCCCGCCCACCCTCAGTTTCGGTGTTCTTTCCCCCAGACCCTCCTGAGTGCTTGTGCACTGTTGGCTGCTGAGGTGGGCGTGTCTTACAGGTGTTAGTCTTGCTATTGGTGCTTTTTCTCAAATAGTCCCGTCTCCCCCCACGGCAACACGTCAGTTTTGCCAAAAGGAGCGTTCTCAGTCCCCGAGGATGCTCTTCACAAAGCTAGCGACGTCGGTGTCTTTGGAGTCATGGAGGGTGAAAAAGGGATGTTGCTGGATGTGGAAAAGATTTAAAATGTCAATATTGTGCCAAATGACATGCTCACAGAGGGAAAACATTATAAATAAATAAAAAAACTACATTTATGGATATTTCAATGCTTAACTGTTAAAAAAAAAAAAGAAAAAAAAAAGAATAAGTAATACGCAAACAACAAGGACATGCTATGTAGTAAAAAAAATACATACACCGTAAACACCGGATTGCAATACAGACTGATAATATATATTGTATTTTTTTTTTTTTTTAAATATTGCGCAATCTCCAGATTTTTAATAATAAAAACATAAAATTTACTATTTGTAAAAGTAAAAATGTTTGTTAAAGTGAAAATAGATTATACATTATATACATTATAATTAATGCATACACTTAATGTACATTATGTACATTCCATACCATTTTTGCATGCGTGTGTAAATTATATATTATATAATTAAATATTAATTTAATTAAATATATATATATATATACTTGGGGTACTAAATTTACTAAATATCTTCATTGAGCATTACCTTTACTTAATGTCCTAATGATTTTTGGCATAAAAGCAAAATGTATCATTTTTGACCCATACAATGCATTTTTTGGCTATTGCTACAAATATACCCCCATAGACTTAAGATGTACATACTCACATAAACATATAACACACACATACATAAAATTAAAAAAAAATATTTCTATTTATTTTATGTAATATTTAT